>AP025074.1:20538383-20698177 GCA_036186865.1 Eustoma russellianum | reverse complement strand
GTCTCCAACTCACAAAATGAATACACCATCAAATACATCTGAATGTACACGTTTTCCAGCATATATATATGTGTAGCAACTCAGAGTTTTGAATAAGAAATAAACAGATAACGATTGACAAGATTATGTCAACGTGTAACACCGAAATTCCCAATATTTCTTCTTATATGTCAAGAACATTTCCACACCTTTGACACCTTTAATATCTCTGAATAATGATGATAAATATCCTCTTATAACATATATAAGAGGGTCTTCAAGAAAAAATAGAATGTGACATCTCAATCGTCACACATCCAGCTATAGTCAATAATATCATCGGTTGAGAGAATAAGATATAAGATCACCATATTATCTTCAAAATAATAATAACACAGCTCCAGAATGAAGATAATAATATGCTCAAGAGATTCCTTGAGTGAAAATACCAAAAATACCCTTGGGGGTAAAATGACCAAAATACCCCTGGTGTGAG
Source organism: Eustoma russellianum (assembly GCA_036186865.1). Lineage (NCBI taxonomy): Eukaryota > Viridiplantae > Streptophyta > Magnoliopsida > Gentianales > Gentianaceae > Eustoma > Eustoma russellianum. Next base: position 20,697,702 of record AP025074.1, on the reverse strand, counting down.
AAAACTCCAGAAATGACCCGGATGGTTAGAAATAACCATGATACCAACTTTGTCATCATAAATAGTAGAAGAATATGCTCTTGAAATATTCTTCCACCATATCATGTTCTTACAAAAACTCAAAATACCAATTTTGCCCTTTTTGGTAAGTTGTAGAAACTTCCAAGGCATGTTAGTCACAAGATAATAATAATCACCAAAAAACACATAATAATCACATAATGAACATGTATAATTCATATACAAATGGAAACAATCATTTTAACACATTTTAGAAAATTATTTCTAACAATCCTAGACAATCGATCGATCGAAGTGCCTCAGCTTCAGAGATCGATGTCTCACAGAAAGTTTCAGAGTTTGCCTCTGACCTACATCGATCGATCGAACTGAGGGTTCAATGTACATCGATCGATCGATGTGTCTCAGGTTTAGAGATCGATGTCTCACAGAAAGGTCTTAAACTTTTCTGCCTTACATAGATCGATCGATGTGAGAGATCTATGTACATAGATCGATCGATGTGCAACAACCTGAGAAATTGATGTCAACTTTTTCAACTTTTTCAACTTTTAATCACATATAACACCATGTGTGACATTTTTAAGTATTCACCACTTAAAATCATGACTTAAAAATTATCCAAACATATTTCTCAACATTCTCCCCCTTTTGGATGATTTTCAAAATAACCTAACATGATTTTAATGTCACAACTCATAACCAAAAATTTAACCAAAAGTTTTCAACTTCTAAATAGTATGTTGCTCCCCCTCAACTCATACTCTCCCCCTTAACCTATGCTCCGAAATTTATAACAATTAAAACTTAGCATATGAATCATCATGACTTACCAACTAAAATCCATGACTTACCAACTAAATGACTTACCAACTAAAATCCATGACTTACTAACTAAAATCATGTTCTTATTCTATCTCCCCCCTTTATTTTTCAAATCATGCAAAAGTTAGAACTATGCAATGGTATCGTAAGTCATCATGCCTAATTTGGCTCGTAAGTTTTCAAAAGTGGCTTGATTAAGGGGTTGGTAAATATGTCAGCGATTTGGCGATCAGTTCTTATATGGTTTATCACTATATCCTCATTTTGAACATGATCGCGAAGAAAGTGGTATCGCACCTCAATGTGTTTGGCCTTAGAATGAAGCACCAGATTCCAGGATAGATTGATTGCACTTGTGCTGTCGCAGAAAATTGGAATCTTTTTCATTTTAATGCCAAAATCACTAAGGTGCTGTTTAAGCCAAAGTATTTGGGTAGTACATAAACTCAAAGCAATATACTCGGCTTCAGTGGTAGAAAGAGCTACACTAGCTTGCTTTTTAGAAAACCAAGAAATCAAGTTGGCTCCTATGAATTGACAAGTACCGCTAGTGGATTTTCTATCTAACTTGAAACCACCATAATCAGCATCGCTATATGCGTGTAATTCCAACTTAGCGTTTCTATCATACCACAGTCCTAAGTGAGGTGTGTGCTTAAGATATCTAAAGATCTTTTTCACTGCATTGTAATGAGATACCTTAGGACAAGATTGAAACTAGCACACATACACACACTAAACATGATATCAGGTCTTGATGCAGTTAAGTATAACAGTGATCCAATCATAGACCTATATAGTGTGTCATCAAAAGGTTTACCATTTTCATCCTTATCAGTTTGGTACTAACACTCATGGGGGTAGTTGTAGGTTTCAACTCTTCAAAGCCAAACTTCTTAATCATATCATTGGCATACTTAAGTTGGCTAATGTAAATTCCTTTAGGGGTTTGTTTGATTTGAAGTCCTAAGAAAAAAATTCAACTCTCCTACCATTGACATTCAAATTCTGACTTCATACACTCTTCAAAGTCTTTACTAAGGTAGGGTTGGTTGAACCAAAGATGATATCGTCAACGTATATTTGAACTATTAACAAATCATTGCCTTTTCTTTTTTAGGAATAATGTGTTGTCATAGTTCCCCTTTGATAATATTTGCAATAAGAAAGTTCGCAAATCTATCATACCAAGCTCTTAGAGCTTGTTTTAACACCATAAAGCTTTCTTAAGCTTGCAAACATGGTTAGGATTCTTTGGATCTTCGAATCCAGGGGGTTGTTTGACAAACACCTCTTCTTGGATGTATCCATTCAAGAACGTACTCTTGACATCCATTTGGAAGAGTTTATTGTTACTTATACTTGCAATCGCAAGTAACAATCTAATTGATTCTAGTCGTGCAACAGGTGCAAAGGTTTCTTCATAATCTATACCTTCTTGTTGATTATAACCTTGTGCGACTAGTCTAGCCTTATTTCTTGTAATGTTTCCTTGTTCGTCCATTTTATTCCTAAAGACCCATTTAGTTCCTATGATTGACTTGTCTTCAGGTTTAGGTACTAAGTCCTACACATTGTTCCTTGTGAATTGATTTAATTCCTCATGCATAGCATCTATCCAAGATATATCACCTAAGCTTCCTTTACGTTCTTAGGTTCTAATTGTGAGATTAAGCTATGGTCCTTCAAGTTGACTTATATTTCTACGTGTTCTAACCCCAACACTTGGATCCACAATGATTAATTCTCTAGGGTGCCACCAATTCCTAGATTGACTAGGTTCACCCTCATCTTGTTCAAATGTTTCATTAGTATGAACGTTTATCATATGTAATTGGATCATTTGTTGTATCTTCCAATTGTAAAGTTTCTTCATTTTTTCATCTAAAGGGTTCATGAATGTCTTGTTTAGGGGGAGTTGGTCCTAGATGATAAGTACATGCTCAAGTAATACATCTCATCAAACAGATTTTCAACATTTGTTTCTTGTTTTTGTTGATGTTTATCACTAACTTCAAAGCATGCATTTTCATTGAATTTCACATGTATGGATTCATTTATTTTTCTAGATGCAGGATTATAACACCTATAATGCTCTTGAGTTAGTTGAATAATACCCAACAAATATGCATCAATAGACTTTTGTTCAATTATCTAGATTGTCCTTGGTGTTCAACACAAACATTTACTCCAAATACTTTAAGATAATATATCTTAGGTTGTCTATTGTTTAGCAATTCATAAGGGTGTTTTATTTAATTTCTTTCTAATAGTCAGCCTATTTTATAATATAGCATGCACAACTAACAGCTTCAGCCCATAAATATTTAGGTAATTTATTTTCACAAAGCATTGTCCTAGAAACTTCTTGAATCGTTCTATTTTTACGTTCAACAACTCCATTGAGTTGTGATGTTCTAGGTGGTGAGAATTCATGTTTGATTCCGTATAGTTCACAAAATTGGATTACATCTTTATTTTTAATTCACCACCTCTATCACTTCTAATTCTTTTAACATTTTCTTCATAAATGTGTTTCAAGTTGCTTGATAGGGTTCGATTGCTAATGGAGCATCGTCTTTGTGTGGTTAAGAACAATGTCCATGTGTAGCGTGAGTAATCATCTACTATGACACACACATAGGTAGTGTCCACCTAGACTCTTGTCCTACTTGGACCAAATAAGTCTAAGTGAAGCAATTCTAGTAATGACTAGTACTTACTTCATGTTTCGGTTTTAATGTTTCTTTAATGTGTTTTCCTTTAATACATGTTTCACACACATTTGAAAATTATCTAAGTCTAACTTAGGCATACCTCTAATTAAATTCTTTTTAGATAATTTCCTAATGGTTGAAATTCCTATATGGCCTAATCTTCTATGCCATAAATTCACATCTAAGTCATGTGATATTAGACACTTAACCTTAGCATCTAACATGTTATCTAAGGTAAGGGTATAAATATTTCCATCTCTATTTCCTTTTAAAACCGTTTCTCTTTTTCATTTTTTCATTATTATTATAAGAATTGGGAAGAAAGGAGACATTAAAACCACAATCTATAAAGTTGAGAAATACTAAGTAAATTATAAGATAGATTGCTTACTAATAACACATTTCGTATTTGAAATGTGTTAGGGTCCCCAATTGTTCCTTTTCCAACAACTTGTCCTTTGTTGTTGTCACCGAATGTTACTTTTCCTCCATTCTTGATATGTTCCAATTCGATGAATAGTTTGGGGTTCCCCGTCATATGCCTCGAACATCCACTATCTAAAAACCATTTGGTTTTAGATTCTTTGACTTTGCCTCCTTCTTGCATTCCTTGCGTTTTCCTACAATGGAGACAAAGTTTTAGGTACCCTTTATTTGGGTCCTTGAATGTTAGGGGCATTATTCTTGTTTAGATAACCTTAGGTATCCAAACTTGAATATACCTTCTAGGCACATTTTTAGCATGTTAAATAAGAAGGATAAGCATATAGATGATTCCTATAAGTGAAGATGCATTGTTATACATGTTGGCCGTGGTTGATAATCGTTATAGAATGGCCGAGATTTATGATGTATAAGGCATGTGAATTTGTTTCTTATATGGCGCATATAAGTGTGTTCATAGGCATTTCTATAAGACTATAAGAGTGTTGCCTATACTTAGGTTCATAATATGTTGAATGCATTTATTATGTCGTTGCATTTGTATACATATAGGCATAATTTCTAGGGTTGTCTAGATGCAAAGTTTGGCCTAGAGTATAGTGATGCGTTGTTGCTTTTATGGGTGCATGCTGCATCTTTATCTTGAATAAGAAGAAGAAGAAGGAGTAGTAAGTAGTAGAGTAGAGTAGTAAAAGTGTAGAGTAGTAGAAGAAGAGTTAGCAGGAAGTTTGTTTTATAACTTTATAAGGTGTTTCTAGTTGATGATACAAACTTAGTCTTTTTATCTAATTGTCTCTTCTTTATATCTCAATCCAGTTTTATCATTTCCATACTTTGTGATGATAAGTGTATATAAGATATTTGCACCAGATTTTAAATTGTTCTATCATTTTTTCTAAGGTAAATTTAGAAGACTTAAGTCGTACTATTTCATTTTCACAACTTTCAACTTGGATTTTAACATTTTATTTTCATTTGCAACTTTTGTTCATCTTCCTATATGATTCAATTTATTCTCTAAAGAATCAAGAGTATTAGTAGACTCTTGTTTAAGAGATTCTAGTTGATCGGAAAATTCCAAGTTGGACGTCTTCAACTTGTCATTTTCTTCAACTAGTTTCTTCTTTTCTTTAGAGACTCTTACAGTGAGCATGCATTCTTAGGAATTCTTCATACATTTCATCAAATGTCATGTCACTATCAGAATCACTATCAGAAGAAGAACATACCTCGTTGGATACGAAGCAGACTTGAGCTTCCTCAGTTTCGGATTCTGAGTCGGATGAGTCGCTCCATGTGCTCACCTTCATTGCTCGTTTCCCTTTCTTGCCTTAGACTCCTTTGTCTTTGTCGTTTGAGCCTCCTTGTCCTTGGCTTGTTTATTATTGTTGTTGTTATTATTATTTTTTTCGTGGACAGTCGTATGAAATATGTCCTTTTTGACCGCATTCATAACACTTTAATTCTTATTATACCATTTGTTTGTGTTATTCTTCCTAGGTTGAGAAGAAGAAGAAGAAGAATTGTGTCTATTCCTATTTGGACGTTTGAAAAACTTTCTAAGTTTTCTAGCGATCAATATCAAGTCATCGTCTAATTCAGTATCACTATTACTATCATCGTTACTAGCATGTGTTTGGTTGTTTTGAAAGCTATTGACTTACCGGATGACTTAGACGATTCAGACTTTCGTTGGTTCAGTTTTACCTCGTAGACTTTAAGAGACCCGATCAATTCATCCATCTTAGTGATTGACTTTGTCTCCTCGATTGCAGTCACCTTTGGATCCCATTCAGCAGGGAGGCTTCGTAGCACCTTTTGAACCTTTTCACTGTTCGAAAATGACTTCCTAAAGCTTCAAGGGCATTGAAAATATTAGTAATCCTCAAATCCATAGATGTTATGGATTCGTTTGGCAACATTTTGAAAGTCTCTAATTCAGTCATAAGCATGTTTATTTTTGACTCTTTAACACCACTAGTACCTTCATGCTTTAATACAAGTGATTTCCACATGTCGTGTGCTTGTGCAATTTGACACATCCTGCTTCAGAAGTTGTAAGTCCATTCAAAAGTAATTGCATAGCTTTAGCATTCATGGACATTTTCTTTTTATCATCCGATGACCATTCACTTTTTATTTTTCAACCTCTTGAGTTACTCCACTAACTTGTATAACTTTCATTGGAATGTACGGCCCATCTTCAACTATAGACCATAAATCGATGTCTATAGCCATTAAGAATAGCCTCATTCTTAGTTTCCAATGAACAAAATTATTGCCATCAAAAAGAGGAGGCGTTGTGTAGACATACCTTCCAACTCACCTTTGTGAGAAACAATAGCCATAGTATGTACCTTGGATTTGAGACAAGCAGTATAAATGAATGTTGTTTCTTGGCCTTGTATTGTTCGTGGTGTTGAATCTTGCTTCTTTTGAGTGGTGTTGGTCTGGCTCTGATACCAAATGTTGGACCGTGCACCTGAAAAAAACCACTAGAGGGGGGTGAATAGTGGTTAGCGGAAATTACACTACAACCCTTTGTTAAAATCCCCTTTGAAAACAGAATCTGAGACCACCTCAGATTCGAACCCGTTTTTAAAAATTCACAAATAATTGTACACAACTCCAAAAATTATGAAACTTTAGAATTAAACTTAATGAGTTAAAAGACTCTGTCCAAAAATCAGACAAAAATAAGATCGTTGCCCTTCAAACAAATAAAAAGATTCAGATGTCAATCTGGACAGAATTGGACAGAAGATGTTGCAGATTTTGCAAAACGTGTTTCTCTTTGAATACTCAACCAAAAGGTTGATCTTTATATCAAAAAACTCCTTAGGATGTGTAATGAAGTTTCCAAAAGTCCCTGACCTTAAACAATTCTTGAAAAATACAGAATTTAAATTTCTCAAAACTGGTCAGATTGCAGCCAGATTGGAGCAGTTATCTTGCAAAGAATGAAAGACTAACTTTCCCTTGCTCAAATCAAGTGATTATTGTTGAAAATGAAAGCTAACAGTGAAGTATAACTCCACCAAAAATCACGAATTTTGAAAATGTTTAGCTATTTTTTCAAATTGTGTGTAGTTGGGTGAAAACTGCAGTCAAAACGGGCAGAAAACAGAAATAAAGAAACAAGAGAAGAACACCGAGGATTTATCCTGGTTCGGTCAATGTGACCTACTCCAGTCCCAAGGAACACCTTTTCTTGGATTTCACTATGAAATGAACATCTTACAACAAGATCCAAGCTTGATCCTTGGGTTATACACCAACCCTGCTCAAGACTTGGATAATCACCTTCTAAGCAACACTTAGTTGCAAACCTCTACAACCTATTGATGTAGCCTTATAAAGATGGCTAATCAATCTTACAAATGAAGCTCAAGAGGCTTGTAGCTCACCACAATACAACAAGAGCACCTTTGCTACAATGAACAAAACAACAAGAACAAGAAGATGAAGATGAAAGCTAGACAATTCAACAAATGCTTGTGAGCTTCAAGTGTGTTTCATCTTCTTCACCATTGCCTCTATTTATATTGTGATTTGAGCCTTGGAGATAAGAATGCCAATGTGTCATCTTCATCATCAACTCCAAATGTCTTCTCATCATTGGTTGGCCTTGTACACTTGGAAAAATAAAACACAATGATTGGTCCTCCTTGGCAAAATGATGTGGCCGAAAGTTTCAACTAAAAAGTGACTTGGAATTGTCTTGAATTATCTTTAGCAAGAATAGATAATAAGAGAAGATAATTCCTCAACTTCTTGGCACGAGAATAGGCATATGAGCTTTTACTTTTTCAAATCAAAAATTCAGCTCCAAGAAAGCTTCAAAGTAGCCGTTGGCTACCTTATTTTATAAAAATTCTTTTTGATTTTTCTTAATAAAATAAGAAAGGATAATACCACCAAATTATCCCCAACTTCAAGCACCATAATAGGACATGTGAAGTCTTCATTTGACTTCAAAAATCTGCTGAAATTTCACCAAGAAAAAGCATATAGCCGCTGGCTATATTTGAAATTTCCAAGTTGGCAATTTTGCCAACTAGCTCCTTTTTGGTTGGTCCATTTGTCTCCAACTCACAAAATGAATACACCATCAAATACATCTGAATGTACACGTTTTCCAGCATATATATATGTGTAGAAACTCAGATTTTTGAAGAAGAAATAAATAGATAACGATTGACAAGATTATGTCAACGTGTAACACCGAAATTCCCCAATATTTCTTCTTATATGTCAAGAACATTTCAACACCTTTGACACCTTTAATATCTCTGAATAATGATGATAAATATCCTCTTATAACATATATAAGAGGGTCTTCAAGAAAAAATAGAATGTGACGTCTCAAATCGTCACATATCCAGCTATAGTCAATAATATCATCGGTTGAGAGAATAAGATATAAAATCACCATATTATCTTCAAAATAATAATAACACAGCTTCAGAATGAAGATAATAATATGCTCAAGAGATTCCTTGAGTGAAAATACCAAAAATACCCTTGGGGTAAAATGACCAAAATACCCCTAGTGTGAGAAAACTCCAGAAATGACCCGGATGGTCAGAAATAACCATGATACCAAATTTGTCATCATAAATAGTAGAAGAATATGCTCGTCAAATATTTCCACTATATCATGTTCCTACAAAACTCAAAATACCAATTTTGCCCTTTTTGGTATGTTGTAGAAACTTCCAAGGCATGTTAGTCACAAGATAATAATAATCACCAAAACACATAATAATCACATAATGAACATGTATAATTCATATACAAATGAAAACAATCATTTTAACACATTTTAGAAAATTATTTCTAAAATCCTAGACATCGATTGATCGAAGTGCCTCAGCTTCAGAGATCGATGTCTCACAGAAAGTTTCAGAGTTTGCCTCTGACCTACATCGATCGATCGAAGTGAGGGTTCGATGTACATCGATCGATCGATGTGTCTCAGGTTTAGAGATCGATGTCTCACAAAAAGGTCTTAAACTTTTCTGTCTTACATAGATCGATCGATGTGAGAGATCTATGTACATAGATCGATCGATGTGCAACAACCTGAGAAATCGATGTCAACTTTTCAACTTTTTCAACTTTTAATCACATATAACACCATGTGTGATATTTTTAAGTATTCACCACTTAAAATCATGATTTTGAAAGTTATCCAAACATATTTCTCAACACACAACTCAATGGAGTTGTTGAACGTAAAAATAGAACAATTCAAGGAGTTGCTAGAACTATGCTATTTGAAAATAAATTACCTAAATCTTTAATGGGCTGAAGCTGTTAGTTGTGCATGTTATATTATAAATATGCTATCTATTAGAAAGAAATTAAATAAAACACCTTATAAATTGTTAAAACAATAGACAACCTAAAGTGGATTATCTTAGAGTATTTGGATGTAAGTGTTTTGTGTTAAACACTAAGGATAATCTAGACAAGTTGAACAAAAGTCTATTGAATGCATATTGTTGGGTAGTTCAACTAACTCAAGAGCATATAGGTGTTATAACCTGCATCTAGAAAAATAATTGAATCTATACATGTGAAATTCAATGAAAATGCATGCTTTGAAGTTAGTGATAAACTCACATAAATATAAGAATAATGTTGAAAATATGTTTGATGATGATGTATTACTTGAGCCTGTAATTGATCATCTAGAACCAACTCCCCCTGAACAAGACATGCATGAACCCTTAGATGAAATAAATGAAGAGATTTTGCAACTGGAAGATAATACAACTAACTTACAAGATGATTCAATTGTATACGACAATGTTTCACACTAATGAACATTTGAACAAGATGAGGGTGAACCTAGTGAATCTAGGAAGTGGTGGCATCCTAAAGAATTAATCATTGGAGATCCAAGTATTGGTGTTAGAACACGTAGAAACATAGTCAACATGAAGGACATAGTTTAGTCTCACACAGAGAACCTAAGAATGTTAAGGAAGCCTTAGGTGATAAATCATGGATAGATGCTATGCACGAGGAATTAAATCAATTCACCAGGAAAAACGTGTGGGACTTAGTACCTAAACCTGAAGACAAGTCTATAATAGGAACCAAATGTGTCTTTAGGAATAAAATGGATGAACAAGGAAACATCACACTAAATAAGGCTAGACAAGTCGCACAAGGTTATAATCAATAAGAAGATATAGATTATGAAGAAACCTTTGCACCCGTTGCACGACTAGAAGCAATTAGATTGTTACTTGCAATTGCAAGTCTAAGCAACATCAAACTCTTCCAAATAGATGTCAAGAGTGCGATCTTGAATGGATACATCCAGAAGAGGTGTTTGTCAAACAACCCCCTGGATTCGAAGATCCAAAGAATCCTAACCATGTTTACAAGCTTAAGAAAGCTTTATATGGTTTGAAACAAGCTCCAAGAGCTTGGTATGATAGATTTGCGAACTTCTTATTGCAAATAATTATCAAAGCGGGACCATAGACAACACATTATTCCTAAGAAAGAAAAGATAATGACTTGTTTAATAGTTCAAATATATGTAGACCGATATTATCTGTGGATCAACCAACCCCACCTTAGTTAAAGACTTCGAAGAGTGTATGAAGTCTGAATTTGAGATGTCAATGGTTGGAGAACTGAACTACTTCTTAGGACTTCAAAATCAAACAAACCCCTCAAGGAATCCACATTAGCCAACTTAAGTATGTTAATATGATTAAGAAGTTTGGCTTTGAAGAGTGGAAACCAACCTCTACACCCATGAGCGTTAGCACCAAACTAGATAAGGATGAAAATGGTAAACCTTTTGATGACACACTATATATGTCTATGATTGGATCATTGTTATACTTACCTGCATCAAGACCTGACATCATGTTTAGTATGTGTATGTGTGCTAGGTTTCAATCTCATTACAATGCAGTGAAAAAGATCTTTAGATATCTTAAACACACACCTCACTTAGGACTTTGGTATGATAGAAATGCTAAGTGGAATTACACGCATATAGTGATGCTGATTCTGGTGGTTGCAAATTAGATAGAAAATCCACTAGCGGTACGTGTCAATTCATATGACCAACTTGATATCTTGTTTTTCTAAAAAGAAGCTAGTGTAGCTCTTTCTACCACTGAAGCCGAGTATATAGCCCTGAGTTTGTGTACTACCCCAAATACTTTGGCTTAAACAACAACTTAGTGATTTTGGCATTAAAATGAAAAAGATTCCAATTTTCTGCAATAGCACGAGTGCAGCAATCTTTCTCGGAATCCCGGTGCTTCATTCTAAGGCCAAATACATTGAGGTGTGATACCACTTCCTTCGAGATCATGTTCAAAATGAGGATATAGTTATAAACCATATAAGAACTGATCATCAAATAGCTGATATCTTTACCAAAAACCCCTTAATCAAGCAACTTTGAAAACTTACGAGCCAAGTTAGGTATGATGACTTACGATACCATTGCGTAGTTCTATCTTTTGCATGATTTGCAAAAATAAGGGGGAGATAGAATAAGAACATGATTTTTGTTGGTAAGTCATAATTGGTTGGTTGAATGATATGCTAAGTTTCAATTGGTATAAGTTGAGCATATGTTAAGGGGGAGAGTACAATTTAAGGGAGAGCATATGAACACATGAGAGTTGAGAATAACAATGTGAAAACAATTGGTAATTGGTTGGAGGTTAGTTTCTAAAACAATTGGTACAATTTGGTGAAATAATTGATAAATTTCTGATAAAACAATTGGTTATAAGTTGTGACTGAAAATCATGTTATGTTATTTTGAAAATCATCCAAAAGGGGGAGAATGTTGAGAATATGTTTGGATAATTTTCAAAGTCATGGTTTTAAGTGGGTGAATACATAAACTATCATACATAATGATATATGTTTTTAAAAGTTGAAAAAGTTGAAAAAGTTGACATCGATCTCTCAGGTTGTTGCACATCGATCGATCTATGTACATAGATCTCTACACTAATCGATCGATCCATGTAAGGCAATAAAAGTTCAAGACCTTACGGTGAGACATCGATCCTCTAAAACCTGAGACACATTGATCGATCGATGTACATCGAACCCCTCACTTCGATCGATCGATGTAGGTCAGAAACAAAATTCTGAACCTTACTGTGAGGTGAGACAATGATCTCTGAAGCTGAGGCACTTCGATCGATCAATGTCTAGGGTTTTTAGAAATAGTTTCTAAAAAGTGGTAAAATAATTGTTTTCATTTGTTTATGATTTATACATGTTTATTATGTGATTATTATGTGTTTTTGGTGATTATAATTGTCTTTGTGACTAATGTGCCTCGGAAGTTTCTACAACTTACCAAAAAGGGCAAAATTGGAATTTTGGGTTTTGTAGGAAACATCACATGTTGAAAATATTTCAAGGATGTGTTATTGTACTATTTATCATGACAAATGTGATATCATGATTATTTCTGACCATCCAGGTCATTTCTGGAGTTTTCACTTACTAGGGGTATTTTGGTCATTTTACCCCAAGGGTATTTTTGGTATTTTCATTCAAGGAATCTCTTGAACTATTATTATCTTCATTCTGGAGTTGAGTTATTATTATCTTGAAGATTATATGGTGATTCTTTATCTTATTCTCTCACATGATGATACTATTGACTATAGCTGGATATGTGACGATTTGAGATGTCACATTCTATTTTTTTTTCTTGAAGACCCTCATATATATGTTATAGAAGCATATTTATCATTATTATTCAGAGATATCAAAGGTGTTAAAGGTGTGGAAATGATCACGACATTTAAGAAGAAATATTGGGAATTTTGGTGTTACACGTTGACATAATCTTGTCAACTATTATCTATTGATTTCTTCTTCAAAAATCTGAGTTGCTACACATATATGTATGCTTAAAAACGTGTATGATCAGGTGAGATGATGGTGTACTATTTTATAAGTTGGTGACAAGTTGACCAACCAAAAAGTAGCTAGTTGGCAAAAATTGCCAATTAGGATATTTTCAAATATAGCCAACGGCTATATGGCTATTTGTGGCAGATCGTTTAGTCAAAATGAAGCTCTCACATGCCCTATTCTTGTGCTTGGAGTTAAGTTTATTTTGGTGGTATTATCCTTTCTTATTATCTTCATTTTACAAAGGACAATCAAGATTAATTTTTGAAAAATTCAATGTGATAACCAACGGCATGAGTGGATTGTTTTGGAGCTGTTTTTGTTTGAATTTTCCAGCCTCACATGTCCTATGTTTATGCCAAGAAGTTGAGGAGATAGTGGAGTATTATACCTTGCTATTATCTTCACGTTTTCAAGATAATTCCAATTTATTTTTGGAGCTAATTTTCGGCCAACAAGGTGTATACAAGGTGGACCAATTATGTTGTCTTATTTTGCAAAGTGTACAAAGCCAACCAATGATGTGAAGACACTTGGACTTGATGATGAAGATGGTGGCACATGTGCATTCTTATCTTCAAGGCTCAACTTCACACTATAAATAGGAGGCAATGGTGAAGAGATGAAACACACTTGAAGCTCACTTGAAAGCATTTGTTGAATTGCCTAGCTATCATCTTCTTCTTGTTGTTCTTGTTTCATTCTTTGTAGCAAAGGTGTTCTTGTTGTATTGTTTAGCTAAAAGCCTCTTGAGCTTCATTTGTAATATTGATTAGCCATTTCTATAAGGCTATATCAATAGGTGGTAGAGGTGTTGCAACTAAGTGTTGCTTAGAAGGTGTTCATCCAAGTCTTGAATAGGGTTGGTGTATAACCCAAGGATCAAGCTTGGTTGTTGATCTAAGGTGATTCATTTCATAGTGAAATCCAAGGAAAGGTGTTCCTTGGGACTGGAGTAGGTCACATTGACCGAACCAGGATAAATTCTCGGTGTTCTTGTCTTGTTCTTCATTTCTGTTTTCTGCCTTTTTTACTACAGTTTTCACACAATTCTCACGTTTTGGAAAAATAGCTAAACACTTTCACAATTCGTGATTTTGGTGGACCTATACTTCAGACTGTTACCTTTCATTTTCAACAAGAATCACTTGATTTGAGAAAGGGAAAGTTAGTCTTTCAGTCTTTGCAAGATAACTGCTCCAATCTGGCTGCAATCTGACCAGTTTTGAGAAAACTTGAATTCTGTATTAATCAAGAACTGTTTCAGGTCAGGGTCATATGTAAACATTAACTACACATCCTAATGAGTGTTTTGATATAAAGATCAACCTTTTTGATTGAGTATTCAAAGAGAAACACGGTTTTCAAAATCAGCAACATTCTGTCCAATTCTGTCCAGATTGACTAACTGAATCTTTTTATTTGTTTGAAGGGTCAAACAATCTTATTTTGTCTGATTTTTGGATAGAGTCTTGTTAACACATTGAAGTTAAATTCTGGAAAGTTTCATAATTTTTGGAGTTGTGTACACTTATTTTTGAATTTTTCAAAAACGGGGTTCTGAATCTGAGGTGGTCTCAGATTCTTTTTTCAAAAGGGATTTTTACAAAGGGTAGTAGTGTAATTTCCGCTAACCACTATTCACCCCCCTCTAGTAGTGTTTATTACAGATGCACGGTCCAACACAAATCTATACTTGGACGTGTTCTTTAAAATGAACAAAATTTGCAGAAACGTAAAGAACACAATATGTATAGAGGTTCAAGTCAAATGACTTTACTCCTCTACATTCTTGATTTTTCACAAGAAGGATTTTGAATGGGAGATTGTTATTTCTTTTAGGGGAAACAACAATCAAAACAAAATCCGAACAAAGTAAACACTAGGCCACACGCCTCGACCACAAACAAGAAATACCAACCCCTTGAAGTCTAGCCTCCAAAGAACTTCCTTGCTCCTCAAAGAGTTCTTGTAGGGAGTATGGTGCAACCACAACACCATCAACTAACTCTTCAAGGTCTGGATTTCTTCAAGCAAGAAGCACCCTTATTTCTTGACCAACGATCTACACTTAGCCTCTCACATCTTCACTCAACAAGAAGAAGACTCTTCCTCTTTACAACACAACTCTCACAAATAAAGTAAAATATACAATGATACAACTATTTTGAGAGCTAAAAGTTTGAGAGAAACTTGAGAGCTTGCTCGTAGAAAGTTGAAAATTGAAAATGATGACAACCCTTCTTTTAATCACTTTCTAGTCGTTTGTGTGGTTGCAGGAGTCAATAATAGGCTTTGTCTCTTTGTGATGACATGTCTTCATCTTTGGACATCTTCTCTTGGATGACTACAAGCTTCTTGAGGAAGCTTCTTCCTGAAAGCTCAAAGAAAAAAGATGACATTCTCTATAAGAGAGAGAGAACCTGTGATATTGCACTAAAAAGGAGGGTACAAATGTCAAGTAAACGTCAGAAAGTGTAGCATAAATCATTTATAACGTTAGTCACATGAAGCGCCTTATGTGTTCTATGAATAGGCGTTCAATGTGACATGGAGCGCCTAAAGTGTTTTTGAACTAGCATTCAATGTCATATGAAGCGCCTTAAGTGAATAAGAAGCACTTGTTCAATGTCACATGAAGTGCCTGTTATGGGCAGCAGAACTCATTCGAAGTCACATGAAGCGTCTTATCTCAGCCTTCATACTTGTTCGAAGTAATTCTGACTTTTCCAAAAGTTACTTGATATTCGTGTCCATTTTAGGGGGAAATCTCCATTTGACTTTATAACACACATGAAGCGCCTGTTTAGGCGTTCAAAGTGTGCTGCTTTTCATCTTGACACATAAAGCGCCTAAAGTAGGTGTTCAAAGTGTACTGGAATCCAATCACTTCACATGAATTGCCTTATGTAGGCGTTCGAAGTGTACTAGTCTCCAGACACTTCAGATTAGGCGCCTTATGTAGGCGTTCGAAGTGTATTGACCTTCAAACCCTTCACATTAGGCGCCTTATCTAGGCGTTCTAAGTGTCAATTGTGCAAATCATCAAAACTTTAACACATTCTAACATTCTCTCTCTTTTTGATGATTTCGCAATTAGCAGAACTTCTAAAGTTAGCCCCCCTTAACTTGTGCTCCCCCTCACATTGTGCCTAAAATTTGTCTAGATAGATATGATTGATCAAATGTCATAATACATATAACAATGAGTAACATCATCACATTTCATCATAAACAAAGGAAATCAACTTTATTTATATTCACATCGTCACAGGCAAAGGAAATTCTAATTGTCATCAAGAAAAACCAGTTACTAAAAAGTTAGACAAAACATCATCACTATCTGCACATTTCCCGCACCAGCATCTCCACCTCCAGATGTGAAATTTCCAAATCCAAATCCTTCACCAGTTGCGAAATCAGCAAAACCACATGTTGAGCCACCAGCAGCAGCACCACCACCACCACCACCACCTCCATCTCCGCCATTTCCTCCCCCTAAATCATCAAAATCAGAAGGGAATTGCATCCACGACATCAGCTACAAGATGGCTTTTTGAAAACTATCATACGGTATTCGCTCCGTGCATGCCCAGCCTCGTATTCTGCATCACAAATTTCTAACCGTTGAACAGTTTGTTCCAGTGATTGAATTCGTGATAGAAATTCAGGATCATTTCTACCACCCTCACCATCTTGAGGTCCTTCATCGACCTCATCCGCTATATCAGGAATTATGGTGGCCTTCCTTCTCTGTGAGTCGACTGCTTGGGCAATGTTGAAATTATCATAGTAGCCCGTCTTTGCCACCTTTGTTGATTGATTCGTCAGGTATCTCAACACCTTTGGATTTGATCAAAATGGTAATGACATAGGCAAAGGGCAAGTCCTTTGATCCCTTCCATAAAGCAGCCATCATCACTTTTACCATTATCCAGCCTAAGTTGAGCTGTGTCTCATTCATGATGCGGTAAGTGACATTGAAATCCATGTTGCTTGGATTTCTAGTCGCTTTTCTATTCACACAGTAAGTAACCACAACAAGTAGAATTCTATGAACCAAGGGCATATTCTGGGTCTTTTTAGTGGGGAAGTACTGAAGATTGAATTTACATCCTGCTCACTGACTCTATATTTGTTACTCCAGTCAAATACGGAAAAATCACTGAGCCCCTCATTTCTCACTCTCAGGGTGTAACAAATCTTGCATGGAGAAGGTAATAGGGGTACCATTTATAACGGTGTGCAGGGAAAATTCTTGAGATTGAGTTTGTGGGGTGATCCACATATTGGTATAGAACATGCTAGTATAGCTTTTTGAGAAGAAATGCATATCAAGTCTGGACTAAATTGGGTCCAGCCTTGACGGTCGAGGAGGGCAATAACTTGATTCGATTAAAGTGACTTAGAACGGTTGTGGTTGAAGGGATTAAGCGCTTAAAGGCACTCTGAACGAGTGATGCAGTCCGTATAAAGTGCTTAATGCAACTTCGAATGACTGCTTTAAATACATAAAGCGCTTGATGTCACATCGAACACATGACATTCTTCAAATCAGGCGCTTAATGCTACATTGACTGCCTAAACTAATTCAGATGAAGCACTTTATGCATACTGAGCTTGAAAATTTGAAAATTTTCTTGCTCCAACTCATGATGGTTTGATTTTAACCCATATTAAGTAAATCTAACCGGCTTCTTATAGATGCAAATATATCACTAGGCCATTTGTAAAGATGTCTGCTAATTGGTCATATGTTGGAACAAATTCCACACTAACCGAATTCTTTTGTACACAATCACGGATGAAATGATATCTCATTTCAATGTGCTTGGTCCGACTGTGGTGACCGGATTTTGTGCAATATTGATAGCATACGTGTTATCACACAAAATAGGCACTTTGGAGAAGTGAATGTTATAATCTTTCAAAGTGTTGGTCATTCATAACAACTGTGCACAACAAGAGGCGACACATATTCGGATTCCGCCGTAGAAAGAGAAACACTGTTTTGTTTCTTGAAAAACCAAGAGACAAGACAATCACCGAGAAACTGACATGTCCCGGATTTGCTCTTTCTATCAACAAGACTCTCTGCATAATCGGAGTCACAATAGCCTCTTAAATCAAAACATGCATTATTGGGATAAAATAATCCAAATTTTAAAGTACACCTAAGGTATCTAAGGATACATTTTACCGCAATTAGATGCGTTTCCCTAGGATCACTTTGAAATCTAGCACATAAGCACACCGCATGTAATATATCCAGTCTACTTCAGTCAAGTGAAGTAAACTCCCTATAATGCCACGATACAAGGTTACCTCGATATGCTTTCCTTTCTCATCTTTGTCAAGCTTCGCACTTGTGCTCATTGGAATGTTTACTTCCCTTCCATACCAAAATTGTACTTTTTGAGCAAATCTTTTGTGTATTTGGTTTGAGAAATATACAACTTTCTTGAGTTTACTTGATTTGAAGCCCGAGAAAGTAAGTAAGCTCGCCCATCATGCTCATCTTGAATTCGCCTTGCATTAAGCTAGAAAATTGCTCACAAAGACAATTAGTAGTAGCACCAAAGATAATATCATCAACATATACTTGTATAATTAGTTGATTTTTGCTTTGTTCTTTAATAAACAAAGTGGTATCAACTTTACCCCTTGAGAATCCATTATTTAGAAGAAAAGTACTTAATCTCTCGTACCAAGCTCTTGGAGCTTGTTTAAGGAAATAAAGAGCCTTTTTGAATTCGAATACATGATGTGGTAAGTCATGACATTCGAACCCAGGAGGTTGCGCAAATACACCTCCTCTTGAATAACTCCATTCAAAAAGACGGATTTAACATCCATTTGATAAAGTCTAAAATCTTTATAGCAAGCATATGCTAACAACATTCTAATGGCTTCAAGCCATGATAAGGGTGCAAAAGTCTCATCAAAATCAATACCTTCTTCTTGACGGTTGAGCAACTAGTCTAGCTTTGTTCCGAGTGACATTTTCTTAAGCATCCATCTTGTTACGAAATACCCATTTCGTACCAAATAATGGGATGATTAAGTGGTTTGGGAACTAGTTCCCAAACATCACTTCTTTCAAAATTGTTTAATTCTTCTTGCATAGCTAAGATCCGATTTTCATCAAGAAGTGCATCCTTAACATTTTTAGGCTCTATGAGAGAAACGAATGCGTTCTCTCTATATTGCCTTCGTGTAGTGATACCCCTATTTAAATCACCTATGACCAACTCATGTGGGTTAGATCTTTTATGCTTGAATGATCTAGGAAGGTTGGAGACATCTCCTCCAACTTCGTCATGATCACTTTCCGAAAGAGATGAATCATCGCAATTTAAATAATCATCATTTTTCGGAATATGAAATGCATTTTCAACATTTTGTATATCAACAAAATGAGTATGAGAAATAATTCTATTTGACTCACTAAGCTCATGAACACTTGGTGGAGGAGTACCTTTAATAGGTTGTACTCTTAAATCAATGAAGATGTTTCCATTTGAAGACTTACCAACAATTTCTTGTTGATGAGCAACCGTTGGAATGTCTTCAAGAATTTCTTCTTGAGGAGCACCACCTTCATTTTCTTCACAATCCTCATTAAGTTTAGGTTCGTCATTAAGTGACTCATTAAACTTAACATGGATTGATTCTTCCACTTTTTGACTCTTTTTGTTGAAAACACGAAATGCTTTACTATTTGAGGCATAACCCAAAAAGATACATTCATCCGCTTTGAGGTCAAGTTTGTCCAAAGTGTCCTTAGTGTTAAGTATGAAACACTTACACCCAAACACTTTAAAATACCCGATATTGGGAACTATACCATTCCAAAGCTCATGAGGTGTCATATTTAGGTAAGGTCTCAAATACACACGATTGATCATATGGCAAGCGGCATTCACCACTTTGGTCCAAAAGTAATTGGGCAAACTGAACTCATTTAATATTGCCCTACACATTTCTTGCAGAGTTCTATTCTTTCATTCGGCTACACCATTTTGTTGTGGAGTTCTAGGAGCCGAAAGGTTATGTGTGTATCCTTTGGATTCACAAAACCTTTCAAACTCTCCATCAAACTCACCACCACGATCACTTCCTATGGTTTTGATGGTGTCCTACATGTGATTTTTCAATCGTCTACTCAAATTTATGAACTCACTACATGCATTATTTTTCTTTGCAAGAATATCACCCATGTATAACGAGTATAGTCATTTACTAACACAAAGATATAATGTTTACAACCCAAACTTTTTATTCCAACATCCCCATACAAATCAATATGTAGTAATTGTAGGGGTTTGAAGGTGGATATGTTTGTTTTGGTTTAAAGCTTGTTTTCACAAGCTTTGCCTTTTGACAAGTGTCACACAGGTCTTGGTTTTCGAAACTTATTTTTGGAAGGCCTCGGACCTTATTGTTTTCACAAATAAATTTAAATGTTTTGAAACATACGTGTCCAAGACGTCTACGCTATAGTTGCATCAAATCATTCTTGGCAGCTAGGCAAGATACATTTTGTGAAACCAAATCATTGATGCTAAGTTTGTAAATGTTTTTGAATCTCAAATCCTCAAATAAAAATAGTGTTATCTTTTTTCACAATGCAATTTGTTTTCAAAAACATAACTTCATACTTAGCATTGCATAGTTGACTGACACTTATCAAGTTAAACTTTAATCCTACAACATATAGAACATCACTAAGAGAGAAGGAATTGTTACCCACAATATCATGTCCTTTGATTTGGCCTTTGCTACCTCCAAAGTGGACAACTCCTCCATCTTGCATAGTGAGTCTATAAAATAGCTATTTCTCTCCCGTCATATGGTTGGAACACCCACTGTCCATGACCCATTTGACTTTCTTGTCCTCGCTTTCTCCATTTAAAGCTAAGGCCTACAAAAGAACCATATGATATTGGTACCTTTTTATTTTGGGTCCTTGAGGGTGAGTTACCTTTACAACACCCTTTGGTACCCACATAAGATTTTTGCTGTTCTTAGCTCTACACACTCTTTCTATATGATCCCTTTTATTACAATAAAAACATGTAGGAGTGTGTTTGTGTGGATAATGATGATTGTCATGTTTGTGCATTGGCACATTCCGTGATTCCCGTTTAGGGATGTCATTCCTTGGAATCAAGGAAGAGACGTTTTTCACGGATTTAACCAAAGGTTTTGACAACTTTGATGAATTTGCCTTACCTTTAGGCATGTGCCTTTGCTTCTTCAAGGAGGTTTGTGACTCCTTGATAAATGATGCTTGTTCATTTTCCTTTCTTAGATGCATACATGATACTAGATTTAACTTTAGGTTTCATGCTTAGTACGGATGCGTCTTGGACTACCTTAGTTTTATTTGTACTTTTCTTTTAGAATATTTTATTCTCAAAGGTTTTATGAGGGATGCTTGATTTTATCAAATCATGCTTCTCCTCTAGTGCTATCACATGCATGGTCAATAAAATATAATGCTCAAGTTGCAATGTAATGTGATTTTCCAACGTATCATTGTATTCATGTATGCATGCTAAAATCCTTTTTGACACGTTTGTATTTCATTTCTAAAAAGTCATTTTCTTGCACTAAGTCATCCTTTTCATCTTGTAATCTATAATGTGAGGATATAGTGCATACCTCCATGTGGTCCTTGATGGCCATGAGAGAATAGAACTCTTTGTCGAGATTATCGTTGATGACTCCCGTGAGAGCTAGATTCTCGTTGTCGTCGTTGTCGCTCTCGGACCCGGATAAGATACTCTCCCAATGTGCTACCTCCGCTTGTAAAGCCTTCTTCCTTTGGTAGATGACTTTCTTGTCTTTTAGGTGCGGCTCCTTCACCCTACAATCTTTCATGAAGTGACCAAACTTTCCGCAGTTATAACATTTGTTCTCTTGGTCCTTCACCTTGTCCTTATCCTTGGACAATTTCTCCTTGATGAACCTTTTAGCTTCATCTTCATTTTTCTTTGCAAATCTTCTAAATCTTCGAACGAGAAGCCCAACTTCGTCGTTCGAATATTCCGATTCCCATGCAAGAGCCTTTGACGAACTTCTTATTGGATCATTTTTCTTTTGAACTTCAAGGTGAATCTCATAAGCGATAAGATTACCATAAAGCTCATCCAAAGTGATGGTTTCAAGATCCTTAGACTCCTCAATGGCCGTGACCTTAGCGTTCCATTCTCGTCCTAAACTATTTAGGAATCAATGATTGAGATCCTCTTGCTCTAATTTTTTTCAACCGCCGTGAGTAGGTTGACAAGCTTGGTGAATTGTTGGATGGACTCTTTGATCGTTTCATCTTTGGGGACGTTGAAATTGTAGAATTGTTTTATGAGTTGTCTCTTTTTTGCCTTCCTCACTTGAGATGTTCCTTCATGGATAATCTCCAAATTTGTCCAAGCTTCATGTGCGGATTGGACTCCTTGTATTTGAGCTCTCTCATTTGGTGATAGAGAGCTATTTAAAATAGCAAGAGCTTTGCTATTTATGGCAAATTGTAACTCCTCTTCCGGAGTAGGATCATCAACATCAAAAGGAAAGGTGGAACCTTTTGACACCTCTTTCCATATACGATACCTGCAAGAATGAAGGTATGTTTCCATATTTGATTTCCATAATGGGTAGTTTAGAGGGTTAAACATAGGAACTTTGACATGAACACTAGAAATAGAAAGGAGTAGTGATTCTTGTCTTCTTCTCTTAGAAGCATCACCACTTAGAGAACTTGCATCTTCAAAACTAAAGGGATCCATACTTCAAAAGATCAAATCTTGCTATTTGAACTCAAATACTCAAGATTAAGCTCTGATACCAATTGTTAGGTCCCTTAGAACACACTAGAAGGGGGGGTTGAATAGTGTGTTCACCAAGTATAAATATTTTCTCGGATATTTTTCGTGTATAAGTACAAATCTATACTTGGGTGTGTTCTCTAAAATGAATAAAATTTGCAGAAATGTAAAGAACACAATATGTATAGAGGTTCAAGTCAAATGACTCTACTCCTCTACCTTCTTGATTTTTCAGAAGAAGGATTTTGAATGGGGAATTGTTATTTCTTATAGGGGAAACAACAATCAAAACAACATCCAAAGAAAGTAAACACTAGGCCGCACGCCTAGACCACAACCAAGAAATACCAACCCCTTGAAGTCTAGCCTCCAAAGAACTTTCTTGCTCCTCAAAGAGTTCTTGTAGGGAGTACGGTGCACCACAACACCATCAACTAACTCTTCAAGGTCTGGATTTCTTCAAGCAAGAAGCACCCTTATTTCTTGACCAACGATCTACACTTAGCCTCTCACATTCACTCAACAAGAAGAAGACTCTTCCTCTTTACAACACAACTCTCACAAATAAAGTAAAATATACAATGATACAACTATTTTGAGAGCTAAAAGTTTGAGAGAAACTTGAGAGCTTATTGGTAGAAAGTTGAAAATTGAAAATGATGACAACCCTTCTTTTAATCACTTTCTAGTCGTTTGTGTGGTTGCAGGAGCCAACAATAGGTTTTGTCTCTTTGTGATGACATGTCTTCATCTTTGGACATCTTCTCTTGGATGACTACAAGCTTCTTGAGGAAGCTTCTTCCTGAAAGCTCAAAGAAAAAAAGATGACATTCTCTATAAGAGAGAGAGAACCTGTGATATTGCACTAAAAAGGAGGGTACAAATGTCAAGTAAACGTTAGAAAGTGCAACATAAATCATTTATAACGTTAGTCACATGAAACGCCTTATGTGTTCTATGAATAGGCGTTCAATGTGACATGGAGCGCCTAAAGTGTTTTTGAACTAGCATTCAATGTCACATGAAGCGCCTTAAGTGAATAAGAAGCACTTGTTCAATGTCACATGAAGTGCCTGTTGTGGGCAGCAGAACTCATTCGAAGTCACATGAAGCGTCTTATCTCAGCCTTCATACTTGTTCGAAGTAATTCTGACTTTTCCAAAAGTTACTTGATATTCGTGTCCATTTTAGGGGGAAATCTCCATTTGACTTTGTAACACACATGAAGCGCCTGTTTAGGCGTTCAAAGTGTGCTGCTTTTCATCTTGACACATAAAGCGCCTAAAGTAGGTGTTCAAAGTGTACTGGAATCCAATCACTTCACATGAATCGCCTTATGTAGGCGTTCGAAGTGTACTGGTCTCCAGACACTTCAGATTAGGAGCCTTATGTAGGCGTTCGAAGTGTATTGACCTTCAAACCCTTCACATTAGGCGCCTTATCTAGGCGTTCTAAGTGTCAATTGTGCAAATCATCAAAACTTAACATATTCTAACATAACATTGTCCCCACCAAGTTCAGATCACATTTTAACATGGTGTATGTTAAGGAGGTTCATGTCGAACTATTTAGTTCCACAGTATCTAATAGTTGATCCCCAATATTGGTCCACATTAAGATAGAACAAGATATTAGTCCCGTATTTTAACCATGTCTATATGAACTTCAAATTTATTAACATGTTTATAGTATTATTGGCTAATAATTATGTGAGGGTCACGAGTAGTGGGAAGCTGCAATGGAAATTATCTTCCCGTTTCAACTTATTCACTTATAAAAGTCAAAGTACGTTGAGGAGCAGTGGGGAAACCAACCAGGAAATATAATCAGACAACTTCGATTATGATTTCATATAAATGCTGCCTCTGTGGATGCAACCCACAGTTGTAGAGCATACGTTTCAAAACCAGCATTTTCCCTTTGTTCGTGAGTTTCGAAGCATACGTTTCAAAACCATCATTTTCCTTTTGTTCGTGAGTTCCAAAGCACAAGTTTCGAAGCCAACTTTTCCCCTTGTTTGTGAGTCTTAGAGCATACCTTTCAAACCCAGCCTTTTTTTTTTTGTGAGATTCGTGTGAGATTTCTGCAAGACGTCCTAATTCGTTTCAAGGTAAACCTCAAGTCCTTTATGAAACTCTTTTATACTTTCAGCCCTTATAGCACACTCAGAATTCACTGATTTAGCTCCAACTATTCCTGCTTGTTTCAAGTATTTTTATTTGAAAAAAAAAGAATTAAGAAATGCATAAAAGTTTACTTTTTTAATTTTTTTATTGGATCTAGGATAAAAGAAATTCGTAATGGTTCTTTTTATATCTTTAGATTTGCAGAGTCGTCTCTAAATCCGTTTCAATTGAAATCAATCGATGCCTTCCTAAAGTTGATTTGGTGAAACATCCTTAAAGAACAGGAGAGATTACTAGAAGTAAGAGGTAGCTAGGGCCTACAAACCATGGTTTCCTTATATTTTAGAAAATCTAAACTTCGCCCGGCATAGTCTGGGGATGTCAAACAGGTCGTGTATCGTGTTTCGTGTTTTGTGTTTTTCGGGTTTCGTGTCTCAAAGTGCCATACCCATACCTTACCCGTTTGCTTCGCGTGTATGGATGTAGATACTCAAACCCGTATATATCAGGTTTCATGTCGTGTATCAGGTATACCCACGAACTTGACAAGTACAAATATTTTAAGTTGTGTACGGGTCATTAGCCATTAGCCGATATCGCATGAAGAAGAACACTCACCTTTCAGTAGATCTAGTGGCGAACGGGCGGAGATTGGAGAAGAAAAGAGATAGAGAGGGGGCTGGTTGGTGCTTGGCTGGTTGCGGGCGGCGGCACAATTGGGCAGTAGATCGGAGAACCGGAGAAGAGAAGCTGAGAAGGGGGAATGGGGGAGAAATCAGAAATAAAAAATTTCGGAATAGGGAAAACCGAATAAGCCACTATAGGGTTACTTAGTTTTTACTTTTTAGTGCGGTAGGCTATTTTTTTTTTGAAAAATTTATTTTTTTTATTTTATTAATTATAATTTCGGGAATTCCGTGTATAAACTGGTACCCATGGGTATACTCGTACACGACCCGTCCTTGGCGGGTATCTTTCAGATCTTACCCGATTTGTACATGAAACCCGCGAAGGTCATACCCATACCCGCGAAAATTCGTGCCAGGTTCGGGTCGTGTTTTTGTGTCGTGTCTAAAATTGCCACCCCTAGCATAGTCCAGTATTTGGCTGAGGATTTGTTCTAAGAAATCAAGAATTAGGGACACGCACAGTGTGGACATTCCACCACTGCTAGGTCCAAGGCCTGGTTTGCAGAGACATTTTGTGTGAGTCACTGCGTAAGTACTCATTTAAGTAGGAGGCCGCTGGACTCCTGATTTGCATCTCGCACAATGTTCTTTGAGGCTGAGACAATGAAGACCCAGTGCGAAGGATTTCACCCTTTTTACAAGGGGAAAGAGAGAATAAATTAATAGCATTGCTCTCTTCATGGGTCCACGGTTGGATCACTGTGTCACAGACGAGCTGTTGGTTTCCTCTATTACGAAAATAAAATAACTATTTAATTTAATTTGTTGAATTGGTAGATCAATTGGTCGAATAGGAGGGTCCATCAGCCGGCTTACAGGTATCAATCAATTAATTATAGTCAACATCATCAAAAAGTATCGCTAGAGTTTGGGAAGGATGAGCGACTGACAAACAATACCTCTTTCATAAAAGATAGCCCTGTTACAGGTATAAACTCATGATAAACAAAGAGTAATGCGCCTCCCGTGCATAGCTCAGTTGATACATGGGTTGGAACATTGCTCCAGAAAGGCGCATGATCGAACCAGGACACGCAGCGTGAGTGTTTTGTTCTGGTCTGGGCCATTAATGATTATGACATTGTATACGGCTCAATTAGATTAAAGGGTTGAGGATCCAGTTTGCAGTACCCATAGGTTCTTGGCAATACTTGCTAATTTAGAAGGCTGCATATAATGAACCATTTGTATGCTGGAATTTTCTGTTTCATATTACGTTTTATGTGAATTCTGCTTTGCCTATTTGCTCACCCATGTTTGTGACTTTGTTTCCAGAGTCTCCCGTCAGGACAAACTCAGGCCATGGAGTACAGGATGCAGCAACATGTAAGAAGGGAAGATCAAGACATGCTTCTTCGTCTTCCACAAAATGTTTTGTCGAAAATCTTATCACTCCTACCTACTAAAGACGCTGTCCGAACCAGCGTCTTATCCAAAAACTGGGAGTACAAATGGACCTGCATTTACAACATGAACTTCGATGACAAGCACTCTAACAAAAAGTCCTTTGCCAATTTTGTGGAGAGGGTCCTGTCCCATGCAGATACCACATCAAACCTTGAGATGTTTGCCCTAAGATTGACCCGTAACTACGGCCCACGAGTAAGCACATGGATTTCTGCAGCTGTGAACCGGAATGTCCAGATCCTAGAGATTCTAACCGAATATCGCCGTGGCGGCAGCCCCATCCTGCTTCCACGTTGCTTGTATGAGCACAGCTCCCTTAAGGAGTTTACAGCTGCCTTTCCCATGACAGTGCGAGGGTTTCGCTATGGCTTCCTTAAAAACCTCAAAGTACTGAAGCTCAGCAACATCACCATTGAGAACCCAAAGGCGACTGCCACGGGCGAGGGCATTGCAAGAGAAACCCTAAGTTTTCCTGTGCTCGAAGTTTTCAAGGTGATACACTGCCAATGGAACAACTATGTGGGGGTAAATATTGAAGCTCCTTCATTGGTCGAATTTCAAATGGGATTCTCATCATTTCATGTCTTGGGAGCTAGACTATTTCGAATCGAATTTAGGATTATTTCACCGTGCCTGGAGAGATTTGAGTATGAGGGAGGAGAGTATTTGGAAAATTTCATTTTGCCTAGCCCACCACTGGTTACTACAGCAACCTATAAGCTACATTTCAGAGGACCTAATGCACCAATGCATGAGTATGCGGCCAGGATACTTAGTCTAACTACAATCCTGAGTCGTCTGAAATGCCTTCACCTTTCTCTTGAGGTGATCATGGTACGCCTTCTTTCCTTTAGATTTTCTATCAAAATACAAGGTTCGTTTAGTTACACATCATTATTGCTGAGTACTAGTAAAATTCTCAAGCTAAGGATTGCAATTATATTTGTTCATTAAATAAGCAATCTGCAGGGCAATTGCTTATTATGCTCAGTTTTACAGATTTGTTTCTTAGTAGTACAGGTACACCAGAAATCTAGTGATGATATCCTTCTACTTATGTATATAAATGCAATAATGATTCCTTATGAAATAAAAGCTTTTATGAGGGTCTAGGGACTTATTTATGTTCCCTGTTATGCATTTTAGTTAATGTTACATTTTTATTTCCTTCTAGGCTTTATTTAATGTTACATTTAAGTCATATATATGGAAAGATATAAGAGTAATGAATGATGTAGGGCCTTGATAAAACCCAACGCTTGCTTGAACTTCCGATGATGGAGATGGTGATACACCTAACAGTGAGTTCTGACCATTTACGAATGTCTGGCGTTTTGCTCTTAAGGCTTCTGCAGAACACCCCAAATGTTGATACGCTCACATTGGCAATGGTAATTTCTTTTCTATTCTCATATTTTAGAAAATATCTTGTACAGATTGATATTGTCGAAAAATGACGAAGTAAAGGTGATAAGACAAATCTTTATAGAACTTAGTACATGTGGAGAGGACAGCAGTTTTAAGAACAATTGGAAACTTCTTAATCAATTAGAACATTTTCCACATTGGTTTTGTAATTATTGATAATAAACCGAGAACCCACGCAAAGAATAATCGAACTACAAAACAAAGAACACAATAAGAAGAATACGAGAACTTTATGGAAAAGCACTCGCCGGCCGGCTGAAAAACTATAAACATATAGCCGGCCTATATGTCTTGTATTTATAAGAGAATTTTACAATGCAACTACCAAGAAATTAGACATTGAGTACAACTAAGAAACCTATGTAAAAGTAGATAAGGATAAGAGTCATATGTGATATCGAATACTTAAAACCTGTTGTAAAACATATTCTTAAAACTTGCCTTATCCTAACAATCTCACACTTGAAGACAACTTTGCAACACTTGTCACTCAATAATCATCCTCCTTGTTGCATTTTCCCACTCCAACCAACCAAGTCCGGCGACACTCGGCTAACCATGCCCGAGTCCAATCAAGGCTTTGCATAGTTTCAAGTACTATATGGTGATGAATTTAGTGAACATGCATGCGGGATTTATCGCACCCGCAATCTTCTTCAATAATAAAGTTCACCACTAACTCATATATGTAGTGATGCTTTAGTTGAATATGCTTCGTTCTCGATTGACATACTGGATTATTTACGAGACACAAAACACTTTGGCTATCGGTTTGATCTCTTCCGATTTCTTTCAGAAAATTAAGTAGCCATACCATCTCTTTTTCAGCATCCGAGATCGCAACATATTCGGCCTTCGTTGTAGAAAGTACTATGCATTTTTGCAATCTCAACATCCAACTTACCGCTATGCCACC
Source organism: Eustoma russellianum (assembly GCA_036186865.1). Taxonomy (NCBI): domain Eukaryota; kingdom Viridiplantae; phylum Streptophyta; class Magnoliopsida; order Gentianales; family Gentianaceae; genus Eustoma; species Eustoma russellianum. The sequence continues at coordinate 20,668,374 of AP025074.1, read as the reverse complement.
ATAAGTAAATATGTAGCCATAAGTACTCTTCCATCCTCCCATGTTACTACCAAGGTCCGCACCAACGAAGCCTTTGAATGCTGCACTATTTTTCTTGAAACATAATACAACATTTGAATTAACCTTCAAATATCTCAGCATCCACTTTACCACCTCTCAGTGTGCGGCACCGGAATTTTCCATGTAACGGCTCACTGTTCCCACTGTATGAGCAATATCACATAAGGACTCCTACAGCCGATGAATATGGTACATTCTACATATAATTCTGCTCCACATCTATCTTAGGTGATTTCGACAACTTGAGTTGTCCTCCCAATGGTGTAAATTGATTTAACATCTTGCATGAAAAAATCGGTCCATTACCTTGTTGATGTATTTTTATTACGACAAGATTAATGAACCTCCCACTCGATCTCAAAAAGATATGCATGCCAAGGATTTGATTCGCCAGACCTAAGTCTTTCATCTTAAGCTCTTGCGCTAACTCTTGTTTCAATGCATCGATCTCCTTTATGTTATCTCTCGCAAAAAGCATGTCATCAACATATAACAATAAAATGATTTAGGAGTTGCTGAACACTTAAAATAAAAACAATAATATGTATATCCTCGCTTAAATCCACGACTACTCATGAATTTATCGAATTATTTATACCATTGCCTTGAAGCATGCTTCAAACCATATAGACTTCTATTCAATCTACACAGGAGACCCTCTTTTCCTTTGATTTCGAAGCCGTCGAGCTGCTCTATTCAAATGTTTTCTTCCAAGTCACCGTGAAGAAAGGTCATCTTCACATCAAGATGTTCAAGACGAAGGTTCTTGGCCGCCACTATGCACTGACTGATTGAGGTAAGATTCACAACGGGTGAGTATATCATGGTGTAATCAACTCTTTTCTTTTGTAAGAAATCCTTGACCACCAATCTCGCCTTATATCGCATACTTCCATCCACTTCTTCTTTGATTCAGAAGACCCATTTATTTTTCAATGGCTCCTTTCCTTCCTGTAGCCTAATCACGGTCCATGTGCTATTTTTGACTAGCGATCGTAACTCCGCCTTTATTGCTTGCTCTCACTTGACCGAGTCACTCGAACTTATGGCCTCATCATGATCTTTGGGCTCTCCTGAGTCGGTCAAGAGTAAGTAATTTAAAGAAGATAAATACCATGTGTTTGGATTGCAAATACGATTAGATTTCCTCACCACCGATGCTTGCTAACTTCTGACATCTTGCTCGGCCTCATTGGTATCCTTTTCCTCAGCCCTCTTGGTTTCGGCCTCACCATCTAAAACTTGAGTTTTGTTTAACTCTATCTCCCTCACTTTATTCACCTTTGGATTGGAAGATTTATCATCTTCATTGAAGGTAGTATCTTGCGATTGAATTATTTTCCAGCCCTTTTCATCCCAAAATCTATAGCCAAAATAATTTGATCCATCTCCAGCGAAAATGCACTTCTTCGCCTTTGTATCCAACTTGTCCCTTTTCACGGAATCTATATGAACATAAGTTGTACATCCAAAGACTCACAAGTGCGACAAGGATAACTTCTTACTCGTCCACTTCTCCTCGGGTAGCTCAAGATTTAGGTCTATCGAGGGACTTCGATTGATAACATATGCCACTGTATTTACCGCCTCCACCTAGAAAATTTTTGGAAGTCTTGTGTGGAGCCGCATCGCCCTGCCTGCTCATTTAAGGTGCGGTTCAACCTCTCGGCCGCCTCATTTTGTTGCGGCCAGTTGGGAACAGTCCACACAAGTCGTATTCCTTGCTCCGCACAAAGTTTGTACCGTTATACTCGCCACCATTGTCCGACCTCAAGCAGTTTAATTTTCGACCAGTTTGGTTCTTGACCTCCGCCTTCCACTTCTTAAAGCTTCAAATACTTCGGATTTATGTTTAAGAAAATAAACACAATCCTTTCTAGTGGAATCATCGATGAATGTTACATAATATCTTGAACATCCTTGCGATTGCACCAGGCTGGCCTCAACACGTCCGTGTGCACAAGGTCTAGCCTTTCTTCCTTGCGTTCTCGGTTGCCTTTCAAAAACTCACCTATTTTTGTTTGCCGAATACGCAATCTTTGTAAAATCTGGTTTCCATCGTCCGCCAAATAAAGTGTGCCCCTCTTGGTTTCTTATGCAACCATCATGGTGCCTTGGCGATTTTCCAACACCCTTCTCCAAAGTTAACTTTGTAACCCTCATCATCTAATTGACTTACGAAAATTAGATTCTTCTTCAACCCGAGAATATATCAAACATCACGCAATGTCCACATTATGCCATGCCTAGACTGGATGTGGTCATTGCCTTTGCCCGTAATCTCCAAATGCTTTCCATTCGCTAGAAACACCTTGCCATATTCTCCGGACACTTTTATCAATTCTTTACATGAGTTTGAATGGAACGATGCACCCAAATCAAGAATCCATGACTAAATAGGGCTATCAACACAAAGGACCAGAGCATCGTCGGAATCCTCCTTTGTTGTCACAGTCATTGAACTAGGCATATCCTCTTTCTTCTTCATCTTGTTTGGACTTGCACTCGCGCTTCACATGGCCCTTCATCCGACAATTCCAACAGTCCATCTAGGTTTTGTTTTGAGACTCGCTACATCTCTTGAATTTTCTTTCTCGACTATTCATTCGTTGGGTTTCTTGGCCTCTTTGGATTGTTAAGGCCGATTCACCCCCTATGCTTCGATCATTCCTGCGAATACTAATGATGCATTCAAGAACATAGTTGAGGGTCACCCTTCTTGACTTGAGATCACCTCTATATTAGTCGACCAACTACTCGGCATAGAGATTAACGAGCAGTGTGCAAGCAATTCATCATTCAAAGAGTATCCGATTGCACTTAGTTGGTTCACAATTCGGTTGAACTCGGCCACATGCTCTGTCATAGAGACGCATTTGGCTTTTGCAATTGAAACAACCTCCAATGAAGATGAATTTTGTTAGAGCTTCATGGTTTTCTGAACAAATTAGACAGACTCTTGATGAAGCTGAACATTGTGGTTTCGTTGGAAACGTGCAAAGCCACATCCATTGAGATGGTGTTATGGATGAGACCAAGCGCTCAATGATCTAATTTCTTCAACACCCTCTCCTCCATACTGTCGGGTTTATTCTCCAACATCGTATCCTTCAACTCCTTTGCATACAACATATCAATTATTTGAAATTTCCAATAACCAAAGTGTTTTTCGTTGAAACATCGAATATTCACCTCGTCGTCCTCCATGTTGATCGGCCAACACAAGATCTGGTACTAGTTGATAATAAACCTAAAATACACACAAGGAATAATCGAACGACAAAACAAAAAATGCAATAATAAGAACACGAGAATTTTGTGGAATAGCCCTCGTTGTCCACCTAAAAAACCACACGCCTATAGCCGTCCTATATGTCTTGTATTTATAGGAGAATTTTACTATGCAACTACAAGGAAATTTGATATTGAGTACAACTAGAAGACCTATACAAAAGGAGATAAAAATAAGAGTCATATGTGATATCAAATACTTAAATCCTATTGTAAAACCTATCCTTATAACTTGTCTTCATCCTTACAATGACGAGAAAAAACATAATTCACTTGTACTTCCTTCTTTCAAAAAATATTATCACATTTAAATTTTTAACATAGTGTAATTTACTCTACGTTAAAAAATCAATTGTGACAATATTTTTGAAACCGAGGGAGTATGACCTAACAACTCTAGCAAATAATATCATGGTCATGATTTATAAGTCATGAACCTGCTTTTTGTGTAAGCAAAACAATAGAGTTATTGGCACCTTGTAGGTATTTCATTTTTAAAATTTGCAACAAACATCCATAAAACTGTGACAGTTAGTATGCAACAACTAGGAGCTTACCTGCAACAACCAGTGAAAAGATCTTTTAGAAGATGGAAAGTAACCACAGCTATCCCCAACCGCATAATTATAATAATAGAACCATTTTCTCACCAAAATGTTCACCTGCCACCACCTTTGTAGGTTCCTCCTTTGTGTTCACAGCAGATGCATACCTCTGTTCTTTATACGGAACCAACTGAGGTGGATCAGGAGCATGCAAATTCCCTTCAAGCAAACTAATAAAGAAGCCAACAACATCGCCTTCTTTATACCCTTCCTCACCATATCTCTCTCTCTTAAATCCTTATGCACTTTTAGAACCATCAATATCCAAAACTATTCCCATCATATCCAACCGGAGCCTGCAAATGCCCTCTATCCATTGAACATCCAAGTCTGATATGCCTAGTTTCCCCAAATAGACCACCTTTATCTCCAAATACCATGCCCCTTCCACTACTCCCGCGTTGCCCTCACCATTCTATACCATTAAATACTACCTGCACCCAACCTATCTATCAAATTTCTAAAACAAAACATGGAATGAGCTAGATTAGTATTAAGAACGTAAGGAAAACTTGTGAAGAGTAGAATACAATTGAGAGGAGAAATCTTGATTCATTCAAGCAAAAGAATCTACTACTAATTCTGTTACATCGAGCCTATTTACATAGAAGAAGAAGAATTAGGTAATGAATTTACAAGAATCTCCATCAATTGCCTACTCCTATTACTGCAACTAGAAGGGCAAGTCCGTCTTTTCACATATTTTAATTTCTTTTCTGCGTCTTGAGCTGCAGCAACTTCTTCGTTCTTGGTCTTGTTGTTCTGCTGCTCGATACTCCTTGCGTCATTATCAAAACTGCCCTTCTTCACATGCCTAAACCTTCCATTGTTGAAACTATGCTGACTCATCTCTTTTGACTGCATTAACCTTAATTCCATGTGTTTTGGAGTTTTCATGACAAATGATTGCTATATTCACCATGGTGCTCAACGAAATTGCTTCTCCCTTTTTCATCTTTAATCTTCTAACACTGTGCTCATTTTGATCCCATGATTCAACACCCGCCCCCTCAAGCTTGGCTTGGAGTAAATGTTGCATACATCAAACGACTTGATCAACTCTGTCAACCTTTTAGCATCCAAGGCCTTTGTGAACACATCAAGCAAACGAAGATCAATCCTTATGGGCATCATCCTTATACTTCCTTCTTGCACTTTGTCTCTGATAATATGACAATCAATTTCTATATTCTTTGTCCTTTCATGAAACACGGATTCTCAGCTATATGCATAGTACTTTTGCTGTCACAGAACACCTTTACAGGAATCTGGTCACCAGCCCCAAATCTGCTGCTAAGTACAAGAGTCATTGCACTTCACAAGCAAGATTTACCATTGCCCTGTATTCTGCTTCTGCTAAGGACCGTGAAATTGTGGTTTGCCTCTTTGCCTTCCAGGACACCAACACATCACCAATAAACACACAAAAGCTAGTCACAGACCTGCTAGTCTCAGACCATCCACCCAGTCTGAATTTAAAAAGGGATTAAGTTTCAATTCTGTCTCTGAGCGAAAGAACTGGCTCAATTGTTGGACTGAAAATGATATGTCTGGTCTAGTTATAGTTAAGTATATAAGCTTGCCAATTAGGCTCCTGCAGCTTGATGCTTCTGGAAGAAGGTCTGAGTCATTATGCATCAGTTTCAGATTGGTTTCCATAAGCCTCTTAGATGGTCTTGCATCTAGAAAACTACTGTGTTCAAGAAGCTCGAGTGTATACTTTCTTTGATTAATCAGTAGGCCCCCTTATGACCTGGCTACTTCTATCCCCAAGAAGTACCTCAGGTCACCCAAGTCTTTAATTTTGAATTATGAATGAAGTTGAAATTTTATGTGCTAGATAGGTTGGAGGTCTGAGCACGCCAAAAGATGTCATCCATATATACCAACAGAACAAGCATGTAAGTAGGAGTAGGTTTTAGAAAGAGGGTGTAATCCTTCTTGGAATGAACAAAGCCAGATGTTAATAAGAACTGAGTGAGCTTGGCATTTCATTCTATACTAGCTTGCTTAAGTCCATATAGTGGTTTTTGAAACTTACAAACCATGCAGGAGTTAGAAACCTGAATATCAGGTGGGGGCATCATGTGTATTTCTTCATGGAGATCTCCTTGAAGGAAAGCATTGTTCACGTCCAATTCATGCAAGAACCATCCATTACTAGCTGCTAGGACCAAAATGATTCTCACTGTGGTCATTTTGGCTACTGGAGAGAAGATGTCCTTGTAATCAACTCCATATTGCTATGCATATTCCTTCGCCACCAACATTACTTTGTATCTTTCAATGGTTCCATCTGGTTTTACTTGATCTTGTACACCCATTTGCAACCAATAGGTTTCTTTTTGGCTGGGAAAGTGACGTCTTACAAGTGTTATTTTCCACTAGAGCTGCAATTTCAGTATGCATTGCTACCTGTCATGTTGAAGAGCTGGCTGTCTCTGAATAAGAAGAAGACTCTGTATGCAAACTAGTATGCAATACATAAGCTTTATACACATGTGCCAAAGATTCAAGAGAGTAAATTTTATCTATAGAGTGTGGGGTTGTGTAAGATGTTGCAAATGTAGTGGATTGAGAGTTATTGCAGCAATAATCTTGGAACTATGCTGGAGGATGTCTATTATGTACAAGTTTAGGAGTTGAAGCCATGGATAAGCAGACGTCAATGGAGGAAATTGGTTGAGTGAAAAACATGGTTGATGCTGAATGAGAGGTAGGATCTAATGTGGGTGACTGAGGATTTGGTTCAGATGATTGTGGTTGTGAAGGTTCTGAATGAAGGTTCCATGACTCCGAATGAGTAGGTGTAGGATTAGAGACTGGTGATTCACAGAGGCTTTCATCATGAGGATGAAATAATTGAGGAGGTGTGGATATATGATGGGACAATACTATTGTATTAGAATGTTGACGTCATGGTTTAGTGTCCAGAGGAAAAATGTGATCCTGAAATTCAACATCTCTAGATATGAGTATGTCATTATTGTCTAAGTCTTATAAAACATATCCCTTGGATGTATGAGACATGCCAAGGAACACACATCAGTATGATCTAGGAGCAAATTTGGTTTTGTTAAGATTATTGTCAACTACAAAGGCTAGACATCCAAAAACTTCCAAACTATTTTAAACTGGAATTTTGTGGTAAAGCACTTCAAATAGAGTTTTGTGATCTATAGTTGGTGACGGGCTGAGATTGATCAAGTATATTGCATGCTGGAAACAAAAACTCCAGCATCTGGTAGGTAAAGAGGCATGCAGTTTAAGGGCTTTAGCCACTCTAAGAATATGTTGTTTCTTCCTTTCAACAAGGCTACTTTGCTGAAGTGTGTATACACATGAGGTTTGATGTATAATCCCTTTAGAGGCATAGAATGAAGGCACTTTGAATTCTAACCCATTATCATATCGAATTACTTTATTATTGACATTAAACTGAACCAGAAACATAAGTACAAAAACTCTGCAAGATGGTTGTTGTCTCAGATTTATGTTTTGACAAATAGATCAAACAAAATCTACTGTGATAATCTACAACAATAATAAAGAAACATTTATTGAACATACTTGGATGTCTGTATGGACCCTAAATGTCTACATGAATCAAAGAGAAAAGGGAGCAAGTCACAGAAGTAGAAATAGGAAAAAGTTTTCTTCTCTATTTAGCAAAGGGGCATTACAGTACATGGCATCGGGGACTTTGAGTAAGAAACAATAGGATCAAACTTGTGAACCTCTTGATTCTTGAATGAGACATATGCCACAATCTGGAGTGCCATAGGGAACAATTCAAGTCTGAACTAGAAAAAGATTTTGTGGAAATTGAGTTGACAACATGTGGAATAGAGTCTGGTTGAGTCATTAGATGGGGCTTGACTGCAATATTCAGTTGGTACAATCCCTGATGGACTTTATCTGAACCAATCATCATCATGCTTTTTTGTTTGTACATACGCAAAGATCATCATGTAAAACAATATCGATCTTGTTAACTGTGGCTAGTTTACTGACGGAAAGCAGGTTGAATGAAAATGATGGTATGAAAAAAACATTTGTAAGAATCAGATAGGGAGTGAGTGTCATAGTGCCAGTGTGAGTAACATTTATAAGATTAACATCAGGTAGCTTAACTTTCAGGTTAGATGCAGCTCTATAGGAATCAAAGCAATTGAGGGAACACGAAATGTGATCAGTGACACCTTAGTCTAAAATCCATACGTCAACATATTTATTTGTTTCATTACCTGACCTCTTACCATTGGTGCCATGCCGTTGATCTTACATTACATCATGCACTCTATCTCCACTGTCATTGGAAACAGACTTCTCCTTCTTTTCCTGCAACTGATGCTCTCACAACATATGCATCAGCTGTAGATATTGATCTTGTGTCAATGCTGGTGACACATGAGTAGTAGGTGATTACTGCATTTCTCCTGAATGATCAAGATAGTTATCCTCACTGCTTTGAAACCCAACTCCAGGCTGTTTTTCTAAGTTCTCTTCATAACCTACATGATTAACTTGTCCTCTAGGTCTATAACCAGGAGGGTATCCATGTAACTTGTAGCACCTGTCGATGGTGTGACCAGAAAAACCACAATGAGTGCAGATGGGCCATTTTTTACTATCAGTACCATACCTCTAGGAATTAATTGTTCCTTTTCTGTAACCACCAAAAACACCATGAGGTCTAAAATTTTTAAATGCTTGTACTCCTCTCTGAGGTCTAAGGCCTAAGGTATTGTGACTCCTAATACCAGGACAACACCCTTCTACACTTAAAACTACTGATGGATTATTATTGAAGCTATGTCGATTACCATTCTATGTGACCTTCCTTTCAAACCTCACAGCCATAGCAAAGGTTGAATTTACATATGGTAAATGACTCATAAGAAGTATATGAGATTTAACATCTTCATATTCTTTAGAAAACCCTTTCAAAAACTTAATGACAAAATATTCTCAACAAACTTGGTCACCTGAGCAGATATGTTACAAACACATCTCCCACGACTGCAAGAAGAAACAGACCAACACCGTCAACTCTTCCCATACAATTTTCAGTTTCGTTGAGTAATCCGTCACAGACATGCTTTCTTATTTAATACTATTGAACTCTTCTTGCAAGTCAGAAAACCTGAATGCATTTACATTACCATATCTAAGCTTCAAATCCTTCCAAATATCTACTGCATCATTTATCCACATGGCACTTTGTGCAATTGAAGGAATTACAGAGTTAATAATCCAAGAGACTACCATTTTATTGGGTTTGGTCCAGGTTGAGAACCTGCGATCATCTTCCTCGGGTTTCCTTACAGTTCCATCTACAAAGCGTAACTTGTTCTTTGACTCCAGGGCACGGCTGATGGTTTTGCTCCACGCATGATTATTGTGTGAATTTAGGAGAGGTTGTGCAATCACCAGTGATGGACTATCACTCGGATGAACATACAATGGATCTTCAAATACATCAATAAGAGCAACATTGATAGATGTCGAAGCCACAACAAATACAAACAATCAAGTAATCAAAACTTATCAAATTGATTCAAGTAGTATACGCAATTTGAGATTAACAAATGTTATGAGCTATATTAGTATTAAGAACGTAAAGAAACTTCTGAAGAATAGAATACAATTGATAGGAGAATCTTGATTCATTCAAGCAAAAGAATCTACTGCTAATTCTGTTACATCGAGCCTATTTACATAGAAGAAGAATTAGGTAATAAATTTATAAGAATGTCCCTCAACTGCCTACTCTTATTACTGCAACTAAAAAGGCAAATCCGTCTTTTCACATGTTTAAATTTTTTCCCGCATCTTGAGCTGCAACAACTTCTTCGTTCTTGGCCTTGTTGTTCTGCTGCTCGCTACTCCTCGCGCCACTACCAAAACTGCCCTTCTTCACGTGCCTAAACATGCCATTGTTGACCAACTATGCTGTCTCATCTCTTTTGACTGCATTAACTTTAGCTTCCATGTGTTTTGGAGTTTTCTGGACAAGTGTTTGCTATATTCACCATGGTGCTCGAGGAAATTACTTCTCCCTTTTTCATCTTCAATCTTCTTAACACTGCTCATTTTGATCCCGTGATTCAACACTCTCCTCACACAGATCCAGTTTCTCGGCCTTAAAAACCTTCGATACGCACATTTTTGCATCCAGCCTATCATCATTTTTGTCAAGGAACCTAGCGACTGGGGTTATCAACACCCTATCTGATTCAACAATGCTCTTGCCAATTTTCCCATTAGAAAGACTGTTGTTTTTGTTCTTCTTTTTCCCATTCACGCTGTGGACCTCGCCAAAATGTTGTTATTCTTCTTCTTAAACTCTTTGCTCGTTCTTATTGACCATGATTTCGGATCCTCCTGTGGGGCTGGGATTTTGAAGGATTTTCCCCACTTGCAACCACAGTAGATGCTGGCGATTCCACATTGTCAATTTCACCCAGCTTCTTTTTATTCTTAGGTGATGGTTCTTCTTTGTCCTCACCCTCATTTTCCTCGGTCTCTGAAGCTTTGGTGAAATTCATAGAACTTTCAGGGACAACTTTGGCATTCTGAACCCTAGGATTCTATTTATATTCTGATAATTCGTCAGATGAGACCTCTACAGAAGCCTCCAGAGGGTCTTTTCGTACACGGTTCTCAGGAACATGTCCAGACTGAGGTTCCTTTTGGGCTCCAACTTGGGCTTGAGTTACTCATCTGTTGATGGCAATTTCAAGCTAGACATTGCTGCAGATGAAGGTGAAGAGTTCACATGATGTGATCATTGAATGCAAATGCAGGATCATGTTGAAATAAATGGCCAAGGTGTGTATGAGGAGATTAGATGCTCAGAAGAAGGGTAGCTGGTTTGGAAGATGTGATGATCAGTTGGTGCAAGTGGTCTGCGGATGGTGCTGTAGACTGTTCGACGAAAGTGAAGCTGGTTTGCTGAAGAAGAAGGATGAAGGAGTATCTTTGAACTGACTGTTAAATAGCGCGGGCAATTCAGTTGGGAGTTGGACTGAGCCTTCCCCTGCCATTTTTGTAACCGCTCATTCTTCCTCTTTTCCTCTGCGGTTTCTTCTTCTCCTCCTCCGCATCCATTGTATCTCTATGTGATGAATTCTTGATTCGCGATTCAATCGCTTAGTTGTAAACTGTTGTTGTTAATACAATTCAATTCGTGCTTTTCACATGGTATCAGAGTGTATGTGTGAATGAATTTTGGAACGTTTATAGCTGCCAATAATTCTTCATCTTATTCTAATTCATCTTCTCTCGTGATTGATCCTTCGGATGATCCTTACTACATTCATCCGAGTGACAATACTGCAATGGTGCTTGTGCATCCACCATTGAATGGTAACAATTATCACAGTTGGTGTAGAGCGGCGAAAAAAGCGTTGGAAGCAAAGAATAAAGTAGGATTCATTGATGGAACAATAACAAGGCTTGTTGACGGTGGACGCAGATACAATGCATAGGTAAAGGCCAATAATATGGTAGCATCTTAGCTGGTAAATTCGTTGGTTGCAAGTATTGCACAAAGTAGGATTTGGATTAATGTGGCAGCGGACATATGGAGTGATCTCAAGTTTAGGTATGGAAGCACAGATTCTTTTAGAATATCATATTTGCAGGAAGAATTCTGTGTTGTGAAGCAAGGAACCAACTCAGTCACAGAGTATTACACCAAGATGAAAGGTATTTGGGAGGAGCTTTTGGTTTTAAGGTCAGTACCTAACTGTACTTGTAAGAAATGTACGTGCAATCTTACTAGTCAGTTCAACAAGTTTCTGGAGGATGAGTGTGTTATTAAGTTCTTGAAAGGCCTTAATGATGAATTTGAGGTGGTTAAATCACAAATTTTGTTGTCTACCCCATTGCCTGAGTTGAAAGTTGCATTTGCTATGGCCATGAAACTTGAAAGGAAACTCAGCTACTCTGATGGAGGAGGACAGTTCACAAACAATCCTAGTGCTGTGATGAACATTGATGCATCATCTAAGAATAATTTGTTTGTGTCGAAGAATAATGGATATGGAAATGGAGGATATCAGAAACAGGCTGGAAGAGGATTCAGGAGGGCCAATGGAAGATCTGGTTCAGGGGGTAACAAAAATTGCTATCTGCACTTATTGTAACATGATTGGACACATCATAGATAGATGTTACAAGAAGCATGGGTATCCCCCCGGCTTTAAACCAAGAAGTCAAGTAAATATGGTGAACAGTGAGAATGGAGGACAGCATATAGGAAAAATTCTGAATTGTGGTGAGACAGGCAATGGTAAAGGTGATGACATACAGTCACAGGAGTTGAGCCAAGGGCTTACTCAGAAGCAATATGCACAGTTGTTGAAAATATTGCAGGAAAGAGATGAAGGAGGAAGCGGATCAGGGGCTGAAGGAGTTGTTTCAAAAACTTCTCAATATGCTATAATGTCTGCGCAGAAGGCGGCTGCTGATCATGAACTCCCAGGTAAAGTATGTAAAGCAAACTTAAACATATGAATTTTAGATTCTGGAGCAAGTGATCATGTGTGTTCCTTCCTTAGCTTGTTTGATTCATATCATTCGATTGATTCCTTAAGCATAAAACTTCCTGATCAAACCTTTGCTATTGCTACTCACATTGGAACTGTTATTGTCACCCCTCAGCTAATACTGTATGATGTTCTGTTTGTCCCGTGTTTTGCCTTCAACTTAATGTCCCTAAGCAAACTCACAGAATCCAAAGAGATAGCAGTCATGTTTCATTCTAAATTTTGCCTGATCTAGGAATTAAAGAGCAAGAAGATGATTGGTTTAGCTGAGGCTAGCCAAGGTCTCTATCACCTTCATGGAACAGTAAATAGCGCAGATTTTTCCTTCCAATCTTATACTACACCAGCTATACACAATGCATCATCCACATCTTATCCTCTACTGTGGCACTCAAGACTGGGTCACCTGTCCTTACCCAGAATAAAGGAAATTCAAAAGATTGATCCCTTGGTGAAAGCACCAGATGACTCTCATAAATGTACAATATGCCCGTTGGCTAAGCAAAAGCGTCTTCCATTTCCAGCTTCTTTGTCTGTGTCTTGTTTTCCCTTCTCCCTTGTACATATATATATATGGGGACAATAGAAGAACCCCACAATGTATAAACAGAAATTCTTCTTGACCATTGTTGATGACTATAGTAGGTTCTGTTGGCTTTATCTTTTAAAGTCCAAATCAGATGCGAGATCTGTTATGCATAGTTTCTATCAGTTTGTATCTGTTCAGTTTAATACCAAAATAAAAATCATAAGAACAGATAACGGGCAAGAATTTAATGACTCAGAGTTCTATGCTTCTTATGGGATCATTCATCAGACAAGCTGTGTTAATACTCCTCAGCAGAATGGGTTGGTAGAGAGAAAACATCAGCATCTCCTTAGTGTAGCGAAGGCCCTCAGATTTGAATCCAATTTACCCTCTATCTACTGGGGCTTCTGTGTGCAACACTCAGCATATCTCATCAATATAACTCCCACACCAGTTTTGAATAACCTTACAACCCCATCACCTTCTGTACAATTCTGAACCTTCATATTCCAACCTCAGGGTCTTTGGTTGCCTTGCTTTTGCGTGTAACACTCAACATAATAAGGAGAAATTTACACCAAGGGCAAGGAAAAGTCTGTTCTTAGGCCTCTCACATACAACAAAAGGGTACATATTACAGGATCTTGAAACACAGGACATTTATGTATCTAGAGATGTATTCTTCCATGAGTATGTTTTTCCTTATGCTGATTCCCAGTCATCTGTCTCTCAGCCTTCTGATGTTTCACATTCCCAGTCAAATGTAGTTCACTCTTCATATGTTCCTATCATGATAGAAGAAGCATACAACAGTACAGATCTAATACCCAGTACTGCTCTAGATCACAACATTCTGAGTCCTTCACATGGCTCTTCTTTAGAACCTACAGTCCAGCTAGACACAAACATTCTATCTCCAAGAATATCACCTCAAAACTCAATTGAACTTCCTCCTGGTAATATTGTCATTGACTTACCTATTCATCCATCACATCCCAATTTAGAAAACCAGCCAGCTGAGTATGTTACAATGTCCAGACCTATGAGAAACAAACATGCTCCATCTTATCTTAGAGATTATTACTGTAATCAAATCTATACCTCACCTCATGCACTTCATCTCTACATGTCATATAATGCATTTGCTCCACAATATAAATCATATGCATTAATCTTGATTGCACATAGGGAACCTGTTAGTTATGCAGAGACAGTCAGTTCTCTGGCCTGGCAGGAGGCAATGAGCAGTGAGTTGGCAGCTCTGGATGCGAATGATACTTGGAGCATTGTATCCTTGCCACCAGGCAAAACACCTATTGTATGCAAGTGGGTTTACAAAGTGAAATTGAAACCAGATGGTAGTGTAGAGAGGTATAAGGCAGGGTTAGTGGCAAGGGGGTATACACAGCAATATGGGATGGACTATCAGGATACGTCTTCACCTGTGGCTAAGATTACCACAGTGAGAGTAATTCTAGCACTAGCAGCTAAAAATGCTTGGCACATACACCAGTTAGATGTGAATAACGCATTCTTGCATGGTGATTTGCATGAAGATATATATATGACACCTCCTCCAGGGATTATGTTACCTCAGCCAGGGTTGGTTCGTAAACTACAAAAGTCTCTTTACAGGCTTAAGCAAGCCAGTAGAGAATGGAACTCTACCCTAACTAAGTTTTTGATCAGTCAAGGATTTAGTCAATCTAAGTGTGATTACACTTTATTCTTGAAGTATACTGCATCATCATTGCTGTGCTTGCTTGTCTACGTTGATGACATCATTGTCACTTTTGCCAATGAGGAGGCCATTCAGGATGTGAATGATGCATTACATCAGGAGTTCAAGATAAAGGACTTGGGTAGGCTCAGATTTTTTCTTGGGACTGAAGTAGCCCAGTCCAAAAGAGGGATTTACATCAATCAAAGGAAGTATACGGTTGAGTTATTAGAGCAAACGGGGTTCATGGATGCAAAGCTTGCAAGTGTCATGCTAAGCTTAGTAAGGAGGACTCAGTTTTATTGCCAGACATTGCTCAGTATAGGAGTTTGACAGGGAAACTCATTTACCTCACCATTACCAGTCCAAACACATCATTTGCAGTCCAGCAATTGAGCCAATTCTTAGATTGTCCAACAGAGAATCACTTAAGGACTACTCATAGAGTGTTGAGGTATGTAAAGGGAACAATTGGCCAGGGTCTGATGTTTCCTAGAAGTGGTAAGTGCAGGTTGAAGGCTTCTGTGGATGCAGACTGGGAAGGATGTGCTGATACTAAGAGGTCCATCACATGGTATGCTGTGTTTTTAGGTGATGCGTTGGTGTCCTGGAAAGACAAGAACAAACCACTGTATCAAGGTCCTCAGCTGAGGCTGAGTACATGGCAATGGCAATGGTGACATGCGAAGTCCAATGGTTATTATTTTTGCTGAGTGATTTGGGAATAAATGATCAGAAGCCAGTTGAAATGTTCTGTGATTGCAAGAGTGCGATGTATATTGCTGAAAATCTTGTCTTTCATGAAAGGACAAAACATATGCTGGAGGGAGTGTTGAAGTTGATGCCAATTAGGACGGAATATCAATTGGAAGATTTATTCACTAAAGCGCTTGATGCACGCAGATTTAGTCAATTGTCAGCAGCATTGGGTTTGCAAAATCTATATGCGAAGCATAGCTTGAGGGGGGTGTTGAAGGCGATTGCAAGCTAGACATTGCCGCAGATGAAGGTGAAGAGTGCACATAATGTGATCATTGAATGCAAATACAGGATCATGTTGAAATAAATGGCCAAGGTGTGTATGAGGAGATTAGATGCTCAGAAGAAGGGTAGCTGGTTTGGAAGATGTGATGATCAGTTGGTGCAAGTGGTCTGCGGATAGTGCTGTAGACTGTTCGACGAAAGTGAAGCTGGTTTGCTGAAGAAGAAGGATGAATGAGTATTTTTGAACTGACTGTTATACCCTTACTAGCTATGTTGTAGTTGTAGTTAGTTAGGGGACATTCTTGTAATTTCATCTTCACACTTGAACGTTAAATAGCACGGAAAATTCAGTTGGGAGTTGGACTGAGCCTTCCCCTGCCATTTTTGTAACCGCCCATTCTTCCTCTTTTGCTCTGCGGTTTCTTCTTCTCCTCCTCCGCATCCATTGTATCTCTATGTGATGAATTCTTGATTCGCGATTCAATCGCTTAGTTGTAAACGGTTGTTGTTAATACAGTTCAATTCGTGCTTTTTCACATCATCAGCCACGGAAACGCCATTCTCAACAGAGGATAACGGTGGAGCTGTATCCATTGAGTCAGAATCATCGTCTTTGTAATCACTGTAAGAAGCTCTAAGATCTTCCATGGCGGAAATTTTTGGTGAATTGGGAAATTTTTGATCTACCCGATAGTTTTAATGAGTAGAACTAACTTTGGTTATCTGAAAATTACTGAATTAGTAAAAGGCCCCTGCTTTCGTTGTTGTAAGTAAGCTTTTTGGCTGCCCCGAAGTTTTTTAAATTTGGATAAAATATATAATTTTCGTAGCTATAGATCTTTGTTGAAAATTTAAAAGAAAAATAGATAAAAGGTGTCGATAACTCCAAAATGATAACTTGGATTTTTAATTAAAATAACAGCAAAAGAGTATCGCCCCGTCTTTTTTTTTTTTTTCAAAACGGTCCAAACTTTATATATCATCTTAACCCTTACATTGGACTACAATGGAAACAAGCCACTAAACAAAATAAAGTTACGAAAACGTTCCAGCCCAGTCGACATTCTGACAGCCTATTCCCAAAATTCCAGTAGCTCGACCCGCCACCCAGAAAATTCCATACATTAGCATACCAACTGCCACCGCCCCGTCTGTTTTTGCATTTACTTTATCTTTTCCTTGAATCTCGTGTTTACGTTGTAATTTAAGAATGGTAGAAATGCCAAATAAAAATGGCGGCAATAAGCATTATGAAAAATCAAGACTACTTGATGTGTGATTCTTATAGACTAGTTTTGACATACACAAATAGCATACTGAAAGGACGAGGTATATATAAATTGTTTTGCTTCATTAACTGACACAGTATTTGTTGTACCTATTTTAGAGCGGTTGCATGATGACTGAAGAAAAATATGATCAAGTTCCCGTCCCTTCATGTCTCCAAGATACATTGAAGCAAATTAGGTTGGAGTATTCGGATCGCTACAACTTCCGCAGTTGTGATTACCATCTGTTGAAGTACTTGGTCGCGAATTCACCTTCACTTTCAAAGATAGACGTCAATAGTACTGAGAACGAAAGTATCTCGAAGTCTATGATTGAAAATATGCTGACAAAGCACCACAAGATTTTCTTACGCCCTATTTCGAGGCGACAAATGCTGAAATCTTGTTCAAGTCGCAGTAGAAAGAAACATCATTCGGCATCGTGATGAATGTTTGTTGTTTACATTTTTCAGAATCTCATTTTAGTTGTGATAAAACAATTTCATAGACTTGTACTAAGTTTGATAATTACTTATTTTCTTTTTTATTTCTCCTTATAATTTTCTCGTCTTCTATTTGAATTGTTGGATAGCAAAACAATTACAAGTTTTAGAGCATACCATTTTCTTGTTTCAGCTCGATGTAAGAAAAATTATCTAGGTAGCTTTTACCAAAAGAAATTAGTATGTATATCTCTCGGAGCAAAAGTTCATTCTCTGGTTCTGAAGTCCTGCACTAACTCAGTTCCAATGAGCATTGTGGAGGATACAAATTAGGAGTCCAGAGGCCTCATAGGTTGGATGAGTACTTATACACTCAAGCTGTGCATGTCCTTGAATTCGAACTCTTGACATCTTGGACTAAATCCCAATCCGAATACCAACTGAACTATGTCCTGTAGCTAGTATGTATATCCCTGACAGCCAGTGATAAGGTGAAGTGGCTCATGGTCATTATTGACAAGCAAGATAAAAGTTCAATAGCGGTTGATGGTGGATTCATAAGGGATGCACGAAAATCTACAGACAAGGACCTTCTGATCTTGTAGGAGAGGAAAGAGGGAAAAAACGAAGAAAAGCATTACGATAACTCTAACACAATGGGCAGCGTGACAAATAAAGAATTCCTGATAGGCAGCCTTCAGTAGAGCAGTGCATGATCAATATAGTAGTACTGCAGCTTATTATGATAGGATGTTGTCCACTCATCCTCATCGTTCCTCCAGAAGGAAATCAATGGGGTATGCGGCGATATCTATAGATTTTTCTGGAGTTGAGCTGATGTGCATAGCCGATGTACTATGTGTTTTGTTGAGGATATTGTCCCACGAATACATTGATTGTATAAGGATGAGGTACCTTCTGTTATTGTACAAATTGGTTTGGATGATTTGCACAAACTAAAAGTCTCAAAACCGGATTAATAAACTGCCTCTCAAGCATCAAACAATTGATCTAGCGTTTCATCCCTCAAAAGGTTTTTGGGAGAAACTTTTGCTCAAACATTGAACGCTGCATTAAGCACTTAATCTCTTAAAAATTCAGAACAGAGAGTTTACACAGAAACATGAAACGCCACATAAAGAGCTTCATCTTTTGAAATGGCTAAAACAGAGAGTTTTCTCATAAATATTAGATGCCACATAAAGCGCTTCATCCTGTAAACCTCTTGGACAGAATGTTTTGGTAAGAACATAAAGCGCTTCATGCACCCTTGTTCTTGAGTGCGAAATCACTTGAACCGCTTCATGCAAACGTCTGATGCGTGACGAAAATTCTATCTGCATGCATAGTTTTCTTACTCCTATATCTTTTAGTTGACCTATGTGCTTTTTATTCCCCCTATGCAATCATGACATTTGCAGCTTTAGCAAAAAGGTCAATCAAGGGTATATGAGCAAATCTTATTTGAGCTTTAAAAGGGACGCTTCTACAAGAAGCTTTGACTTCACCGAAGAAAATACTTTCAAGACAATGAGATGTCAACATATGAGACAAAGTCTTCTTCAACTCTTCTCTCTCCTCTCCAACGACTGGAAGCTTTTTCTATAAGGCTTGAAGTTCTCCATTTTTGAAGACAACTTTCTATCTCTAAGCTCTAAGTCTTTATTGTTATTTTTGCTCTCAAAATCATTGTAAAGATTACTTTATTTTTGAGAGTGTGTGATTGCAAAGGAGAAGAAGTCTTCTTCTAAGGGAGGATTCTGTAGCGCTCCGCTCCCGAACCCTAGCATCGAGAACTGTGCACCCGCCGTAGCCTACTATGAGAATTACAAGGCGTCGTTCAAACTTCTTTACACGTCAGGAATGACGTATAAATTTTTCGTGGAAACGATAATAAAATAAACATCTTCATTAAATTAAATCCATCGAAATTAAAACCAGTGCCAAAGCTGTCGATACTTACTATACCAAGTACGAAATACTGAAATAGTCTGAATACATATAAAGAGTCTAAGTGGAAGGAGACATCTAACTATCCCACTGAAAGCAACCGATTATACGATCTCGCATCACTCTTCCCAACTCGCACGATCAGACCCATCCTCTATGAAAAGATACTCAAAGTCCTGCTCACCTGTGACGGGGAGGTAGGGGGTGAGTGATGGGAGTCACTCGTAGGTTATCCGTCTCTCCCGAAAAGGGACTGTCACATACTGAGTCGGGTAACACATAAAGCACATAAAGCATGGTGCAGGTAAATAAAACAATGAAGCATAAACAAATAAATAATAAAGCAAATAAAGCATAAATAAGGAAATAACACATACCCGACCCGATCCGTATCCCAAAATGTAGCACTGAAACAACTCAATAACAAGGACAACGATAATCAACAATGACAATACAATGCGCAACATCATGATGCATGCACTTCTATCTACGTGTCACACGCAGCCATTTAATATCGCACGCTATGCTCTTTCTTTTTCATGATATGATATGCATGTCCCGGGTCCTATTAGGTGAAGGTAACCATTATTACCAACACCCATCACACGCCTCGTCAGGCCACACGACTCATAGGTCAAATGCAATGCTCGTGCCATGAATGCGTCACGCTTTCACACTTCTGTTTTACCTATGTTGCATGCTCCGTTCTATGTTGCGTATTACCTATAGTGCGTAGTTACCCTATGTTGCATGGGGTTCATTACTGTATTTTATCTTCTACCGTTATTTTATCTTTCTAGACTTTATTTTAGGTTTCTACACTTTATTTTATTTTTCTAGGCTTTCAAGCACTTAAATATTTTATTTAATCATTTTTATCTTCCCCTACTATTTTTATCTCTTTTATTTTAATTTATTAATGAGTTTCTAAATTTTTTTTACCTTTAAAACATTAATAGTTTACTTAAATTAATCAAATATATATATATATATATATATATATATATATTTATTTTATTAAGTATCGGCATTCAGGTTCTTTTTTTTAATTATTATTATTTTTATTGATTATCATTATTATTTTTAATTACTGTTTTTATAATTATATTTATTGAATACTAGTCTTTTTTTTAAAGAATATAAACAAATTACAAACCAGGCCCTTTTCTTTTCTTTTAATTCTCGCCCCTTTTCCTAAATGGCCCTGAGCCCACTAAGCATTCCTGCAGCCTGCTGGCCGCTGGCCCATTAACCTCTTTCTCTTTATTTTTTTTGAATTTACATCTTGATTTGGGCCGCTGTTGGAGATGGCCCGCTAGCCGCTGAGGCTGGCAGGCTAATCTGCTGGCCCTTCGGCCCGTCAGCGCCTTCTTCTTTTTTTTAAAATAAATTACAAGATTGGACTGGTTTTTTGGCCTGTTGCACGAACAGTGGCCGGCCTGGCTGGCTGGCCCTGCCGAGCACGGCAGGCCAAGCCTGCCACTCCATTCCTTTCTCTTTTTTTGTAAATCTTTTATTATTTTTATTAAATTCTAATTTCCTTCAAAAATCCATAACTTTTTCGTTTTAACTCCGATTTACCCCAAACCAATTCCATTTGACTCCGTTTAACGTCACGCACACGCTGCCAATGACGCACTGGTGCGTGAACAGTACACGCCGCATAGGGCCGCGCGTGTGCTACACGCGCCGCCTCCGTACGTGTTTTCTGACAAACCAAACCCATTCCAACCTATTTCCATGCTATGTGATCTACATCTAAGGCCAAACACACAATTTTCATACCAAATCATAAAGAATTAGCAGTGGACATATCAAAAATAAACATACAGTGATAATCAAATAATTCCCAAAACAGAATGCGAGGGAATCCAAAGAAATCCAACAGAGGGGAGGGTAACCTACCTCTTATTCGAAGAATTCTCTATACGCAGTGTTGGATTTGATGGGGGTAGGCTAGCTTCTCTTTCTTCCTTCTCTCTGCCTCCTCATACTTGCACTCTTTTTTTTAAGTAGTTGCTGCAGCCGATGGCTGCTTCTCAATTTGGGGATGGGGTTTTTAATTAGGGGGATGGCTAGAATTAAGGGGGTGGGCGGTTTTGGGAGGAAATTGGGGTAGTGGGGGAGTGGTTAGGGGGAGTGGGTAGTTAATAGGATAATTGTTAATTAATTTAATTTAAATTTTTTTATTTCCAACGGTTACGACATCCTATCTCCCTTACAAAAAGTTTCGTCCTCGAAACTTGCGTACCTTATTCGAATAAACGCGGATAGCGCTCGCGTATCTGCTCCTCGAGCTCCCAGGTTGCTTCCCGCTCTGTATGATTAGACCACTGAATCTTAACATAGGGAATCACCCTGCGTCTCAGTACTTGGTCCTTCCGATCAACTATTCTGACTGGGGTCTCCTCGTACGTAGCATCGCTTCTCACCTTCAGTGGCCGTGCCTCTAGTATGTGTCTCGGGTCTGAAATATACTTTTGCAACTGCGAGACATGAAAGACATTGTGCACCTGTGCCAATGTCGGAGGTAGAGCAAGTTTGTAGGCCAAGATGTCGATTCTCTCAAGTATCTCGTACGGACCAATGTAGCGAGGACTTAGCTTACCTTTTTTTCCGAATCTCATCACACCCTTGGTGGGGGACACCTTTTGGTAGACCTTATCCCCTACTGCAAACTCCAGAGGTCGTCGCTTCGAATCGGCCCAACTCTTATTCCGATCCTGCGCTGCCTTCAGCCTATCCCGAATCACTTTGATCTTTTCTAGAGTCTGCTCTATCAAGTCAGGCCCTGTAATAGTTTTCCCGCCAACCTCATCCCAATAAACCAGTGATCTGCACTTTCGTCCATACAATGCCTCAAATGGCACCATTTTGATCGCGCTGTGATAACTGTTGTTGTATGAGAACTCAATCAATTTCACCATACTGTCCCAGTTTCCCTTGAAATCCAAAGCACATGCTCTCAGCATATCCTCCAAGGTCTGGATAGTCCTCTCTGACTGGCCGTCGGTCTGAGGATGGAATGCCGTACTCAATCGCAGCTCGGTCCCCATAACTCTCTGATAGGCTGTCTAAAACCTAGAGGTGAACTTAGAATCTCGATCAGATACGATGCTTACTGGTAAACCATGCAAACTAACAACATTATCAACATACAGTGTCACCAATTTCTCCATCGTGACCTCACTAGACACCGGCAGGAAGTGCGCGGACTTGGTCAACCGGTCGACTATCACCCATATAGCATCATTGCCGCTTCTCGTCTTAGGGAGCCCTGCAACAAAATCCATTGTGATATGCTCCCACTTCTATTCTGGTACCTCTAACGGCAACAAAAGACCTCCAGGCCGCTGTTGTTCGGCCTTTACCTGTTGGCACACAAGGCATCTCTCAACAAACTCTGCAATATGTCTCTTCATACCACTCCACCAATAGTTCTTCTTTAGATCGTTGTACATCTTTGTAGAGCCTGGATGAATCGACATCTTAGAGTGGTGCGCCTCCTTCAATACTTCTTTTCTCAAGTCATCATCGTCGGGTACACATAGTCTCCCCTGATACCATAGACTGCCATCATTATGTATCTGAAACCCGTCGACTTGGCTAGTCATCATCTTCTCTCGGATCTCCCTGAGTGTCATATCCTCCTTCTGAGCCTCCTTGATCCGCTCACTCAGTGAAGGTGTAATGATCAATGCTGCCAGAATATTCGCCGTGGAATCTACAATATCAAGGTCAAACTCAACAATTTCTCTCTCCAACGGTGTCTCTCGGGCGTGACCTGACTTCTTGCTCAGTGCATCGGCAACTCTGTTGGCCTTTCCCGGATGATAGCTGATAGTCAGATCATAGTCTTTCAACAACTCTAACCACCTCCTCTGACGCATATTCAGCTCCTTCTGGGTAAACAGGTACTTGAGACTCTTATGGTCGGTGAATACTTCGCATTTCTCTCTGTACAAATAATGCCGCCAAATCTTAAGTGCAAAGACCACCGCAGCTAACTCAAGATCATGAGTCGGATAGTTATGCTCGTAAGGCTTTAGCTGTCGTGAGGCATAGGCAATAACTCTGCCTCCTTGCATCAATACGCACCTTGAAACGGAGGAATTAGACCACTATTGGAACACATATAAGTTTAATTAAAACCATTTAGATGTACCTAGTCCATTCTTGGACGCGTCGCTGTAGATGACGAATCCTTCTGAACCGGAGGGCTGCTCCAAAACAGGAGCAGTGGTCAACCTTTTCTTCAATTCTGAGAAGCTCCTTTCACAGTCTGCGGTCCACTCAAACTTTGTCTTTTTCTGCGTAAGTCTACTTAGGGGTTCCGCTATGGTGGAGAAGCCCTCGACGAACTTCCTGTAATAACCTGCCAACCCGAGAAAACTTCTCACCGCTGTCACATTGGTCAGCCTGGGCCACTCTGTGATCGCCTCTATCTTCTTTGGATCCACTGAGATTCCTTCTCATGAAATGACGTGACGCAAGAAAGCTACGCTCTTCAACCAAAATTCACACTTACTGAATTTGGCATATAACTTTTTCTGCCGCAGAATCTCCAAGACTTCTCTCAAGTGCTTCGCATGCACCTCTTCGTCCGGTGAGTAGACCAGAATGTCATTGATGAACACCACCACGAACTTGTCCAGCTGCTCCTTGAACACTGTGTTCATCAGGTCCATGAAAGCGGCTGGTGCATTAGTCAATCCAAACGGCATCACCAAAAACTTGTAGTGGCCATATCGGGTGCGAAAAGCAGTCTTAGCCACATCTTCTGCCTTGATCCTCAACTAATGATATCCGGACCGAAGATCAATCTTGGAGAACGCCTTTGCACCCTGTATAGATGTTACACGGCGCGATTAAAATTGAAATTAGTATTTGAACCAACAGTGTTGTAAATAAAACTTACCTTCAGTTGATCGAATAGGTCATCGATCCGATGTAAGGGATACTTGTTCTTGATGGTGATTTTGTTGATCTCTCGATAATCTATGCACAAGCGCATGCTCCCATCTTTCTTCTTGACAAACAGAACTGGAGCTCCCCATGGCGATACGCTTGGGCGAATGAACTTGCGATCCAACAACTCCTGTAGCTGCTCTTTCAGTTCTTTAAGTTCTGCTGGAGCCATACGATAAGGTGCTTTCGAAATGGGTTCAGCTCCAGGGATCAGATTAATCTCGAACTCCACTTCTCGACTAGGCAGTAATCCAGGCAATTCATCCAGAAAAACATCTTTGAACTCGCTCACCACTTGAATCATCTCGAGAGATGGTGCCTGTTGTTCTGCCCCTAGCACGTAAACCAAGAAACCCTCGCCACCTTTTCTCAACACCTGGTGAGCTTGCATCGCGGTCAAGTACCTCTGCTTGGGCACCTTCTCCAGTTTATTGTTCCCCTGCAAAACAATCTCTTGCATGTTCAGACCTCTGATGCTCACTTGTTTCTGCCGGAAGTTGATGGTAGCATGGTACTTCGTCAGAAAATCCATGCCCAGAATGACGTCGAAGTCCTTTATCTGTATCGGGATCAGCGTTGCTGTAAATTCCTGACAATCAATCTCCAACTTGCATCCTCTATACTGTTGATGAGACACGATCACCTGTTCGCCTGCCGTCTGAACTCTATATGGTGTTTCAAGCCAGTCAGGTAGAGTATCTAGGTTCTTAATGAACCTCCTAGCGATGAAAGAGTGGCTGGCGCCACTGTCGAATAGAACATTGGCAGGTACCTTATTAATCAATATTGCACCTAACATTTTCCAAGTTAATTACGCGATAAAAGTTACTTACAGACAAACATTTTAATTAAAAGGTACAAATTTAACTATGCGTAATTAAAGGTACTTGTCACCACATCACCAGCTCCCTCGACATCGGTATCTGTCATCACGTGCACACGGGCATTCGTCTTTGTTCGTCCTCTCTGCTGATCCCCCTGTGGCTGCGGCTGCTGCTGGTGCTCTGGACAATCCCTAGCGTAATGCCCTATCTTGACGCATCGAAAACAGAGATTCGTCTTCTTCCAACACTCTCCCGGGTGGGTACGTCAACAATGAGTGGATGGCAGTGCTGGTCCCTTGTCCCTCGATGGCTGCTGTTGACTAAACGGCTGACGCCGGGGCACCTTCACCCAGCGCCCAGATCTCCCGAACTGGAATCCTCACGGGGCCTCTTGCCCCTCTCCTCGGTTGCAACTCTCGCTAAGTCATCCTCCACCTCACGGCACACCTCTAGAAGATCCTCATAAGTCCTCGGTCTCGTGTATACAATCCCAGTCTGAATGCGAGAGTTTAACCCGGTCTTATACTTCAGCATCTTGGCCTTTTCATTTTCCATAATAGATGGCATGTACCTACCCAATGCATGAAAACGCTCAGTGTACTGGGCCACTTTCATAGAACCCTGTGTCAGCGTCTGGAACTCGATCATCCTCTTCTGAATCACACTGTCTGGAATATAGAACTTCTGAAATTCCTCTCTGAACTGGGTCCATGTCACCGGTGCGGTCAGGCAGATCTGTACACTGTGCCACCACTGCTCAGCCTCTCCCTCAAGGAAGGACGCAACAACCTCAACTTTCAACTCCTCAGGCACTTGCAACAAACGGAGATGGTCAGATACATTCTTCAACCAGATCTCTGCCTCCTCCGGACAGGAAGTCCCTCGAAACATCGGAATGCGGGATGCCTGCATCTCCCGGTAGTAGAATCGTAAGCCAGGTGGGGGTGGTGGCGGTGGCGGTACCTGCTGCTGATTAATGTGCTGATGATGATGTGCCACAATGTTGGCCAGAGTGGCCATAGCGTCAGCCAATGCTTGGGTCCCCTGACTTTGGTCATCAACTCCGTTCCCTCCGTTTCCCTGTGGATCATGTCTGGGTGGCATCTTCCCTGTGAATTTTTTACACCGATACAAATGCTTCGTTAGTCTAGAAAAATTTGAGGGTAATTTAGGGAATTTAGTCGTTTATGGAAATTTGCTCTAAAGTCTAGGGGTAGAAAGGTAAATTAGTAAATAAAACGATCGCTCACTCTCGTACCCCTTAACCCGATCATGACTTAGGTCTAAGATCATCACTTAACCCTATTTTGCAGTTTAAGGGTAATATTGTCATTTTAGGAAAAGATCGAAGCTTATGTCTAGGTATCTAGTTAATCCTGCGTTTTCGAGGCGGATCTGGAGCCTCGGCTCTGATACCACCTGTAGCGCTCCGCTCTTGAACCCTAGCATCGAGAACTGTGCACCCGCTGTAGCCTACTATGAGAACTACAAGGCGTCGTTCAAACTTCTTTACACGTCAGGAATGACGTATAAATTTTTCGTGGAAACGATAATAAAATAAACATCTTCATTAAATTAAATCCATCGAAATTAAAACCAGTGCCAAAGCTGTGGATACTTACTATACCAAGTACGAAATACTGAAATAGTCTGAATACATATAAAGAGTCTAAGTGGAAGGAGACATCTAACTATCCCACTGAAAGCAACCGATTATACGATCTCGCCTCACTCTTCCCAACTCGCACGATCAGACCCATCCTCTATGAAAAGATACTCAAAGTCCTGCTCACCTGTGACGGGGAGGTAGGGGGTGAGTGATGGGAGTCACTCGTAGGTTACCCGTCTCTCCCGAAAAGGGACTGTCACATACTGAGTCGGGTAACACATAAAGCACATAAAGCATGGTGCAGGTAAATAAAACAATGAAGCATAAACAAATAAATAATAAAGCAAATAAAGCATAAATAAGGAAATAACACATACCCGACCCGATCCGTATCTCAAAATGTAGCACTGAAACAACTCAATAACAAGGACAACGATAATCAACAATGACAATACAATGCGCAACATCATGATGCATGCACTTCTATCTACGTGTCACACGCAGCCATTTAATATCGCACGCTATGCTCTTTCTTTTTCATGATATGATATGCATGTCCCGGGTCCTATTAGGTGAAGGTAACCATTATTACCAACACCCATCACACGCCTCGTCAGGCCACACGGCTCATAGGCCAAATGCAATGCTCGTGCCATGAATGTGTCACGCTTTCACACTTCCGTTTCACCTATGTTGCATGCTCCGTTCTATGTTGCGTATTACCTATATTGCATAGTTACCCTATGTTACGTGGGGTTCATTACTGTATTTTATAAATTCTACCGTTATTTTATCTTTCTAGACTTTATTTTAGGTTTCTACACTTTATTTTATTTTTCTAGGCTTTCAAGCACTTAAATATTTTATTTAATCATTTTTATCTTCCCCTACTATTTTTATCTCTTTTATTTTAATTTATTAATGAGTTTCTAAATTTTTTTTACCTTTAAAACTTTAGTAGTTTACTTAAATTAATCAAATATATATATATTTATTTTATTAAGTATCGGCATTCAGTAGTTTACTTAAATTAATCAAATATATATATTTATTTTACCTTTAAAACTTTAGTAGTTTACTTTGAAATATTGGGTATTTCAAAGTGTTTAGTTGTAAGTGCTTCATACTTAATACTAAAGACACTTTGGATAGGCTTGATTTCAGAGCGGATGACGGTATATTTTTGAGATATGCCTCAAATAGCAAAGCATTTCGTGTATTCAACAAAACAAGTCAAAAGGTAGAAGAGTCAATCCATGTTAAGTTTAGTGAATCACTTAGTAATGAACCTAAATTTAATAAAGATAAATGAAGATGGTGAGGTTGATGCTTCTCAAGAAGAAATTCTTGATGATATTCCAAGGGTTGCTCGTCAAGAAGAAAATCTTGATGGATCACTCAAAAGAAAATTTTTCATTGGCTTGAAAATTGATCCTATTGAGGGTACTCAACCACCTAATGTCTATGAGCTATGTGATATAAGTAGAGATACATCACAAGTTTCTTTTGATGATACACAAAATGCTGCTAATGCATCTAGTCTTCCGCAAAATGACCCTCATATTAATGATGTTAATTTATCGTTTCCGGAAAGAGGTCATGAGAAAGTTGGAGGAGATGTTTCAAATCTCTCTAGGTCATTCAAGCATAAACATTCCCACCCTCAAGATCTAATTATAGGTGATATAAATCGTGGAATTACAACTCGAAGGCAATATAGAGAAAACGCTTTTGTCTCTCTTATAGAGCCTAAGAACATTAAAGCACTTCTTGATGAGGATTGTATTTTAGCTATGCAAGAATAGCTAAATCAATTTGAGAGAAGTGAAGTTTGGGAATTAGTTTCCAAACCTCAATGACAAAAACAAAGCTAGATTAGTTGCTCAAGGGTATCGACAAGAAAAAGATATTGATTTTGATGAAACATTTGCACCCATAGCACAGCTTGAACCTATTAGAATGTTATTGGCTTATGCTTGTTATAAGGATTTCAAGCTCTACCAAATGGATGTTAAATCCGCATTCTTGAACGGTATTATTCCAGAGGAAGTATATGTGGTCCAACCTCTCGGTTTTGAATGTCATGATTCTCCACATCATGTTTATAAACTCACGAAGGCACTTTATGGCCTTAAGCAAGCTCCTAGAGCTTGGCATGATAGGCTGAGTACATTTCTTACTAATACTGGCTTTTCAAGAGGTAAAGTGGATACAACCTTGTTTATCAAAGAACAAGGCAAGAATCACTTGCTTGTACAAGTATATGTAGATGACATTATATTTGATGCTACTAACAATCTTCTTTGTGAGCAATTTGCTAGCTTGATACAAGGTGAATTTGAAATGAGTATGATTGAAGAACTCACATATTTCCTTGGGCTCCAAATCAAACAAACTTAAGATGGTATATGCATCTCTCAAACCAAGTATACAAAAGATTTGCTCAAAAA
Organism: Eustoma russellianum; assembly: GCA_036186865.1. NCBI lineage: Eukaryota > Viridiplantae > Streptophyta > Magnoliopsida > Gentianales > Gentianaceae > Eustoma > Eustoma russellianum. The sequence continues at coordinate 20,639,118 of AP025074.1, read as the reverse complement.
GTAAAAATTTGGTGAAGGGAGACATGTTAACACATCTATGAGCGCAAACTTGAAACTCGACAAAGATAAAAAAGAAAAGCAAATTAAGGTAACCTTGTATCTTGATATGATTGGTAGTCTACTTTATTTGACCGCTACTAGACCAGATATTTTGCATGTCATGTGTTTATATGCTAGATTTCAAAGTGATCCTAGAGGAATGCATCTCATTGCAGTAAAACGTATATTTCGTTATCTTAGAGGAACTTTGAAGTTTGGTCTATTTTATCCTAAGAATGCATGCTTTAAACTAAGAGGTTATAGTGACTCCGATTATGCCGGAAGTCTTGTTGATAGGAAGAGTACATCCAGAACATGTCAATTTCTTGGAGATTGTCTTGTTTCTTGGTTTTCCAAGTAACAAAATATTGTTGCTCTTTCTACGACGGAATCCGAATATGTTTCAGTCGCTTCTTGTTGTGCACAATTATTATGAACGCCACACATATTAAATGATTACGATGTTTATTTTTCCAAGATACCTATCTTGTATGACAATACTTTCGCTATTAATATTGCACAAAATCTGGTTCATCATAGTTGAACTAAACATATTGAAAAGAGACATCACTTTATTAGGGATTGCGTGCAAAAAGGGTTGGTTTGTGTTGAATTTGTTCCTACTAGTGACCAACTAGCGAATATATTCACAAAACCCTTTCCTAGTGAAGTATTTGAGTCGATTAGAAGTCGGTTGGGATTACTTAACATTGATCAAAGTCAAATGTGTGTGAAAATATAAGTGTTCTTTTGACTTCAAGCGCTTTATATTACTTTTTGTTCAAAGTCAAATTAAGCGCTTCAGGGGGTTCAAAGACAGTGCAGAGTTGAAACTTTTAAATATTTTCAACTTAAAGCACTCCATGTGATCACTTCTATCGCTCAATGGCATCAGACGCATGAAGGGTTAAAATTGTCTACAGTTGAAACTATGAAAATTTTCAAAACTGAAGACTCTATGCGTCTATATCATCATAGCTGTTGTTCAATGAGTCATCAGTTACTTTACCACGCGTCTCATGTGGACATCGCACACGTGATCAAGCACTTTATCCCAGGCGGGATTATTTCAAAATTTGAATATTCAAACAGTTGAACCTGTCAAATTCCCATATTTACACTACACATTTCTCCATTAACCATTTAAACTTCTCCCTTTGAATGGTCCTTATACCTTAAACCTTCTCTCTCTCCACTTTATACTCATCCTTCTTCTTAATCTCATCATAATTCCTCAAGACTCCTCAAATTTCAAATTATGAAATTATTCATCTTCTACACACCATGGCTTCTCAAGGAACTGGAAAGGGCACCAAGCGCGCCAGAACCCGGTGTTCGCAGAATATCTGCAGTCTTTGAAGAACGTGAAGAACTCAGTGCGATCAAAGCCATCTCTAGAGGAAACACTTTCCATGGATGCCGAAGAAGAATAAGGACATAAACAAAAAACCTGTGGGCCTAGGAGTTGGAGTTCATCTATGCAAGTAATCTCAACTGCTATTCGAAGAGTGGGGTTACCGCCAAAAGGCCATTGTTCCTCTTAAACTGTTAAAGCTCTCTGATTTCAAGGATCATCAAGAGGTAGGAATCATCTATACTCTGCTGTAAACCCAAGGATTGGATAAATTATGGTCTATCAATAGGATGGACTCATACTCTACAAGGTACACTCGAATGTTCTATGCCAATTTTTGGGTAACCTATATGACTGATGAGGAATCCTTCTTCCTAAACTTCGTAATTGATGGTGTCCCCATAAAATTTTCCCTTCAAGCATTCTCTGATGCACTTCAAGTTAAAAATGAGGGGTTAGATAAATTTGATGTCTTTGATTGGGATAAGGAAGCCTATGGCTTGACAAAGGAAGCAGTTAAAACAGAATTAAGCTTCCTTCCGTCTAAAAAACTCCAACAAATGGCTTTAGTCAACATGGTGTTGCTAGGCATTGTTATGGCTTGTGTAAATGGCAAAGCAACTAGAAATCCAAGCAATCTGAATTTCTATGTTACTTACTGTATGTTGAAAGGAAGAGAGTTAAATTTTGGGTAGATCTTTCTAGCTATCATTCTTGCTTCCTTAACCAAGAAAACCAAAGCCTTACCTTTTGCAAACTGCATTCATGTGTTGCTTGTGAACTGTGGCATTGAGCTTAATTCCATTTATCTTGAAAAACTTGGGGTAAAAGGGCAGTACGATGGGTTGAATATCTCTCAAATGAAGGGAGCTCAAAAAGGAAGAAGCTAGGCTGAAAGCTCAAGAGAGGACGCTGACCAGAATCCTGCTTATGATCTCAACAGAGAAGGTGCAAAAACAGAAGATTTTACCATCCTGCGTCAGTTGAAAGCTCGAATCACTGCATTAGAGCATGAGGTGGAGAATTTGAAGAGTGTTAATGCTCATCTAGTGCAACAACAGTCCCTCAATGATGCGCTTTTTGTGTATTTAAAGTCAAAGCTTCTCCATGCCAAAGTTGCTGCAACCTTTGATGATGAATCAAAGAATGTTTAGTTCTCTCTGACTTGATTCTTTCCCCTTAGTTTCATTTTTTTGTTGGATGATCCTGCGTTTTTTGTGTGTGGTTTTGAATGGTTCCATGTCAAGTAGCAATATATTGTGAAGTAGATTTTTTTTCTTGCTACCTTGAATGTGTGTTCTTAGATATGTGAAATAAAATCAATCCTAAGAAAATGCATCTAGTAAGGGGGAGCATAAAATGCATCTAGTAAGTGGCAGCTCTTTGTGAAATCATCAAAAAGAGGGAGATTGTTATTGTACGATTGGTTTTGATGGTTTGCACAAGTTAAAAGTCTCAAAACCGGATTAATAAACTGCCTCTCAGACTTCAAACGCTTGATCTAGCGTTTCATCCCGCAAAAGGTTTTTGACAGAAACTTTTGCTCAAATATTAAACGCTGCATTAAGCACTTAATCTCTTAAAAAATTCAGAACAGAGAGTTTTTGCAGAAACATGAAACGCCACATAAAGCGCTTCATCTTTTGAAGTGGCTAAAACAGAGAGTTTCGCATAAACATTAAACGCCACGTAAAGCGCTTCATCATGTAAAGCTCTTGGACAGAATGTATTGGTAAGAACATAAAGCTCTTCATGTACCTTTATTCTTGAGTGCAAAATCAATTCAAGCGCTTCATGCAAACGTCTTATGCGTGACAAAAATTCTGTCTGCATGTACAGTTTTCTCTCTCCTATATCTTTTAGTTGACCTATGTGCTTTTTATTCTCCTAATGCAATCATGACTTTTGTAGCTTTAGCAAAAAGGTCAATCAAGAGTAGGTGAACAAATCTTATCCCTTTTGAGCTTAAAAAGGGAAGCTTTGACTTCACTCAAGAAAATACTTTCAAGACAATGAGGTGTCAACATATGAGACAAAGTCTTCTTCCACTCTTCTCTCTCCTCTCCAACGGCTAGAAGCTTTTTATATAAGGCTTGAAATTCTTCATTTTTGAAGGTAACTTTCTATCTGTAAGCTCTCAAGTCTTCGTTCTTATTTTTGCTCTGAAAATCATTGTAAAGATTACTTTACTGTTGAGAGTGTGTGATTGTAAATGAGAAGAAGTCTTCTTGTAAGTGAGGATTGTGGGGAGCAAAGTGTAGATTGTTGGTCAAGAAGTAAAGAGGCTTCTTGTTGGGTGAAACTCAAGCTTCCAAGAGCTAGTTGATGGTGTAGGAGCTGCATCATACTCCATAGAAGGTTTCTTTGGTGCAAAGAAGATCTTAAAGGAGGCTAGGGTTCAAAGGAGTTGAGTGTTCATTGTTCTTGAGCTAAGTTTGTTAAACCTAGCTTGCTATTGTATTTTTTTATTTGATTGTTGTTTCCCTCCAAAGAGAAAGGACAATCCCCTTGTTCAAAAATCCTTCTTGTTCAAAGCAAAAAAGGTAAACGAGTAGAGTCTTTGATTTGAACATCTATAAATTTGGTGGTCTTTCATTTCCTTAAGTTATTTTCTTTGAAGAACACATCAAGTATTGGTTTGAACACTTCCATTGTAAAAAGATTCGAAAAAGAACTATACTTGGATAAATTCACTATTCAACCCTCCCTTCTAGTGTGTTTCACGGACCTAACACCACCGCCCATTGCGTTAAAGTTTTAAATGGATATGAGCCTCACCTCATGTAAGACTAAGTTTCAACATGGTATTAGAGCGGGTTAAAAATTTAGACCCAATACCTTGCCTGACCCATGATTGACCATTTATTGTATCCCCACACCCAAGTCCAGATGTTTATGTCTGGTTTGTGGTTTGTGATTGAAGGCGAATTCTAAGGCACGTGTGTATATAAGTTAAGCTAAGGTTTTGAGTAGATATGGATCTCACCTCATGTAATCCCGATTTCCAACACTTTTGCATAGGGAGCTGCCCCGTCTTATGCAAATAGAAATGCATAGGGAGTTATCCTGCCCATGCAAATGGAATAGAGATAGAAAACAATTAAATTCATGTGTTGCCCTAATTTCAGTTAATCACTTACTAGATAATGTTATCTGTAAATTTGCATGCATTATCCCCAGTTAGACTATCTAAGTAAAATTCCATACTTCTCAAGATTTCTAGCTACAAATGAAAGCCATTAAAGAAAGAAAGATGAGACTATACCTAATTGAAACTCAATTTCGCTCTTGATCACCGTCATTAATTGCCCTAGCATAGCATTCATTAATTAAAATTGCAATAAAGGAAATTGAGTAGAAAAAAATGGAATTAAAACTTGAAGTTTATTGAATTGAAGCAAATTCTTACAACCTGAAACGAAAATCTAGAGAGATGCTAGTCAAAATGTAATTTCCCTTTAAAAACTAACATACAAACCTAAGTTTTAATTATTTACTAATTTATCGTAACCGATGAATGATGATTTCATTACTAAATAGGATTCTAGTCTGGCTTGGTGGTGAGAGCAGCAACCCGGTTGGAATCATTATGTCTACCATCTATAAAATCGTTTACAAATTTCATAAATGATAGAATCCGACGGTTCAAATAGGGTTGACCAATCTATAGAATTAACAAAAACTGATGTAAAGAATGGCATATAAATATTCAAAAACTTCTAAATTTTTAGTTGGTGTTTGGTTGGGGTTAGAAATAAGGGAATAAATTTAGATTCCTCCAAACCAAAGTTGTTTGTTTGGGAAAATGGGGGGCATGGGTTTCAGTTTGATATCTAAGTATTTAGTAATGAATATCGTTTTTTGATATACTAGCACCCCTTATCTATCAATATGGGGGAATAAGGGTATGGCCGGTCAACGCCGCCGGCCACCGTCCACCGCCAGCGGCGGCAGGTCACAATTCTGGCTGGTCAAATTTTTCCGATCATTTTTTCGGTCGTCCACATTCAATACACATTTCAATTCCGATGCGTTCCAAACACCATCAATGTTTATCATATCCATTCCTACTTCAATACCAAACAACTATCACTTTTAGGTCCAAACTCATACTCTGTTATACCGATTCTGATTTTGCCTCTGATACTCAATTGTGAACAAAACGCCACCTTAGTTTTGAACTTCTCAGCCGAAGTTAATGAATGAAAAGATAGATGTGGTGATGGAGTAAGAGGATGGGGGTTAGGATCCTCTCACCGCTTTTTCCTCACCCCACTCGTCACCACGCGACACGTGGCAGCAGGGGTGGGTGGTGAGGCTAGATGAGGATCACCCGCATCTAGCCTCACCATCCACCCCCTGCTTATACCTGTCGCGTGGTGACAAATACGGTGAGAGAAAAGTGGGACAGGAGATCTCATCTCAGAGGATGGAGTTGTGAAACTAACAGAAGCACCGAAGGAGAAAAAAGTGGACCCAGCAAGCATCAACTCAAGGAGCCCGGATCTCCTCACCCCCAAAAATGGGGGGTAACAAATGACCCCCTGCCACGTCGCAGGGGAGGGGGGTGGTGAGGCTGGGTGCAGGTGACGCCTACCCAGCCTCACCACCCCCTCCCCTGCCACGTGGCGGACGGTCACATGGGGGGTGACATAAAGGACGGTGAGAGGATCCCACCCCCAACTCAAGCAGCTAAAAAAGTGGATAATAAGCCCAACTAACAAACAGGGAAGACCTATATATATAACAGACCTATAAAAGAATAATTCAAAGGGCACATGTATAAGTTCAACATAGGGGTGTTAAGCAAAGCGAACAGTTTGCGAACTGTTCAAATTTGATTCATATTTGATTCGGGTTTGTTCGTTAATTTTATTTAAACGAGCTGAATTTGAACATCTATTTGGATTCGTTTGCTAAAACGAGCCGAACTATTCGTGAACAGTTTGACTCGTTTAAACAGTTATAGTGTTATTGAGCCAAACTCGAACCAATTTTAAAGCTTGTTACAGTAAATGGATCGAATCGAACAGTTTATTTAGCTAAACAAATCCGAATTCAAATTCCTAGTATTTGGCTCGGCTCGGCTCGGTTCGTTAACACCTCTAGTTCTACATATGGTACAATCTCAGTATATTTGGAAAAGATTTTCTAACATTTTACAATCATAATGATGTTACAAACACCGTAAATGCAACATAACTCTAAAAGCTCCTATGCATTTTGCAAACTATAATTTCTAGAAACCTCAATAAACATTTTGAATCTTGCTCAAATAGTCATACATAAAATGAATGACACTAATAGTACGCTGTCTAATTCCTCGTTCTTATTTTCAGCGGGACCATATTTCAGGAACTCATTTCCCTATATACATATACATATACATATATATATATATATATATATATATATATGCATATATATACACACACATGTTGGACCGTGCACCTGCAATAAACACCACTAGAGGGGGGGTGAATAGTGGTTAGCGGAAATTACACTACTACCCTTTGTTAAAATCCCCTTTGAAAACAGAATCTGAAACCACCTCAGATTCAGAACCCGTTTTTCAAAAATTCACAAATAATTATACACAACTCCAAAAATTATGAAAATCTTCAGAATTTAACTTCAATGAGTTAACAAGACTCTGTCCAAAAATCAGACAAAAATAAGATCGTTTGACCCTTCAAATAAATAAAAAGAGTCAGATGGTCAATCTGGACAGAATTGGAAAGAATGTTGTCGATTTTGCAAAACGTGTTTCTCTTTGAATACTCAACCAAAAAGGTTGATCTTTATATCAAAACACTCCTTAGGATGTGTAGATGAAGTTTCCAAAAGGCCATGACCTTAACCAATTCTTGAAAAATACAGAATTTAAGTTTTCTCAAAACTGGTCAGATTGCAGCCAGATTGGAGCAGTTATCTTGCAGAGACTGAAAGACTAACTTTCCCTTGCTCAAATCAAGTGATTCTTGTTGCAAATGAAAGCTAACAGTCTGAAGTATAACTCCACCAAAAATCACGAATTTTGAAAGTGTTTACCTTATTTTTCAAAACGTGAAAAGTTGTGTGAAATCTGTAGTGAAAAACGGGCAGAAAACATAAAAATGTAAAGAAGACAAGAACACCAAGAATTTATCCTGGTTCGGTCAATGTGACCTACTCCAGTCCCAAGAAACACTTTTCCTTGGATTTCACTATGGTATGAACCAAATTACAGCAAGAACCAAGCTTGATCCTTGGGTTAAACACCAACCCTATTCAAGACTTGGATGAACACCTTTATGCAACTCTTAGTTGCAACACCTCTATCACCTATTGATGTAGCCTTATAGATTTGGCTAATCAATCTTACAAATAAGACACAAGAAGGTGTGTATAGTGTAGCTGGACAACAACTAGAAATGGAACACCTTAGCTACACAAAGTATAAACGAAAATATGAGAAGAGAATAACAAGACAACAATCTTCAATTTTTGCTTTCAAATGTGTGTCTTCTCTTCTTCACCTTGCCTTCTATTTATAGAGTGAATTGATGGCATATTCCCTTCAACTTTTAGACCATGTGATGGCTGAGAATTTTGAAATAAAGCACCTCCATAATCATCTCCAACAACCTTGTCTCTATTAACTTCAAATTTGAAATTTCAAGTTGACAACTTTTGCCAACTAGCTTGTTTTTGGTTTGTCTTCTTGTCTCCAACTCATAAAATGAGAAAAACATCATCTCCACCTGTTTATGGACGTTTTTGATGTTGTATGTATGTATACCAACTCATATTTTGTGAATAAAAAATAATGAATAAGTGTTGACAAGATTATGTCAACATATAACACCAAAATTCATACTTTCTTCTCCTTTACATATTGTGATGAATCTTGCACCAAGGACACCTTGTAATCTCTAAAAGATGATGATTAATATCCTCTTATAACATATATAAGAGGGTCTTCAAGAAAAAATAGAATGTGACATCTCAAATCGTCACATATCCAGCTATAGTCAATAATATCATCGGTTGAGAGAATAAGATATAAGATCACCATATAATCTTCAAAATAATAATAACACAGCTCCAGAATGAAGATAATAATATGCTCAAGAGATTCCTTGAGTGAAAATACCAAAAATACCCTTGGGGGTAAAATGACCAAAATACCCCTAGTGAGATAAAACTCCAGAAATGACCCCGATGGTCAGAATTAAACATAATAACACCTTCTTGATAATAAATAAGATGATAATATCTTATTGAATCATATTCACCATGTCGAGTACCTACACAACTCAAAATACCACTTTTGCCCTTTTTGGTAAGTTGTAGAAACTTCGAGGGCATATTAGTCACAAGATATTATCATCATAAAAATCACATAATCACAACATGATAAACATATATAAATCATGTAAAAATAAAAACAACTATTTTATCACATTTTAGAAAAATATTTCTAACAACCCTAGACATCGTGTCATTCTTCTTCACTTATTCAACTCTTTCATTTATAACACCATATGTGACATTTTTAAGTATTCATCACTTAAAATCATGACTTTTAAAATTATCCAAACATATTTCTCAACATTCTCCCCCTTTTGGATGATTTTCAAAATAACCTAACATGATTTTAATGTCACAACTTATAACCAAAAGTTTAACCAAATGTTTTCAACTATGTTTTCAACGTTTAAATGGTATGCTGCTCCCCCTCAACTCATACTCTCCCCCTTAACCTATGCTCCAAAATTTATACCAATAGAAACTTAGCATATGATTTATCATGACTTACCAACTAAAACATGACTTACCAACTAAAATCATGTTCTTATTCTATCTCCCCCTTTATTTTGCAAATCATGCAAAAGATAGAACTATACAATGGTATCGTAAGTCATCATTCCTAATTTGGCTCGTAAGTTTTCAAAAGTGGCTTGATTAAGGGGTTTGGTGAAGATGTCAGCGATTTGATGATCAGTTCTTATGTGGTTTATCACTATATCCTCATTTTGAACATGATCACGAAGAAAGTGGTATCGCACCTCAATGTGTTTGGCCTTAGAATGAAGTACCGGATCCCGGGAAAGATTGATTGCACTTGTGCTATCGCAAAAAATTGGAATCTTATTCATTTTAATGCCAAAGTCACTAAGTTGCTGTTTAAGCCAAAGTATTTGGGTAGTACATAAACTCAAAGCAATATACTCGGCTTCAGTGGTAGAAAGAGCTACACTAGCTTGCTTTTTAGAAAACCAAGAGATCAAATTGGTTCCTATAAATTGACATGTACCGCTAGTGGATTTTCTATCTAACCTGCAACCACCATAATCAGCATCACTATATGCGTGTAATTCCAACTTAGCGTTTCTATCATACCACAATCCTAAGTGAGGTGTATGCTTAAGATATCTAAAAATCTTTTTCACTGCATTGTAATGTGATACCTTAGGACAAGATTGAAACCTAGCACACATGCACACACTAAACATAATATCAGGTCTTGATGCAGTTAAGTATAACAATGAGCCAATCATAGACCTATAAAGTGTGTCATCAAAAGGTTTACCATTTTCATCCTTATCAAGTTTGGTACTAACACTCATAGGCGTAGTTGTAGGTTTCAACTCTTCAAAGCCAAACTTCTTAATCATATCATTGACATACTTAAGTTGGCTAATGTGAATTCCTTGACGGGTTTGTTTGATTTGAAGTCCTAAGAAATAATTCAACTCTCCTACCATTGACATTTCAAACTCTGACTTCATACATTCTTCGAAGTCTTTTACTAAAGTAGGGTTGGTTGAACCAAAGATTATATCATCTACGTAGATTTGAACTATTAACAAATCATTATCTTTTCGTCTTAGAAATAATGTGTTGTCTATTGTTCCCCTTTGATAATTATTTGCAATAAGAAAGTTCGCAAATCTATCATACCAAGCTCTTGGAGCTTGTTTCAAACCATATAGAGCTTTCTTAAGCTTGTAAACATGGTTAGGATTCTTTGGATCTTCGAATCCAGGGGGTTGTTTGACAAACACTTCTTCTTGAATGTATCCATTCAGGAATGCACTCTTGACATCCATTTGGAAGAGCTTAATTTTGCTTAGACTTGCAATCGCAAGTAACAATCTAATTGCTTCTATTCGTGCAACGGGTGCAAAGGTTTCTTCATAATCTATTCCTTCTTGTTGATTATAACCTTGTGCTACTAGTCTAGCCTTATTCCTTGTAATATTTCCTTGTGCATCCATTTTATTCCTAAAGACCCATTTAGTTCCTATGATAGACTTGTCTGCAGGCTTAGGTACTAAATCCCACACGTTGTTCCTTGTGAATTGATTTAATTCCTCATGCATAGCATCTATCCATGATACATCGCCTAAGGCTTCCTTAATATTTTTAGGTTCTAAGTGTGATATTAAGATATGCCCTTCAGCTTGTCTTATGTTTCTACGTGTTCTAACCCCAACACTTGGATCACCAATGATTAGCTCTTTAGGGTGTTTATGTTTATCTTCTATAAGCCACCAATTCCTAAGTTGACTAGGTTCACCTTCTTCTAGTTCAAATGTTTCATTCGTGTGAACATTTTCATATACAATTGGAACATCCTGTAAGTTAGATAGATTATCTTCCAATTGTAAAATTTCTTGATTTATTTCACCTAAATGTTCATGCACATCTTGTTCAGGGGAAGTTGGTTCTAGATGATCATGAACAGGCTCAAGTAATATATCACCATCATCAAACATATTTTCAACATTATTCTCTTGTTTCTTTTTATCACTTACATCAAAATATGCATTCTCATTGAATTTCACATGTATAGATTCAATTATTTTTCTAGATGCATGATTATAACACCTATATGCCTTTGAGTTAGTTGAATATCCAACAAATATGCATTCAATAGACTTTTGTTCAAATTTATCTAGATTATCTTTGGTATTAAGTACAAAACATTTACACTCAAATACTCTAAGATAATCTACCTTAGGTTGTCTATTATTCAATAACTCATATGGTGTTTTATTTAATTTCTTTCTAATAGAAAGCCTATTTACTATATAACATGCACAACTAACAGCTTCAGCCCACAAATATCTAGGTACTTTGTTTTCACATAACATAGTTCTAGCTATTTCTTGTAGTGTTCTATTTTTACGTTCAACAACTCCATTGAGTTGTGGTGTTCTTGGTGGTGAGAATTCATGTTTTATTCCATGTAATTCACAAAACTTAATTATATCTTTGTTTTTAAATTCTCCACCTCTATCACTTCTAATTCTTTTAACATTTTCTTCATAAAGATTTTCAAGTTGCTTAATAAGAGTTTCGATTGCTAATGGAGCATCGTCTTTGTGTGTTAAGAACAATGTCCATGTGTAGCGTGAGTAATCATCTACTATGACACACACATAGTAGTGTCCACCTAGACTTCTTGTCCTACTTGGACCAAATAAGTCTAAGTGAAGCAATTCTAGTACATGACTAGTACTCACTTCATGTTTCGGTTTTAAGGTTTCTTTAATGTGTTTTCCCTTAATACATGTTTCACACATTTGAAAATTATCTAAGTCTAACTTAGGCATTCCTCTAATTAAATTCTTCTTAGACAATTTCTTAATAGTTGAAATTCCTATATGGCCTAATCTTCTATGCCATAAATTTACATCTAAGTCATGTGATATTAGACACTTAACCTTAGCATCTAACATGTTATCTAAGGTAAGAGTATAAATATTTCTATCTCGATTTCCTTTTAAAACCGTTTCTCCTTTTTCATTTATTATATCACAAGAATTGGGAAGAAAGGAGACATTATAACCACAATCTATAAGTTGAGAAATACTAAGTAAATTATAAGATAGATTACTTACTAATAACACATTTCGTATTTGAAATGTGTTAGGGTCCCCAATTGTTCCTTTTCCAACAACTTGTCATTTGTTGTTGTCACCGAATGTTACTTTTCCTCCATTCTTGATATGTTCCAATTCGATGAATAGTTTGGGGTTCCCCGTCATATGTCTCGAACATCCACTATCTAAAAACCATTTGGTTTTCAGATTCTTTGACTTTGCCTCCTTCTTGCATTCCTTGCGTTTTTCCTACAATGGAGACAAAGTTTTAGGTACCCTTTATTTGGGTCCTTGAATGTTAGGGGCATTATTCTTGTTAAGATATCCCTTAGGTATCCAAACTTGAATATACTTTCTGGGCACATTGTTAGCATTGTTATAATTTGGAAAATAAGAAGAATTAGCATATACATGATTATCCGACATAAGAGAAGATGCATTGTTATACATGTTGTGCCATGGTTGATAATCATTATAGGATGGCCGAGATTTATAATGTGTATAAGACATGTGAATTTGTTTCTTATATGGCGCTATATAAGTGTGTTTGTAGACATTTCTATAAGACTTATAAGAGTGTTGCCTATACTTAGGTTCATAATAAGCTGTATGCATTTTATTCGGTCTAGTTGCATTTGTATACATGTAGGCATAATTTCTAGGCTGTCTAGATGCAAAGTTTGGCCTAGATGTATGTTTATTCGTATGTGCTTTTATGGGTGTATGTTGCATTTTTGACTTGATATTAGTAGAAGAAGATGTAGAAGAAGATGTAGCAGGCAAAGTTGATTTTATTGTATTATATGGCAACTTTGTACTAGATGAAACAAACTTAGTCTTTTTATTTACTTTTTCATTTTCTTCTTTATAGCCTAAGCCGGTTTTATCATTACCATACTTTTGTGATGAGATAAGTGTATCTAACATATTTCCACCCGATTTAAATTGTTCTAACATTTTTTCTAAGTTAAGTTTAGACGACTTAAGTTGTGTTATTTCATGTTCACAACTTTCTATCTTAGATTTTAACATCTTATTTTCCATTTTTATCTTATGTTCATCTTTCCTATATGATTCAATTTTATTCTCTAAAGAATCAAGAGTATTAGTGGACTCTTGTTTAAGAGATTCTAGTTGATCGGAAAATTCCAAGTTGGACGTCTTCAACTTGTCATTTTCTTCAACTAGTTTCTTCTTTTCTTTAGAGAGCCTCTTACAGTGAGCATGCATTCTTAGGAATTCTTCATACATTTCATCAAATGTCATGTCACTATCAGAATTACTATCAGAAGAAGAACATACCTCGTTAGATACAAAGCAGACTTGAGCTTCCTCAGTTTCGGATTCTGAGTCGGATGAGTCGCTCCATGTGCTCACCTTCATTGCTCGTTTCTCTTTTCTTATCTTAGACTCCTTTGTCTTTGTCGTTTGAGTCTCCTTGTCCTTGACTTGTTTATTATTGTTGTTATTATTATTTTTTTTCGTAGGACAGTCGTATGAAATATGTCCTTTTTGACCGCATTCATAGCATTTTAATTCTCTATTATTCCACTTGTTATTATTAAAATTATTTTTCTTTGGTTGAGAAGAGGATGAAGAAGACTGTTGTCTATTTCGATTAGGCCGTTTGAAAAACTTTCTAAGTTTTCTAGCTATTAATATTAAATCATCATCTAATTCACTATCACTATTACTTCCATCATTGTTTCCATGAGATGACTCAGATGATTTGAAAGCAACAGACTTACTTGACATCTTTGATAATTCAGATTTTCGTTGATTCAATTTTACCTCGTATACTTTGAGTGATCCTATTAATTCATCCATCTTAGTAATTGACTTTGTTTCTTCGATTGCCGTCACCTTTGGATCCCATTCAGCAGGAAGACTTCGCAACACCTTTTGAACCTTCTCATTGTTTGTAAAAGATTTACCTAAAGCTTCAAGTGCATTGAAGATGTTAGTAATTCTCAAATCCATAGATGTTATGGATTCGTTTGGCAACATTTTGAAAGATTCAAGTTCAGTCATAAGCATATTTATCTTTGACTCTTTTACACCACTTGTTCCTTCATGTTTTAACACTAAAGACTTCCACATATCATGAGCACTAGTACAATTCGATACATAACCTGCTTCAGAAACACTAAGTCCATTCAAAAGTAATTGCATTGCTTTGGCATTCATAGACATTTTCTTTTTATCTTCAGTTGACCATTCACTTTTATATTTCTCTACTTCTTGTGTAACTTCATCAACTTTTTCAATTTTCGTTGGAATGTACGGCCCATCTTCAACTATAGACCATAAATCAACGTCTATAGCCATTAAGAATAGCCTCATCCTAAGTTTCCAATGAACAAAATTATTACCGTCAAAAAGAGGAGGGCGTTGTGTAGACATACCTTCCAACTCACCTTTGTGAGAAACAATAGACATAGTATGTACCTTGGATTTGAGACAAGCAGTATATAATGAATTGTTGTTTCTTGGCCTTGTATTGTTCGTATGGTGTTGAATCTTGCTTCTTTTGAGTGGTGTTAGTCTGGCTCTGATACCAAATGTTGGACCGTGCACCTGCAATAAACACCACTAGAGGGGGGGTGAATAGTGGTTAGCGGAAATTACACTACTACCCTTTGTTAAAATCCCCTTTGAAAACAGAATCTGAAACCACCTCAGATTCAGAACCCATTTTTCAAAAATTCACAAATAATTATACACAACTCCAAAAATTATGAAAATCTCCAGAATTTAACTTCATTGAGTTAACAAGACTCTGTCCAAAAATCAGACAAAAATAAGATCGTTTGGCCCTTCAAATAAATAAAAAGAGTCAGATGGTCAATCTGGACAGAATTGGACAGAATGTTGCCGATTTTGCAAAACGTGTTTCTCTATGCATACTCAACCAAAAAGGTTGATCTTTATATCAAAACACTCCTTAGGATGTCTAGATGAAGTTTCCAAAAGGCCCTGACCTTAACCAACTCTTGAAAAATACATAATTTAAGTTTTCTCAAAACTGGTCAGATTGCAGCCAGATTGGAGCAGTTATCTTGCAGAGACTGAAAGACTAACTTTCCCTTGCTCAAATCAAGTGATTCTTGTTGCAAATGAAAGCTAACAGTCTGAAGTATAACTCCACCAAAAATCACGAATTTTGAAAGTGTTTACCTATTTTTTCAAAACGTGAAAAGTTGTGTGAAATCTGTAGTGAAAAACGGGCAGAAAACATAAAAATGTAAAGAAGACAAGAACACCAAGAATTTATCCTGGTTCGGTCAATGTGACCTACTCCAGTCCCAAGGAACACCTTTCCTTGGATTTCACTATGGTATGAACCAAATTACAGCAAGAACCAAGCTTGATCCTTGGGTTAAACACCAACCCTATTCAAGACTTGGATGAACACCTTTATGCAACTCTTAGTTGCAACACCTCTATCACCTATTGATGTAGCCTTATAGATTTGGCTAATCAATCTTACAAATAAGACACAAGAAGGTGTGTATAGTGTAGCTGGACAACAACTAGAAATGGAACACCTTAGCTACACAAAGTATAAACGAAAATATGAGAAGAGAATAACAAGACAACAATCTTCAATTTTTGCTTTCAAGTGTGTGTCTTCTCTTCTTCACCTTGCCTTCTATTTATAGAGTGAATTGATGGCATATTCCCTTCAACTTTTAGACCATGTGATGGCTGAGAATTTTGAAATAAAGCACCTCCATAATCATCTCCAACAACCTTGTCTCTATTAACTTCAAATTTGAAATTTCAAGTTGACAACTTTTGCCAACTAGCTTGTTTTTGGTTTGTCTTCTTGTCTCCAACTCATAAAATGAGAAAAACATCATCTCCACCTGTTTATGGACGTTTTTGATGTTGTATGTATGTATACCAACTCATATTTTGTGAATAAAAAATAATGAATAAGTGTTGACAAGATTATGTCAACATATAACACCAAAATTCATACTTTCTTCTCCTTTACATATTGTGATGAATCTTGCACCAAGGACACCTTGTAATCTCTAAAAGATGATGATTAATATCCTCTTATAACATATATAAGAGGGTCTTCAAGAAAAATTAGAATGTGACATCTCAAATCGTCACATATCCAGCTATAGTCAATAATATCATCGGTTGAGAGAATAAGATATAAGATCACCATATAATCTTCAAAATAATAATAACACAGCTTCAGAAAGAAGATAATAATATGCTCAAGAGATTCCTTGAGTGAAAATACCAAAAATACCCTTGGGAGTAAAATGACCAAAATACCCCTAGTGAGATAAAACTCCAGAAATGACCCCGATGGTCAGAATTAAACATAATAACACCTTCTTGATAATAAATAAGATGATAATATCTTATTGAATCATATTCACCATGTCGAGTACCTACACAACTCAAAATACCACTTTTGCCCTTTTTGGTAAGTTGTAGAAACTTCGAGGGCATATTAGTCACAAGATATTATCATCATAAAAATCACATAATCACAACATGATAAACATATATAAATCATGTAAAAATAAAAACAACTATTTTATCACATTTTAGAAAAATATTTCTAACAACCCTAGACATCGTGTCATTTTTCTTCACTTATTCAACTCTTTCATTTATAACACCATATGTGACATTTTTAAGTATTCATCACTTAAAATCATGACTTTGAAAATTATCCAAACATATTTCTCAACAACACATACATGCATATAGTTATCTGTGTGTATACATATATACTTGTGCTGACACTAGAATCAACAAAATTGTACACGCTAGCATCAAAATGAGAATTCAACTTTATGCATTCTCATTGCTTTATCGGTCTATATTATTATGATTTTACTTTCACGTTATAAATGCATAATACTCAAATGTAAATAGATAAGGACACACCTTAAGTTGATAAAAACATACTGTTCTTATTTTAATAATACTTATTCTTACTTCATTATCAGTCTTTTTAATCGATCGATGGTGCGTATTTTGTCTTTATCAATTACTTACTCAAATATTAATAACGGAAACTAACCTATAGAATCATCCACAAATTGCAAGTCATTGTCTTTTTCAAATTGCAAGTCATAGAAAAGGATTCGAATAGGAATAAAAGGATTCGAATTGTGACGTTAAAATCCCACACGACAGAACTGATTTAACGTTAGATTTGCAATAGAAGTGCCTAAGAGGTGGGGCAAATGATATTGACGTTTTGTATTCCTTATTAGTCATCTCACCACCAAACGGCAGCCACATCCCAACACATTCAGTGGAGTGGGTTTTTTTACCATTTTTTTTTATAACATTTAGTGGAGTGAGTTGGTGACATATCAAAAGACGATGCTACTTTTTACTGGGGAAATAAAGACGATGATGTTTCCTTTACCGCCATTATTGCTATAATTTTCCTGTTGATCATTAATAACTTGCTAGTTACCCCACATTTTTCTTTGGTTTTTTTTGAGAAAATTACTTTTATCTTTTTGCTTTGTCATAATACACGACATATTTCTTCATATTTTAAAATAGACTTTTAATGACCGTGTGGTTTTGGATTAAAAGTTCGTGGCCGATTTCATAACAAATTACAAAGATGACCTTTGCCGAAAACAATTACTCCGGCAAAAAAAATTTCTATAAAAGTATAACTATGCCTTTGTCTTCTTCATCAAAAACTTTTTCTCTTTCTTCTTTTAGTCCTTCTTAGGGCTAGAGGCGGTATTGTGGGTTGCCTGGTTGATGGGACGGTCAGGAAGAGATGATTTGCAGGTCCGACAGAGGAAAGAGAGGGCACAGAGTGAGAGTGACGAGGGGAGGGAGAAAAAAGAGATGGCGGAGGGGAGAGAAGGTGGAGGGGGAAAGGATAGAGGTGGCAGAAGAGAGATAGAGAGGAAGAGGGAGGGGCGGAGGGGAGTGTGAAGAAAGGGGAGAGAAAGAGGAGGCGCAGATAGAGGTAAAATTGGACTACAAAGAAAATATTAAGGACATAACGGTCAATACGTGATCACCACTGTGGTTGACCTAAAATTAGTCAAGACTTTTTAGTCCAAAACCACATAAGAGACAAATATCTGTTTAGAAACATGAGATAGTATGTCACGTATTAAGTCAAAAAGCAAGAAAGTAAGAGTAATTTTCTATTTTTTTCCTTTTCTTTACCTTATTTCAGGATGACTTGTCTATGTGTAACTTACTTTGGTGGTGAAGAAAATCTCAAATTTTGTTGCATGATAAAACTCACATGTACACACATAGACTTGTTGATAAATCGAGATGTTTTCTTTTTTCTTTTTCTTGAAGCCAAACAATCTGCTTTCAGTACCATTCTATAGAAATAGCATAGCAAAATTCTTAAATACTCACAGATCAATCATATCTAATTACTCCCCAATCAACTACAGGTGTAAGGTATATGTGAGTCTCTTATATTAACGGTCACCATCTCTTTATTTGACATATAGATCCTTATATGCTACTCTTTCCATTTCAAAACTGTGAATAATCACTACCTCTTTACTAAGTATATAGATTTTTATATGATACTCTCTTCGTTTCAAAAATATTTTACAATTGTTTTTTAAATATAGTGTAAATTATACTATGTTAAAAAATCAATTGTGATAGTATTTTTAAAACGATTACCTATTGCAACGTTGAGAATGTTAAACGGCTGCATATTGCAACTTTGTCAGAATTATCCTTAACAATCTATACTGTCATATTACTTTCCTGGCCTATTTTGTGAAGAGAGCAGTTTAGCCATCATTTCACCCAACTATTTTTCTCATTTTTTTCTTTTTCTCTAACTAACCTTGTCTTATTCTCTTGAAATTCAAGTTACACTTTGTGTTATGTTTTTTATTCATATAATACATTTTTTTACGTTGGTCAACTTGATTAACGTTTAAAACAAAAAAAATACCAAGATATTAATCACTTGATATAATGAAACATTTACTTACGGTAGCCACACTTTTGTGACATTTCGTAAACATGATTTGAGTCGAACATATGTGTATTATATTATTAAGTTATTTAATCGAATTTTTGACATGTAATACATAAAGTAGAATGTATTAGTTTTATTATTACATTTGTTGTCTAAGTAAACACATATGCGATTCATGTATAAATATGTTACTATTACATTTAAAAATCTATATTTATATACACATTATATTTTATTTTTTCACTTGCCTTACACTGGTCTCATGGCTAGTTCTTATGATTGTCTGGGCAATAAAAAATTCAATTTGTTACCTAGTTTGCATTTAGTGTTACGAATAATTTAAAAATTTAGCCTTCCAGAACATTTCTTAAATTCAAATTGTTAAGACAATATATAATTATTGCCTGAGATAGGTAGGTTTGTTTCGTTAATATTAGTTTGTTAAATTATTTAAACGGATTGAGATTATAGTCTGAACAAGAAAAAAGCACAAAAAAACTTACCCAAGAAGACGGCTCCTCCTTATTTCTCACATAACATGCACAAGGGTTAAAGGAACGAGCCAAGCCAAATACTAAATTTTCGAATTTAGATTCATTTAGTTAAACAAATTTTTTGGTTCGGTTCTTCTACTGTAACGAGTTTTAAAATTAGTTTGAGTTCGGCTCGATAACGCTATAACTTTTTAAATGAGCAGACCTGTTCGTGAACAGTTTGACTCGTTTTAATAAGCGAACCTGAATAGGAAATGTTACAGTCGTGAAAAAAAGGGGAATAAAGAAATAATAATAATAATATATGATGATAATAATAATAATAGAGGATAAAGATAAAAGAAAAAAAAGGTAGTAATAAAATGAAGGATAGAGATAAATACAATTAAATGGTAAGTAGAGTTACACTAGGAAACCTAAACCAAAATCTAATGGGAAACCTAAAATCTACCCTAACTCCCCCCACCATATATATATACATATATACGCATAACAAAAAAAACCCCACCCAGCCGCACACACGCACACGAACAAAAAAAAAGAAAAGAAAAAAAAAAGAGAGAAGAAGAAGGCAAGCGAGGCCCCGAACCCAAGTTTTCATCCGTTGAATTTATTCGTGTTATCATCAATCGAGGTAGGTGCCTCTTCCCCCCTCAAACGGGTATAATACATCCATGCTTTGATGATATATTTATGTGATTCGTTGTTTTTATTTGTTTAATATGTGAATTTTGTCTTGTTTTATATGAGAAAGCATGAGATGTGTTGTATATGGCTTTATGTGTATGTGCGTGTGTATTGAAATTGATGGTTGTTGTGATTCGGATTGGAAACACCCTTGTATCAAATCAAAAGGTTGAATATTTTCACACTTAGGGTTCTTTAAAATTTTTGGCCTTAAAATAAGTTCATCTAGCTCGGAATAGGTTGAGATTGGGTTGAAAGTCAAAAAAAAGGGTCTGACGGACAAGTTTCAGGGGGTGGCGCGTGGGGCCCACACGCGGCCCCTAACGGCGTGTCCGGACACGTGATGACGTGTCCACCTTCAAAAGTTGCGTCTCGTTATAACGAGTCCAACGCAACTGGTTTGAGGTCAATCGGAG
This sequence comes from Eustoma russellianum, assembly GCA_036186865.1. Classification (NCBI taxonomy): domain Eukaryota; kingdom Viridiplantae; phylum Streptophyta; class Magnoliopsida; order Gentianales; family Gentianaceae; genus Eustoma; species Eustoma russellianum. The sequence goes on along the minus strand of AP025074.1, from coordinate 20,618,281 downwards.
TTAAAACAAAGATTTTATGGGGGTTAGAAGGAAATAGGAAAAAAATAAAAAAAAGAAAATGCTGTTGGACCGGCCAGGCTGCCGGACCGGACCGGATGGCCAGCGGACTGGACCAGGTAGCAGGCCGGCCCAAACCGAAAAATAAAAAAAAATCTGGAAATTAATTTCTGAAATGAATAAATAATAAATAATTAATTAAAATTAGTTTAAAATTCCAGAAAAATATATTTAATTATCAGAAAATTCTAAATAAATTCCAGAAAATATAAAAGGTTAAAATTAAATTATTTTCACTTAATTTCTGAATTTTAGTAAATGTAAATAATTAAAAATAATTAGTAGTAAATGGAATTAATTAAGGAAAAATCACTAGAAAATTCTAGAAAATTAATACAAGCTAAGGAAAAATAAGGGGATGTTAAATAACAACTTTCCAATATTCAAAAATTTTACAAAGCCAAATATTGAGTGCCGGAGATGGTGAGGATGGGTGTACGGGCCCCATGCGACTTTGTTGTTGCATTCATGGCACATGCATTTGCATGAGGTATACTACGTCTATAGGACGTGGGTATCGGGATGACTTACCGTGTCTATAGGGCACCGGGGTCATGAGACAGGCCGCGTCTATAGGGCGGGGGTGTCCAAACGGCAAGTGGTGGCTAGAGACCACGACGCTGGATTTAGGACCCGGGATCATGCATTGCATATAGGTCTAGGTGCATATTGCATGACATGATTCTTGTTGCGTGTGACACGTTGATTGAGCATGCATCACGAACTCGCGCATTTTTATGTGGAGTGCTCTAATTATCGCACTTACTTTATCTTATGTGGTTTTATCTTATATTTATGTGCTATGTGGTTATATCATATCTATGTGCTATGTGGCTATATCATTTTGGTATGTACGTTTTGTATTTGTTTGAGGCGGGCATCTACTGGGTGATTTCTGTCACTCACCCCTACTTCCCAGGTGAGCCGGATGAGGACTACGAGCGCATCTTCGTTGAGGACGGGAAGGACATAGTAGAGTGGGCTGGTTGATAGCTGCATCTAGGATACGATGGGACTCTGCAGCTGATTGTTCTTAGTTATCTTTGGGAATTTTCACAGACTTCTTTATTGTTTTATTGGCAGACTTCCTTTTATTTAGTGATGTAATAACAATTATTCGAGTTTAATTTAAGTTATGATTTACGTTTCCGCGAAAAAATTTCTACGTCATTTCTGACAAGTAAGAGATTGATTCAACGCTTTGTATTCTCCTTAGCGAGATACGGCGGGTGCATTGTTCCCGAGGCTAGGGCTCGAGAGCGGGGCGCTACAGGAAATACGAATCAAACTCAAACAGTGTGGAAATTATTCAGTTCGTTTAGCATCCCTAATAACATGTGAGCAGAGTAATATAATAGTAAGATTATTTTGTTGAAATTAGACGTGGATTGGGTTATCAGCCGAAAATAGTTTGTTAAAATTGAATGTGGGTTGGGATTATAGCATGAAAACACTTGTGGAGAAAATAGGGGGAAAAAAGAGAAGGAAAAAAAAAACATCACCCAAAAAACTGGATCATCATTGCTTCCCAAAAAAAAGGATTAGACTAATATAATAGTATAGATTATTATTAGAAGGATGTGTACCTTTAAATCATAAACAGAAACAAAATTATCAAACTATCAAATATCAGCCATAAATTTCCAAATTTTCTATGTTTATATGCTATATTGATTTATATCTAGCAGTAAATAAGTTCAATGTGTCGGCGCCCACATAAACACATATATACACACCTATATATAGATATATAGGTATATATAAGATGTACATATATACATGTATATTTAAACGGTATATTCGTTCAAATTCACAAATTCTATATCCTTTGTGCTATTTCAAAATTTCAATTTATGAATATATTCGAATATATACCATAGATATATTAAAAATATGAAAATTCATTATGATACCCTTGAAAAGATAGTGGTTTTTTTTCTCATGTGTATATTATGGTGATGAGTTTAAAAGATGAAATATATTCTACTGAAGAGTGTAAATAGTCTTTCGCGGTGGAAGAAACTCACCCTTCTCGGACCCTAACGATAGATATAGTTGTCGTTGGAATATGGTTTTTTCTCATGTGTATATTATGGTGATGAGTTTAAAAGATGAAATATATTCTACAAAAGAGTGTAAATAGTCTTTCGCGGTGGAAGAAACTCACTCTTTCCAGACCCTAACGATAGTTATAGCTGTCGTTGGAATATAGTGAATGTGATTGTTGTTGGTGGCGGAAGAAACTCATGTGTATACGTTTCAAAGAGAAAACCTATATCTAAACAGAAGGAAACAGCATCTGATCTATAAAGAGATCAGCTCATTTTTTTACGATTAATCACGAGTCCTATATCACTACAACATGTAGTCACTTACCAATTATCCATATTCATAACTTTGAATTACACTTTTTTATTTAATATATTACATATATGGATCTAAGCTTTTATCTTTCAAGTAAAGAATGTTTATTTTGCTCTTACATCCTATTTCAAACTTTTGGCTGATTTAGGTATGTAGAGTTTTCTTCTGTTTGAAAACTTATAAAGTTAGCAAACCTTGTGTTACACCCGGAAATTTTCGAATTAGTCACTATGTGCTTATGTAGGAATTAAGTAGCCGTTGGATATAACAATCCTCCGAAATTTAATTAACGATAGCATTTCGATTACGTTCAAGTAATTGTATAATTATATATTAAAAAAATGTTATACACGTATGGAGTAAAAAAAACATAAAGTAAATAATATAAGATAAATGGAAAAAAAAGAAAGGAGGTTCGTAGGATAAAGAAGAAAGAAGTAAAAATAAAATAATAATAAATGAATAATAAATAATAACATTAATAATGGAATTAGAAAAAGTAATTAAATGAGAGGATAAAGATAAACTTAAAAGGAAAATAATAATAATAATAAAATAATAAATGAACCAAAGCAAAAAAAAAAAGGAAGAGATAATGGGGGTAATTAAATCCTCCCAAAATCTCTTCCATAAATGGTGTAGTGGGAAGGGGTTGACGTTAAAAAAGAGAGAGAACAGAAAAGAAGGCAACTGTTTGAGAAAGAGAGGAAGCAGAGGGGAGTGGAGCGCCGCCAGAGAGGAAGAAAGAGAGGAAAGAGAAAAGAGAAAGAGAAAAAAGAAAAGGAAAAAGAGAGAAGTCAACAAGGTTTACTCTAGTCGCGTAGTTTTTGTCTGCAATTCATGTAGGTTCTCTTTTCCCCCTCCAATTGGTACAAATTCAAGCATGCCTTGGTGATATATTATGTGTTTTTGTTGTTTTAATTGTTGCAATCTATAGCATGTTAATTATATGTGAAAAGCATGAGATCTTGAAGTCTGTGGAATGCGTTTGATGGTATTGCGTGCTTTTGTTTTGATTTTAGGGAAAAATTTGATAACCAAAATAGCACAACTTTAGCATATTTGAAGTTTTATGTTTCTGTTTTGGCCTTAGATTAGGTTCCCATAGGTTGGAAATAGGCAAAAATTATAGATCGGGGTCAAAAAACAGACGCCGGAGACGGCCGGAGCGGCTCACTCGCTGCCGCAGTGGCCGCGCGTGAGCTACACGCGCGCTTGGTGGTGCTGCTGGACGATATACCTGGAATATTGAAAAAAGGTTAAGGGCCGGCCTGCCAGCGCAGACCAGTCCGACCCTTAATGGGCTGCGGTCTGCTGCTGCAGGACCAGCCCAAACCAACAGAATATATATAAAAAAGGCAGCTGGTGGACTGGGCCGAATGGCCAACGGACCGGGCCAACTGTTGGCTGGCCCAATAACATCTGGAATTAAAAAAATTCGGTTGGAGCGGGCCGGACCCTGACGGGCAGGATCAGTACTGAGCGCGGGATAAGCCCAATGTTTTGTTATTTTATTTATTTATTTTATTTTAGTGTAATTTCTGGAAATGGTATAATTGTATTAAATTAGTTTAAAATAGTAATAATTATAGAAAAAATATAAATAAGTCTTCGAAAATTATAAATAAATTTCAGAAATTATAAAATGCTGAAATTAAATTATTTTCATTAATTTTCAGTAATTTTGTTAATTTATTTAATTTGGATAATTGGGTAATAAATAGAAATAAATAGGGGGAAAACGAGGAAAAATATAGAAAATGCACGATAAATGTATACAAGCCGTGGAAAAGTGGATTTGATGCCGGACAATGTTGAGTTAGCATTCGAGTAATACTGAACCTAGATTTGAGTGCTGGAGGATGGTGAGGATGGGCCAGGGGCCTCAGACGATTGTATTTTTGCATTCATGGCACGTGTATTGTATTGATGGCGGGTCGTGACGTACGTGTCACGGGCGCTCAGGATGGTGTACGGTGGCGGGGCCACGACACTCAGGATGGTGTGCGGTGGCGCGGCCACGCACACTCAGTATGGTGACTGTGGGGTGTACGACCTACAGCCACTCAGTAGGACCTGGGTTCATGCATTGCACGATGGAGATATCGGCATTCTGTGTGACATGACTTTGTTGCGTGTGACATGCATAGTAGGACATGCATCACGATGTTGCGCATTCTTTATCTGGAGTGAATTACTTTCCGTATTCTTTCATACGCTTAGGTGATATCATGTTCTATGTGTTATGTGTTATATCATTTTTGTATGCTCGACTTGTACTGGGTGGAGGCAAGTGCCTACTGGGTGATTTTCCGTCACTCATCCCTACTCTCCCCCCCACCAGGTAAGCACGAAGAAGCGTACGACTATGTCTTTGTTGAGGACGGTCTGATACAGTGGAGTGGACAGACTGATGGTCGCGCCTAGGATATAAGAAGACCCTGCGACCGTTTGTCTTTATTTTGTTGGGATCTCAACGGACATCACATTGTTTAGATTTTCAGACTTACGTTATTGCCAAGATTTGGTTCGTTATTGTATTAAGGAATTGTCTTTACCAAGAAAACTTTATGTTATTATATTTCGTTTCCGCGCGAAAAATTTCTATGTCTCTTCGGACATGTTGGAAATTGATTCGACGCTTTGTATTCTCCTTAGTGAGATACGGCGGGCGTACTGTTCCCGATGCTAGTGTTTGGGAGCAGGGTGCTATAGGTGGTATCAGAGTCGAGGCTTCAGATCTGCCTCGGAAACGCATGATTGATTAGACCACTTAGACATAAGCTATTATCTTTACCTAGGAATAATGATTATACCCCTAATAAATGAAGTAGACCTAAGTTATGATCGGGTTAAGGGAGGTGTGCGCCGTTGGTGAGCTTTCTCTATTTACTTACCGTTGTACCCCTGAATTTTCGCATGAGCACCTTAAATGATCATATCCCTCTACTACTTCTGTCAATCCAAATTCTCGTCAGGGTTCGTACGAAATCCAAGAAGATGTCGTCGCATCAGGAAAAAAAACTGACAAATGAGGCAACGGTGGTTATGGTAACGACCACCAGGATCAGGGGGTCAGCCTCCAAGCATTGACCGACACCATGGCAACCATTTTGGCGCAATAGCGGCAGTAGCAGTTGAACCAGCGGCTTCCACCGCTGCCACCACCAGATCTGAGGTTCTACTACATGGAAATACAGGACTTCCAGAATCTAATGTTTAGAAGGACCTTCACCGAGGAGGCATAAATATGCGACATGGCCGCTAATAAACACAAGACCGCTCGCGATGGAAGTACAGCCGTAGAGGACTGCATGGCCATCGCGACCTCCATCTACTCATTGTCGATGCCACGTTTGGGTCAGTGTGGGAGTATTATGCAAGCATGAGTACAATCAACAAGGACATTTTACGAGTAAGGGTACTGAGTAGAGGCCGGCACCACCATCAGAACAAAATCACGAACAGTATACGACTTGAAAATTTGTTGTTCATTTTGTCAGCAGATTGACTAGTTTGTGAGAACAAGTCTTTTTTACTTTACTTAAACATATCTCTGTCAAGTCTTTTGAGTATTTTAAAATAGACATTATAAGGCTGAATTTGGCATAAGAATCAACCTTTTTGGGTGAGTATACAAAAAGTTAGAGTCTTGCATAGTTTACAAACTTTATGTTCAAGTTTGTCCCATCTTAACACTTCAAAGTTTTAACTTATTTGAAGGGTCAAACGTTCTTATTTTTTGCTCAGTTTTGGAGAGATTGTGTTTAAAAGGTTATAGTTTGTTTCCAGAAAGTTTGGAACTTTTTAGAGTTTTGGAGTAAAATTTCTAAGTTTTCAAAAACGGGTTCAAGTTATGAAACTTTCAAAAACTGTTTTGAGGGGTTTTTAAAAGGGTTTAAAAATAATGTTTATTTTTGCTAACTACTGATCATCTCCCTTTTAGTAGTGTTTGTGTAGATGTGATGATCTAACAATTAGTATCAGAGTCAGATCACACCATAATTAGAAGAGAAAAAGTATTTACACTTAAACCATATCAAGGTTTTTGAGCATGGTGCATCATTGACTCAACTCACGGTTAGTTGCGCAGTATATTGAATATTGCAAGGCGTTTGGAGCAATCAAGTAGATATTAAATTCAATTCAGATACTCTTTTAAATTCAATGCAATGGCCTCAACTTCTCATAAAAGAGGATTAGAAAGTATATCTACTCAGCTTGTTACTTTATTTGATGGCGATAGTTTTGTATAGTAGAAATTAAGAATAAGACTATTCTTGATGGCTATCAACATTGATTTATGTTTTATTAGAGAACATGGTTCATATATTCTCATAAACAACAACAATAAAAATCATACCCAGTATATCCTAGCGACAGCACAAGCTATCGTTACGGTCTAAGGAGGGTGAGAGACAGGCAAACAATACCCCTATCCCAAGGGATGGAGAGTTTGCTTCCAGTGAGTCCCCCGGCTCTATATGTACCTACACGGATATCAAAATAATAGGAATATGTAATGGTGAAGCTATTTTATTAAACATATAAAAAAGTCTTCCGATATTAAAATGGTCATAATAGTGAACATGCAGAAATATTAGAAAGAAAAGGACCGAAACAAAATATGCAAAGTCAAACTAAAGTGTAAATACTATCTAATCCTCTAAGTATGTTCTAAGGTGCCCTATATCTTGTCTACCCCTCTTTAACCTTAATTCTCTGCCTCTATAAACTCCTATCCTAGACCATATCCTCAGAGAGGTGCAACTGTAGTAAGTCATGCCTAATCTGCTCATCCCACATCAGTTTGGGCATGTCTCTATTCCTCTTCCCTTCTACAGTAAGGTTTTCAATTGCTCTGACAGACGCTGTTGTCTGTCTCTTCTTGACATGCCCAAACCATCGCAGTCTTCCATCTCTTATCTTATCTGTTACACTCGTCACCCTTAACATTTCTCTGTTTATCTCATTTCTTATCTTGTCTAGCCTTGTATGCTCACACATCCACCTCAGCATCTTCATCTCTGCCACTTCCATCTTCTGTGACTGTGTCCTCTTGATGGCCCAGCAGTCTGTTCCATATAACATTGCGGGCTGCACTGCCATCTTATAAAATTTTTCCTTTGATTTAATTGGAAAATTCTTGTCACACATCACCCCTGAGGCCGCCCTCCACCTACACCAACCTGTCTGAACTCGATGTGCTACGTCACTCTCTATGTCCCCATCTTTCTGTACAAATGATCCTACGTACTTGAACTTACTTATCTTTGAGACCACTTGATCCTCGATGATGAGTTGGCTATTCTCATCGTCGGCTCTGCCGCTGAAGTCACAGTGCAGATACTCAGTCTTGAAACGACTAATCCTTAATCCTTTTCTCTCTAAAGCACCTCGCCACTCCTCTAGTCTTATACTCAAGTTATGTCTATTTTCCGCGACTAATACAATATCGTCCGCAAAAAGCATACACCATGGAACTGTCTTTTGGATCGACTTTTACAACTCACAACTGCAAAAAGGAATGTGCTCAACGCGGACCCTTGATGGAGGCCTACCTCCACTGGAAAGAAGTCCGTATTCCCCACAGGCGTATGAACTGTTGTTTTCGTCCTAACATACATATCCCTAATTATGTCTATATACTTCAGAGGAACCCCTCTTGCATCCAGACTATCCCATATCAGTTTGCGTGGCACACTATCATACGCTTTTTCAAGATCGATGAAAACCATATGTGGATCGCGTTTTTTCTCCCTATACTTCTCCATCAATCTCCTTAAAATGTGTGTTGCTTCCGTAGTTGACCGTCCTGGCATAAAACTAAATTGGTTTACCGTAACTTGAGCTTCTCCCCTAATTCTAGTATCGATTATTCTCTCTCATAACTTCATAGTATGACTTAACAATTTAATCCCCCTATAATTCTCACAATACTACGTGTCTCCATTTTTCTTATATACAGGGACCACTTCTCCACCCATCTGACATTTTTCCTGTTTTGAAAATAAGGTTGAACGGAATAATCTACTATTGACAAATCAAATTAGACTTATATTTTAATACGTAAAAAGTAATATTATCTATCATCATTATTTTTGCAAAGTCTACACCTTGCACCTAAGGCTACTCTTAATCATACGTTCAGACATTCACATACATGATTCTAGAATCGGAAACATATTTGTAGTCGATGATTTTACACAAGAAAATACAAAATATATCATGCCGACCTACAGTCAGTCTTAAATATTTACATGTATGTGCATATCTCCCCCACCCCCAACCAACTTCGGCCACCACTCCACCTAGTTGCTCATGCATGCCCATAAGTTCATATTTACCAACATAAAATAAAGGAGGTATGTCATAGTCTAGTTGGTATTTGGGTTGGTGATTGCCAACAAAAGGTCATGAGTTCGAATCAAGAGATGCGCACAGTGTGGATATTCCTCTGCTTCCAGGCTAAAGGCCTGGTTTGTGGGGGAGCAAAGTAAGATCTTACACAATCTAGGAGGCCGCTGGATTCCTGATTTACATCCTCCACGTAGCTCCTTGGGGCTGAGACAGTGAGGATCCTTTGGATGTCGTTGCTAGAATGCATAACCTACACAAGGTGTCTTACACAAATCAGTCCTTCGACCCAGCAGCAAAGGAACATCCATATTACGCCGTCGCTAGAATCGAACTCTTGACTTCTTAGAGCAAATCTCAACCTGAATACCAACTGGACTATGCACGGGTAGTTATGACCGGGTAACCTAACATTATTCGATAATACATTAAAGGAATAATATTGCCAACCGTCATAATTTTAGCCGAGGTGGCTCAGTCAGGTGCAGAGACATGAATTATAAATCACATCAAACACGATAAAGGTAGAGTTTACGAAGGAATTATATGATAAATAGGTTTGATGTAACTCGTTAAAATTACTAGTAGTTAGAGAAGAAATTATCAAACAAAAGTGGTAACTATTAATAATCTAAAACTATTAGTATTAATTACTAATCAACTAATTAAATATACAAGATAATTATAGAACTTTCATATTCATCCATCACTATGGCATTGCTTGTCATTTTTGTTGGCAATTGTCTTATTAGACCAGTCCAAAAAGTTCTCATATATCTTATAGATGGCATTCATTAAAAAATAACTATTACTTCTTATGTTATAAAAGTATCTTGTGTGTTAAAAGTATTATCATCAACGGTCAAAAACTTAATTGATCAATCACTATTTTAATTAAATTGTTAAAGTATTTTACATATTATCTATTAAAATTTTATTTTAAATAATGTGAATTGATATTTTGACAAACTATTGTGTTAAATACTTAAAAATTGAGTCTTAATTGATATTTTATAAAGTGTTTGTTTGACCAACTCTAACGATATTTTTAGGACAGAAGAAGTAATCATTATTTTATAACATTTTAAAACTTGACTTCCGGCGAGACACTCATTCTCATGCGTGATTTATATTATTTTGAAAAAAATCATGTTTAAACTATTTTAATATATATATATATATATATATATATATATATATATATATATGCATGTGTGTATATACATATATATGTGTGTGTGCGAAAAACCTTTAGGTCTAGCGGTTGAGTAGCATTTATCCCAACCCCGGGTCTCGAGTTCGATTCCCCTCCCCAATTTTTTTTTTTAAAATATATATATATATATATATATATGTAAACTTTTTTTTTATAAAAAAAATACATATATATGTGTGTGTTTTTATGATTACATTCTTTCATGGAAGAATTAAATGCCTCGTCCCATAAAATGGGAAGGAATGTAACAACGGTTGTTTATTCAGCTCTAAAATACATCACAGGAACAACAAAGTCATTTTGAGAACATTTTGCTATGAAGCTGCTCACTTGCTCAGTCTCCCCCACCTGTACCAGAGGCCCCTTAGCCAGGTGGGATGTAAATCGAGGGATGTGCTCCACCGGCAGCCCTGCAAAGGGAGAGGACACACGAGACTCAGACAGTCCAGAGACAACCCTTGTAATATTTCAACAAGGATTGTCTCCACACGGACACGAACTCGAGACGTCGGGGTTCTAGCCCCAATCACCTTTGTCACTTACCACTGGACTATGCCCCTCGGGGCTAATTACACACTTTTCTTTATCTATCAACGACGGATCATAAAACAAAATAAATAGCATAAAATAAAAATTTCTTCATAATAATTATGTGTTTACTATTTTATATATTTAAAGACATTTTGAATTCTGTCCTTTTCCTTCCTCCAACCCCCACCAAAAGAGAAAAAAGAAAAAATACTGTTAGCAAAATTAGCTGATTCTTTTATTAAAAAAATAGAGGAAGAGTATTTACCACTCAAAATTAGCTGATTCTTTTATTAAAAAAATAGCTGATTAAACAAGAGCAGAGAATTGTCATTATGCATAACATTTATTTCATTCAGCTTACGTGTTATGATGGACAGAGCAATTTCACGTGATTGCACGTTCCTTCTTAGTATAAAAAATAGGAACAAAAACAGACAGGCTTGGCATGTTTCTCGGCCCTACGTCAGCATTTGAGTTAGTTTCACAACTCCACAAATAATTGTCTTATTTCTCTCCCTTTTTCATTTTTCAGTTTAGAGGACTGTATGTCTCATTGGCTTTGTCATACGTCACCTTCTCCGATCAAGAACTCACAGCGATATTTTGTTGGGCCTTTGTATTTCTAGTTATTATCAGCAGATTAGGTAAAGTTATATACTTTGGGTGTAGATTGATTTGATTTTCCAATATAAAAGATACCCTTTTGGCTATTAAGATCTATGCTTACATTACATTAGAAGAACGACATCTCCGTTCATCAATATGATTAGGATTACCTCTTCTTGGAATTTTTAGAGGGGTTCCTTTTCTTTTGGCGTTTACTCAAAAGGTATGCCTTTTATATCTTTGATGCATCTAATATGATTTGTTCTGTGAAAGTTTGTCATACTTTTCTTAAATTTTGTGTCTTTTTTTCCTACGCGGGCAAGCGAAAGAGGATATATTTCAGGTCTATGTTTTGTTGGTGTAATGATTTCGTCACATTCGTATATCATATGCATGCACATAGAGATTTTTGAGTTCTGTGCAATATTAATGCTCATCCTCCCCTGTTCCCATCCCTTTCTCACTCTTTTCTTGTTGATGAATATGGCTATTTGTATTTGGGCCCAGATTTCCAGAATTACTGAATGGTCTTCAGAGGAGCAAATTAAAATGTCAGAACTTTACACATCAGTCTCAATTTATTTTGATGTTGAATAGTTTTGCAGGTTGGTATAGAATTTAGCAGGATGAGGGGAGCTGTATTAGTAGCTGTTGCTGCAGCAATTGGTAATTTGCTGCAAGGATGGGATAATGCAACAATAGCAGGTTTATCTCACTGCCCTCTACGTAGTAATGTGTCTTCTGTTTATGCAGCTTTAACTTTTGCACCCACTGTATTGAAGTTTATAATTGATATCAAGTATTTTGTATTGATTTCATTGAGTTAGTGTCAGATTGAATTTAGCCTAAGGTTTTGACTCCTTTATAGATTGATTTAGTCTCATTTAAGTTTTCGTAGTCCTTCGATATTAGGCTTGGTATGAGTTATTGATGCTAATCTTTCTTCCCTATTTGGTAAGGAGTAACTAATTCATATCCATAAACTGCTTTTATGTAGGGGCTGTTCTGTACATCAAGAGGGAATTCAATCTTCAAACTCAGCCAACAATTGAGGGGTTGATTGTAGCGATGTCACTTATTGGAGCAACAGTTATCACAACGTTTTCTGGATCTGTGGCCGATGCAGTTGGAAGGCGTCCACTGCTGATAGCTTCATCTCTCCTTTATTTTCTTAGTGGATTGGTGATGTTATGGGCTCCAAATGTTTATATTCTGCTTTTAGCGAGGCTCTTGGATGGATTTGGAGTTGGACTTGCTGTTACACTTGTTCCTCTCTACATATCTGAGACGGCTCCACCAGAAATTAGAGGACTGCTGAATACCCTTCCACAATTCACTGGTTCTGCTGGAATGTTTTTGTCATATTGCATGGTTTTTGGAATGTCACTAGAAGATTCACCAAGTTGGAGACTAATGCTAGGTGTTCTTTCAGTACCTTCAGTGCTTTATTTTGCTCTAGCTGTGTTCTTCTTGCCTGAATCCCCAAGATGGCTTGTGAGTAAAGGGAAGATGAAGGAGGCAAAAAAAGTGTTGCAGAGGCTACGTGGAAGGGAAGATGTATCAGGTTTGTAATATTCCTTGAATGAGTGGTCAAGATGCTTTACATGATCTTAATATTTCCAACGAATAACGGCTGATTTTGACCTCAATGAATACTTCTTTCTGTTGCAATTGATATTGACACCTCTAAAAAGTAGAAGCTACATAAATTACTGAACTTTAGATTCAAATGTCTGCCTGCTCGAGAAAAATATGATATATGTTCTCTGATGATAGAGTGAAAAGGTCAGACAAAAGAAGCATAAATTATTTTCAATCGGACTCGCATAGATGCTTGCATAGTTAGATTGGGACATACATGAACGACTTGCCTGTGGTGTCAATTTTTTGTTGAGTTTATTGGATTGTAAAGATGAAGAAATTGTCCTATTATTGCAATCATTTTAATACTGTAATTATCTGCTAATCGTAATCGATATTTGTATACAGGTGAAATGGCTTTGCTGATTGAAGGTCTAGGTGTTGGGGGTGAAACCTCTATTGAGGAGTACATTATTGGCCCAGACAATGAGCTAGAGAGGAGCGAGGATCATGCAGAGGTGAAAGACCAAATCAAGTTGTATGGTGCAGAAGAGGGCCTTTCATGGATTGCCAAGCCTGTCCGTGGCCAAAGCACTCTCGGTATGGTTTCTCGTCATGGGAGCGTGTCAAACCAGAGTACATCTCTTGTGGATCCGTTGGTCACTCTCTTTGGAAGCGTTCATGAGAAACTTCCAGAAACGGGAAGCATGCGAAGCATGCTCTTTTCGAACTTCGGCAGCATGTTTAGTGTGGCAGAGCAACATGCCAAAAATGAACATTGGGACGAAGAAAGCCAAAAGGATGGTGACAATGTTGCATCGGATGCTTCTGGGGCTGAGTCAGATGACAACTTAAAGAGCCCGTTGCTCTCACGTCATGGTTCTAATACAGATAAGGATGCTGCACAGCGTGGCTATAATGGAAGTTTCGTGCAAGGAAATGCTGGTGAACAAGTTGGTAGTATGGGGATTGGTGGCGGATGGCAACTAGCTTATCGTAAAGATGAAAATGCCGAGGGTGGGCTTAAAAGAATTTATTTACATCAAGAAGGTAATGCTGGATCACGGCAGGGGTCTATTCTTTCGATGTCAGGTGCAGATGCTGCCACTGAGGGTGCACACATACATGCTGCAGCTTTGGTGAGCCAATCTGTTCTTCGGTTAGAGGATGTCAGAGGTGATCATCCTATTGGGGAAGTAATCAATAAACCAGCTGAATCTCCTGCCGCGGGGCCTAGCTGGAGAGATCTTTTTGAACCAGGAGTAAAGCATGCACTTATTGTTGGAGTAGGGATCCAAATACTTCAGCAGGTATAATGATTTTAATTTAGTGGTTTGATAAACCATTTTTTTCCAGAAGCCCTCAATAATACCCTACAAAGAAAAGGGAGAGGAGGGGGGGGGGGGGGGGGGGGGGGGAGAGAGAGAGAGAGAGAGGAAATTTTAGGCATCTCCTTTAACTTTGGTACTTATGATTTCATGAAGACTCTTCTATACACTTGCTTTTCAATTTAATAGCATGACTGCATAATATATGATGGTGGTTGTGTGTCCAACATGCCGTGGGTTAGATTGATTTTCAGTCTCTTTCCATAGTGATGCAACACAGAAAGAATAGAGATGCCGACAAGGCTTAAAACACCCCTTTATTGATTAATTTTGCTGTTACCATAAAAGGTATATGTCATGGGTAACATGTTTGCATAAACAAGGACATTAAGTGGGATTCATTTAGATCTTAACCAAGTGAGTCATAGCGTTTTGTTTTGTCATACCTTGTTTAAAACGTGACGGTCGTATTTTTGACGTCAACCACACAGCTGGTTTTGTTTTATTGTAGTAACTGTTGTTTTCATGAACTAAGGGAATGTGGACTGTGGAAGTCCACCATGTTTGATGCTTTATTTTTGGTTTGTCTAGTTTGGTTTTATCAGTGGGGAAGAGAAAAGCATTCCATCACTTGAAATCCAATGAAACTAAAGAAATTTTCTGAAGCATTTATAGTAGCAACCCTTTGAGGAGGCCTTGAAAGTGAATATAGTAAATTGAGTTTTATTACAGTTCATTTTCCATTTCTAATAGAGTCAAAGACACATTTTTCTTTCACTTTGGAATATGATGGAATAAAGCAAAATGACTCACTAAATTGGATGTGCTTCTTATATTGTGAAGTAGCAGTTGATCGACACAGCTTGACGTAATTTTCATTATGGGTAATCGGGAAACAACCTCCGTGTGTTTCTAACACATGAGTATGGTTGCATACATCCGAGCCTCCCATACCCCGCGATAAGCGGGAGCCTTTAAGACACCCATGTTGTTGATTTTTATTACGGTTAAGTTCAACTGCTTGACTCTCTTTTTACTACATTGTACGCCCATTTATGCAATTGTTGATACAAATACATCATCATTCCATGCTTTTCTCTAAATTTGTTCATGTTTGAATACAGTTTTCTGGTATAAACGGTGTCTTATACTATACCCCTCAAATTCTTGATCAAGCTGGTGTCGGGATCCTCCTATCGAACATGGGCATTGGCTCAGAGTCCGCATCTTTCCTTATAAGCGGCGTTACAACCTTGTTAATGCTTCCAAGCATAGGCCTTGCTATGAGACTCATGGATGTTGCTGGACGAAGGTAACATCAAAGTTCCTATATACTCGTTTATGCTAATTTAGTAGAAAGAAAGCATGTGGTGGAACATTTAGGCATAGAAACGCCAACTTAGTTTATGCTAGTCTGACTCTTGCTTATCACCAGGTTGCTCCTGCTTTCTACATTGCCTGTTTTACTAGCAACTCTTGTCATATTAGTAGTAGGCAACCTTGTCCCGATGGGAGAAGCAGTGCACGCCGTTGTCTCCACTGTCAGCGTTATAGTATACTTCTGCTGCTTTGTCATGGGCTTTGGTCCTATTCCAAACATCCTCTGCTCAGAGATATTCCCCACAAGAGTCCGTGGCCTCTGCATCGCGATATGTGCTCTTGCTTTCTGGATTGGTGACATAATTGTAACCTACTCGCTCCCTGTGATGCTCAACTCCATCGGTTTGGCTGGTGTCTTTGGAATCTATGCCATAGTTTGCACCATTTCTTGGTTCTTCGTCTACTTAAAGGTTCCTGAAACCAAAGGGATGCCCCTTGAAGTCATCACTGAATTTTTCGCGGTCGGTTCGAAAGAAACCCCGGTTAGTGAAGATTAGACTCAAAAGAAGGCTGAAACAGATACTTGAAAATGTCTCAGCCTGCTCGAGTACTATGAGGCAGTGGGTTTTGGGTAGAAGTACAGAAGATGGTGGTCTGGAAGGGATGGGGCAAGACATTCCTTCGGCATATCGCCTTTTCTTCCCGATACATATAATCCCTTTACTGTTAAGATTTTCTGGAGCATTTTTTACTTGCATAGTTTCATCTGTAAGTGAATAGAGATCTATTGCATCTGACTTATTTTGATATAAGTTTTGTTGATTTTTTGTTGGTAAACTTTGAGACAGAGAGTATATCAAGCGCCAATGCATCTACATGCATATCATGCATATTATACAGTCGAACTTCACATATGAAGATTCCAAACTGTCTTGGCTTCTTGGTGCCATTCTCATTCTTTTGTCCTTACACAACTTATATTTTCTATAATTACAATTTTTTTTTTGCTTCTTTTTGAATTTATTTCATACACATTATTCTCTGTCACCTTCTCAACATTCCAAAGCTTAATGGATCTGTATCTAGGTGCAGAAATTTTGTTCCAAAAGGGTTATATACAACAACCACCATACCCAGTATATCCCAACGACAGCAAAAGCTATCGCTAGGGTCTGAGGAGGGTGAGAGGCAGACAAACAATACCGTCATCACAAGGGATAGAGATTAGAGAGTTTGTTTCCGGTGAGACCCTCGACTCTATATGTAATAGCATAATAATAGGAATATGTACTAGTGAAAGGATTTTATTAAACATATCAGAAAGTTTCCGATATTTAAATAGTTCTAACAGTGTATATGCACACATTTGAAAGACAACTACTGAAACAGCAAATTCCACCTACAATGTAACTAGTATCTAATCCTCTGAGCATGCTCTAGGATGTCACTATATCTTGTCTATCCTTGCTTAACCTTAATCTTATACCTCCATGAACTCCTATTCTGTACTATATCCTTAAATAGGTGCAACTCTAGTAAGTCCAAAAGGGTTATACTGGACCATATTTTTAGAGAGGTGCAACTCTAGTAAGTCCAAAAGGGTTATATAGACACAAAAAAATTGAAGGCAAAGATACTGATTCTTTCTTTAGAGCTACAAGGATGAAAGCATGCCAAAATGCCTGCTAAGCTTTTCTAGTTCCCTATAAAAACAAATCGTTTTACCTAGTTTGTTTCAGTCCTTTCTTTTGTGCTTATTCAATCGTTTGAACGATTATTATCGATTGTCATGAGTATAATTTGGCAACGTGACATATCTATCATCAGATAATATGAGAATAATAATTTATTCTAATAAGTGCTTCTTGTCAGAAATTAGCCTAAATTAAAATAGAGCGTAAATAAGATATTGGTGCGTGTCATCCGAACTTTTCGGAGAAACTGCAAAATCACGTCCGAAATCGTCGCCAAGCACGTAACGGCCCCTGCGGCGGCTCATGGCCGGAGCCTCCATCCCGTCAGAGATGGATGATCTTCCACCGGAACGTAGCACAGAAGAAGTAGATTTAATCCATAGAAGCGTCAAGAAATACAAAAGAGTGGCAACTGAAGATCCACCCATGATCACAGAAGAACCCCGACGATCTGGGCAGGTTTGGGCAGATCTCCTGCGGGAGACAACTACTCTGAATTCACTTGGGATACATGATATCTATACCGGTGAGGGCGAAGATGACTGTGATGACGCGTTCTACGAACTTCCACAGCAGAGACCTATCAACAATGAACCGAACGACTGCCATACAGGGAAGGTCTACGTCGAAGTTCCGCCAGATGAAATCAAAACCCTTCTCCAACCTTGGCGCCGAGCCCTAATAGTAAAACTCCTTGGTCGTAACATCTCATATCGCGTCTTAATGCAACGCCTCTCTGATCTATGGGGATTAAGAGGTCGAACGAATGTTGTGGATCTAGAAGATGGCTACTTCGTCGTCCGTTTCAACTGCAAAGAAGATTACTGGCATGCACTCGATGGGGGACCATGGATGATACAGGGCCACTATTTAACAGTGTCCAAATTTCGGCCAGGCTTCCTCCCTTCTTCATCCGGTGTCACATCCACCCTGGTATGGATACGAATTCCAAGACTGCCACTCGAATATTTCAACGAAAGCATCCTCATGAAAGTCGGCAACCACATTGGAAAGGCTATCAAGATTGATATGCATACCATGAGTATATCGAGGGGCCGGTACGCCCGGGTTTGTATCGAAATCGACCTATCCAAGCCACTGGTCTCAAGCGTAGTCTTGAACGGAATTCACTTAAACGTAGAATACGAGGGCCTCCATCAAATTTGTTTTGCCTGCGGAAAGTACGGACATCGCCAAGAGGATTGCACATTGAATGAACCTACTGAAATGGCACGCCAGAACCATGCCACTCTCGAACCCATCCCCCAAACACACGTTGATCCGTTTGGACCGTGGATGATTGCCAAGTATAACACCCGTCGCCGTCCTGTACCTCCCCGTGAGCCTACTGCACAAGAACATGGTTTCCACAAGTATGATGAAAGTATTGGTCACAGTATGCAGAAACCAAAGAGCAAAACCAAAACCAGTGCCCCCACCTCTGGTGGTAGCCGTTTTACGCCCCTAGCCATCCATGATGACTATGAAGCAGAGCCTTCTCCACTAGCCCCACTAATCAACGAGCTTCAAAGTATCAGGGACAAGGGTCCTACAGTGACATTTAGTGCGGCCTCAAAGGATCAGATGAGTAAGCCCCGAGAACGTAAGAATAAAGGAGTATCAATTAGAGACACGTCCAAAGTAAAGATCCAGCCTCCTAGGCCTAGGCAGTACACCGATAAGGCTGCAAGTACAGGAAAACAAAAGGGCCAATATACCATATTACAACGCAACCCTAGAGCATTGGTTGACATCACTAATGCTAGGGACACCAATTCTGAACGTACTGAAGCCATTGCCACCCCTTCTTGCGATTTGGGTGTCTTACAATCCACCACAGTCCCCACATGCCAGGCTGAAGACTTGACTAAACACGATCCCCCCGACATAGCCGAGCCTCCTGCCCCACACACGAATACGCTTCCTGCAGTGGAACAAAATACAATGCATATTGATATTGAGGTGGACAGCCAGACCGACCACGATCATGGTCAAGACATGGAAGTACAAATACACCCACCCCAATGAAGATCATCTACTGGAATTGTCGAGGCGCGGGATCGCCTGACACCATCCGAATGATTATCAGACTGGTAAGGGACCATTCCCCACATGTTCTTGTTCTCTCTGAGACACGAGTGCCGAGCTTAAGGGCTAGAAATATCCTGCGCTGCACAAACCTTAACCGTATCGCAGCAGTGGAGGCTCGTGGGTTCGCCGGCGGCATATGGTGTCTGTGGGACGATACTCGTCTACAACTTCAAATTCTCTCATATACGGCCCAAGTCCTAAACGTTGGTGTTATGCAACTGAATTCTGCACCGTGGATACTATCACTTGTGTACGCATCGCCAAACGAATCTATTCGGTCTACATTCTATGACTATATGACAACAATGAAGCAGTTTATCACTGATCCTTGGTTATTACTGGGAGACTTTAACCAAGTTCTCCACCCCGAAGATAAGAGAGGGGGCCGAAGCATATATGGATGCAGCGTCGATCGAATGCAAACCATGATCGATGCCTGCGAACTTGCTGAGCTTGACTTTGAAGGACCCCGTTTCACATGGTCGAATGGACAACCCGGACGCTCGCTCATAGAACAAAGACTAGACCAGGCCTGGGCCAGTCACGAATGGCATGTGAGATTCGAGACTGCCTCCCTATTACACTTACTGCGGACAAACTCTGACCACAGTCCGCTTCTCTTATACACAAGCAAAGACCAGCCGCGTACAGTCACCCGCGAAATATTCAGATTTCAGGCGAGCTGGATGGAACACAAAGCCTTTGGACCGTTTATAAAATCAATGTGGCAGGATGTGGATAGCGATTATTTTAAGACAGCCTCAACCTTCACCGAACACATGCAGCGATGGAAGCGCGAAGTTTTTGGAAACATCTCTATACGACGGAAGCGGTGTTTATCCAGGCTCGAGGGGGTTCAACGAGCACTCTCAAAATATCCATCAAGATTCCTCTCTCAACTAGATAGTGAGCTAAAAGAAGAATACAACGACATTCTCAGACAAGAGGAAATATATTGGCAGCAGCGGCATAATCTACAATGGCTATTTAGCGGGGAACAAAACAGCCGCCAATTCCACTTATACCATTCCATCAAACGACGGCCCCGCACAGTCTCCCAACTACAAGATGTTGAGGGAGTATGGACATCTGACCCTAGCCGCATGGAAAGTAAAATAGAGCGTAAGATTTATCATTTTGATACAAGACTAATATCTATTATTTACTGAGGGGGTACACTGAAGATTCTAATATATAGTCACGTATTATTATTATTTTATATAATGAAACTGAGAATTCATTCACTTCAATGGTAAATCTGCAATCAGTCATCTGTTGAAGGACACCACTGCAATTCAGCTCGATATATATCAACCTTCATATGTTTTATTTTATTTGCTATTGAAATCAGACCAATGCTTTAAAACATATTTAGCCATCATTATCATTATTTTTATTATGTATTTATTATTTCTCAATTGTCTCGTGACTAACAATTGACTTAGAAAACATTTAGTTTAAACGTAGAAATCGAAATCAGAATTGGAATGATAGACATCTGAATCGATATATAAGTTTATGTGTTTATTGACTTAGAAAACATTTAGTTTAAACGTAGAAATCGAAATCAGAATTGGAATGATAGACATCTGAATCGATATATAAGTTTAATAGGTAAACACATAGTCGGTCGCTATAAAGGTTGGAATGGATACTAGACATTAGTTTATTCTAGAGATAGAATCAAAATGGTACCTACGTCCGTTGAAGAAAGATATATTGGATTTCTAAATGTTCTTATTCTATATCCATAAAGTTATTTGTGTATATGCCAAGAGAAAAACATTTAAAAAGATATTTATCAAGTCTTCTTGGTAGATCAAATTCTTTATTGGACTTTATCGTTGAGTAACTTACTTTAAGCCAATGTGGTATGGGTTATATTGGTGTCGTGTAAGCGTTGACATCATTTAACTCGCTAATCGAGAAAAAACTAAAACCTTTTTTCCTACTACAATCTCGTTTCTTACATAATATTGAGACCTAAACATTTACATAATTATTGAGACCTAAACATTTTTTAATTATGGAAATGGTGGACATCTCCACTAATGCTCATGTGATATTCATTGATCTGTCGTAGAACCAATAAGTTACAACAATACGTAACTCGAGATAACAGCATAACATAAGAACGATAAATGTGTGCACATATAATTTTAGATCAATTCTGATGCAATTTAAATCTCAAAATCTTTCTAGCAAAAGGTTGAACTCCAATCCTAAGGACCCCTACACCCCGTTCTGACGAGACAGTTGGAGAGAAATAAATCAGATACTCAACAGTCCGCTAAGGAAGATCTCAAACCTATCATATTAGTTGTTCGTGTTTGGTTTAACCCGACAACTCAATTTTAAAAGTTTGATAGATATGTTTGATGGGTTAACATGTTGGTTTAACGGATTGGCATATCACTTTCATGTTTGAAGACTTGTTTGTGCCAGGTTCACCAGGTTTTTTTTTTTTTTGAAGTTAAGCATACTTTCATTAATTCAAAGACAATCGGCCGCCGTAGCAGCGAGAACATTAGAAGGGACGTTGAAAGTCCATTCGATGTTTGTAGTGGCGTTTAAGCCATGTTGAGCTAGAAGGTGGGCTGGAACATTACAATGATGGTTAATGTGCACAAAGTGGATGACCAAAAAACAGGATGCAATATTCCTAATGTGCGATCCGAGGCAACCGTGGGTCGTGAGGTCTTCAACAGTTGAGGTAACTCGTTGAATAGCATGAAGACAATCACTTTCCAAAATGATATTTGCATAGCCGCGGTTGAAAGCAAGTCGAAGGCCTTCAAGGATGGCCTTCAATTCCAAAAGTTCGACATCCGTGATGTAGGGAGCAGGATGCGAAAAGGCGAACAAAATCTGGCTGCGACAGTCTCTAAAAACGCCACCAATAGCTGCAGCTGATTTACTCAAGGAGGCATCAACATTAACCTTAACAAAACCAATCTCAGGGGGACTCCATTTAGATAGAGGTATTTTGCCCAAAGCAGGAGAAAAGTTGGAAGAGGCAGATCGCAAAAATTCATCAGCAGTACATTCAGCATTGGCCAGCAGGGAGGAAACACGGATGTTTGAGCCTTCAAAGATGAAAGAGCATCGAGCTTTACAAACATACCAAAGAAGCGTGGAGAATTTCGCAACGCCCTCCACACCATCTGACTGCAAAATCAAATCAAGTAGGTCAAGGAGGCTTAGAGCAGGAGTAAGCAACCATTTAGTAGTATTAGTGATATGAGATGCGATCAGTTGGATAAGACGACAGTGATGAAAGAGATGATTAATCGATTCAAGCTCGGCACCGCAAAGTAGACATTGGGCATCAGAGAGGCCGCGCTTTTTAAGGTTTTGGCCAATGGGAAGAGTGTCATGGAGGACGCGCCACATGAAGTGTTTGATCCGTGGTAAAACAGGACAGGACCAATTTTTTTTGAGCATTGCATTGAGATGCGACTGCGCAGACGAAGAGCCAGCAGGAGAGGAAATACCATTTTTAAGGTTAGCAGCAACTCGGTAGCCTGATTTAACTGAATAGACCCCCTTCGGATGAAAATGCCAAAGGAGTTGGTCGCGCTCCCCAAGTCTGAGCAATGGGATAGAAAGAATTTTTTCCTTCTCGAAACTGAGAAAATGAGCGTCGATCAGCTGAGTGTTCCATAGCCGTGAAGAGCGATCAAAAAGGTCGCAAACTAGGAGATCGGGATCAAGGCTGAGACCATGGAGGATGGGGCGAAAGCCAGATTCAGAAGGCAGCCATGGGTCAGCATAAACACGAATGTTCTCCCCGTTACCAACCCGCCAACGAAGCCCATGCATCAGGAGATCTTTACCCTTAAGGAGACTCTTCCATAGATAAGAAGAGCGATGATTAGCGGAAGCCTCAAGAAAACTCGAATGGGGGTGGTACTTAGCCTTAAGAATAGTCGCGAGTGAAGAGTCAGGGAATCTAAGGAACCGCCAGGACTGTTTGGCGAGCATGGCCAAATTGAAACATTCAAGGTCTCTAAAACCGAGCCCACCTTCAGCTTTCGGTCTGCAGCAGTATTTCCAAGCCTTCCAAAAAACCGTACCCTCCTTGCCACCACTGTTCCAATAAAATTTACGTGTCATCGCTTCAATGTCGCTGATGAGGATTTTGGGCAATTCAAAACATTGCATAACATATGTTGGGATAGCTTGAATAACTGCCTTAATGAGGACCTCCTTGCCCGCGGGGGAGAGATATTTTTCTTTCCAGCCACTTAGTTTTTTCCACACTTTGTTATGGACATAGGAGAAGAGCTCTTTCTTTGACCGACCAGTCATGTATGGAAGCCCAAGGTATTTCCCTTTTCCGTCGCCAATTGGGATGCCCATTTCAACCGAGAGAGAGATTCGGGTAGCTTCAGCAATCCCACTGCTGAAGTGTAGAGAAGACTTAGCAAGATTTATTTGTTGCCCCGAAGCCACTTCATACGAGTGGATAATGTCCATGAATGCCTGGCCCGATTGCAAATTAGCTTCTAAGAAGATTAAGCTATCGTCGGCGAATAGTAGGTGCGTAAGCTGGGGCCCCTGAACGCCGAAATGAAGTCCACGTAGAGTGCCAAGGCCGACAGCATTGTTAATCATGGCAGTCAAACCCTCCGCGCAGAGAATAAAGAGGAATGGAGAGAGGGGGTCGCCTTGCCGAATGCCCCTAGTCGGGCGAAATGACGAGGTTGGGGAACCATTGATAAGCACCTGATAGGAAACTGATCGAACACAATTCATGATCAAAGATGTAAACTTCACAGGGAATTCCATTTTAGTCATGATAGCCTCAAGATAGTCCCATTCCACTCTATCGAAGGCCTTTGCCATGTCGAGCTTAAGAGCAAAATGATCAGAACAACCAGGTTGCTTAATTTTCATCGAATGGAAAGCTTCGAAGGCAACAATCGCATTATCCGTAATTAGTCTTCCAGAAATGAATGCACTTTGATTGCTAAAGATAAGGGTATCGATTAACTTTTTTCAAGCGGTTCGAGATAACTCTAGACATTAATTTATAAACTGAATTGCAAAGACTAATAGGGCGATATTCCGAGATAAGAACAAGAGACTTACATTTGGATACGAGGGCGATGAGGGTTTTGTTGACAGCGTCGGGAGGGGCACCGTCATTCAAACAACTGAGAATAGTCCTGGAAACATCACCACCGAAGATATCCCAGTGCTGCTGCAAAAAAATCATTTGAAGCCCGTCAGGCCCCGGTGCCTTTTTGCCAGGGATTTGTTTCAGCGCAATTCTAATTTCAGCCTCAGAGAAGGGGGCCTGCAAACTGACTTTTTGCGAAGTTGTTAGAGTATTGAAGGTGAGGCCAGACAGGGAGTGCAGGTCGGGCATGGAAGAGGAGAAGAGGGAGCTGAAGTAATCCAGAGAAATTTTAGCGAGGCCCTCGGGCGAACTGACAGCAGCACCGTCATTACCAAGTAGTAAGCGAATGAAGTTTTTCTCCCTACGGATGAGGCTTTATGGTGGAAATAGGAAGTATTTTTGTCCATGTTGGAAAGCCAGTCAGCTCTACCACGTTGTCGCCAGTACTCCTCTTGCATAGTTAAGGCTTCCTCAAGTTGTAGCAAAATCCTTTTTTCCGCAGCCGATGTGTATCCCGAACTGCGCTGCAGATCCGAAAGCTCATTTTGAAGTGCTTTAATACGCTTGGGGAGCTTCCCATGTTTATGCTTGCTCCAAGTGTTAAGCAGGAACCTGGTGTTGGCAATAGATGCGTCAAGGCTCTTAGCATCCGTACCAACATGACGATGTGACCAGGATTCCTTAAGAATATCAGTGAACTCCAAATCGCGAAGCCAAAATGTGTCATAGCGATCCAAGTGCCCCCAGTTGCAGCAACCCGAGTCCGAATGGGCACCATCAGTCACCAAGATTGGTGAATGGTCTGAGTGGGAGCTAACAAGGTGGAACACTCTGTGATTGGGGAAAATCACGCACCAGTCCGCATTCGCAACAGCTCGATCTAGACGTAATCGAACAAGACCATCACCCCTTCTATTGCTCCAAGTAAAGGCCGGACCAGAGAAGCCGAGATCCATTAAATGACAGTCGGAGAGTACAGATTGGAAAGCCATCATAGCATAATGGCTTCTTTCCACAGCACCTTCTTTTTCATTTTGAAACAGAATTTCATTGAAGTCTCCAAATACTAGCCAAGGCAGGTGAATGTTGGAGTTTAATCTTCTGAGTAAGGTCCATGAGTGGTGGCGCTCATCCTTGACAGGATTGCCGTAAAAACCAGTAACCCTCCAGAGACCTCGTTGTGGTGAGTTAACCTGGGCATCGATATGACCTCTTGAATAGCTTAGCAGAGAGATATCCACATCAGACATCCAAAATAATGCTAATCCGCCGCTTAAACCAGCAGGATCGACGACAAAGCCATTTACAAAACCAAAACGTCGCATAATTGAATGTAAGTACATTTTTTTGTTTTTTGTTTCTGAAAGGAAAACTATACATGGCCTGGTAGCCCTGAGAAGGTTACCAAGTGCACGAACTGCATGGGGTTGGCCTAGCCCCCTGCAGTTCCAAGCTAAGAAACTCATTGGGGGTGGCAGGGTTGCATCTCAGCAACCGCTGCCGGGCATGCGTTCTTTTCATCATATTTCAATTTCTTGGGGGACACTTCAGTGGGGAGATTATGATTGTTCCTTTTTGAACCCGTTAAGGGAGGGGCATTGGTGACATCCATAAGCGCCATGGGTCTGATTGGGGTCCTTTTAAGTGAATTCTTCCTTTTAGTTTTTTTGCTTCGCGACACCGGCAGCAGAGCAGCTGTGGTATGGGGATTAGGCTTCCAGGCTAAAACATTCTCTTTGTCAGTGTACACGGGGAGTCTCATATCAAGTGGAGCAGAAGAATCCACGGCCAAAAGAAAGGCACTGGGGGATAAATTAACATTAACATCGGTTAGGTTTTGCAATTGCACCACCTCTTCAGGTTTTGATGTATAGGGAGTGAGTTCCATGCTATCAGAGGGGATGGAAGTCGGGGAGTTGAAAGTTGGTGATATTGGTGTGGCTGGGTCAGAGGTAGGCGACTCAAGCAGGAGGGGTGCGTGAGCAGTATGGATAGGCTCCTGGGTGGGGGGTTGGATCACTTGGACAAGCAAAGAGCCTCTTTTGGCAGCCAGCCATTCTCCATAGGGCATTTTTTTCAATTCTTCAACAGTGGCTTCTTTGGTTTTCAATTTGCATTGAGACTGAGTATGAGAAATAAACCCACAAAACAAACAAAAGTTGGGAAGGCGTTCATATTGCAAAAGCCCCCTCTCAAGCTTACTGTTGGCTGCCCTAACACAGTAAAAACGCCTAATAGGCTTAGTGACATCCACGGCAACTCTGAATCGAAAAAATTTGTTACCAAAACCTTTCTCAACTCTGATTTGCCCGACCTTACATTCTTCCCACTCGCTAATAATACGGGTACACACTTTATCCGTATAAAGTGGGATGGTAAACTCACAAGGTACACCCAAAAGTAAACAGAGTCGAAGAAATTGGGTTCAAGCAACCAATCTTCTTGCCATAATCGAAGGGCCAACAGATGGTCATCAAAACACCAAGGACCCTCCTCAAGAACTCTATCCCTATCATCGATGGAGTCAAACATAAATTGGTAAATGTTACCTGAAATGCGGGTAATCTGAAAAGAATTAGATTTCCAGGATTTCTGTAAGGCGGTAAGAAGACCTTTGCCAGCAATCTCTCGGTCTGTGATGAATTTTCCCAAAAGACTCCTTCTATTCTCCTCCAGTCCAGCGGCAAGCTCTTCCTCTGCAAAGGACAAAGAGCTACTTTCTTCGTCAGTAAGTTTTAGTGATAGAAGGAGGGAATCAAGAGCTTCTTTTTCCATTGGAGAGTGGGGATAATGGAGAACCCTAGGCAGGGAGCGGCTTCGGCTGAAGAGGGAAACCCTAGGAAGGGAGCTGCGCCAGGTTCACCAGGTTAATGGATCAGATTTGACAGATTGGAATGCCATATTTGAATTTGATGGATTCAGTTCGTGTTGGGTTTAGTTGGCTAGCAAGTTAGTTTTGGGTTTGGTCATCCAAATTCGTGTCAGGTTTAACACTTGACATGTCAGACGAGTTCGGCCTGGTTAGACACTGAATATGCAAAGAGAAAATTCAGACCCTCGAAAAATGTATTCGAGTTTGTGATGGATTAGTGTGTCGTATCAGAAATTGCTGACGTCAACCCAAATATACTAGAAGAGGAATCCTAAAATTATGATAGAGTATACTGAGTCACGATAGAAATTTCACAAGCTACTATTTTGTATATAAATAGAAAATTGTTGAAGTATTTCAATGTCATCAAATTAACAAGTCTTCTTAAAAAGAGTTTTTTATCCTTAATACACTAAAAAGCAGGGATGAACATGGTCCGTTCAGGCGGTTTTTGCTTATCTACAGCAACAACATTACCTCATTGCCTTAGAGGCTCCCGCCTGTGGCTGAATATGAGGGGTTAAATATACGCAACCATGCCCATATGTCAGAAACACGCAGAGGTTATTTTCCGATCACCTATAATAAAAATTGCGTCAAGCTATGTCGATTAACTGCTACTTCACAATATAAGAAGCGCAACCAATTTAATGAGTAATTTTGATTTATTCCATAATATTCCAAAGTTAATGAAGAGTGTATTCTTGATTCTATTGGAAATGAAAGCCGATTTTTTGCTTATGTATAAACCAAAATTGTTTTGAGCGGTTCTGACTTTTAGAAACCAAAACCAAACCAATCAAACAATAAAATTGTTTTACTGGTCCAATTTTGTTGGGTCTGGTTTTGTTTTTTTTTTTTTAATTTTCAAATTACTTTGAATTGTTAGCTAAAAAATTATATTTTTGGCTGAAAATCAAATGCAACTATGAATAAAAAACTTAAAAGTTGAAGCTTCATAACAATCACATAAGTCAAAAGGGGAAAATGTCATTGGTATAATTGTAATGTGACAAATATCCTATAAGGAACAAAAATAAAATAAATTATCTAACTATGTAACTATATTTTCTTAGATACCAGTTTGGAAGGTGACTTGCAATAAATTAAATGCTACTTTAAAAGAATTAGTACCTAAACCGCTAAAGTACAACATTAAACTCTTCGTCACAGTTACAAGAAGATGCGACCACACAACAGAAACAACGGGAATGCAAGAATAGTTGCAGGCACGAAGCAGGGATGTGCACGACTGCTGAGCCGCTGAAATTTAGGGTTAGAGGAAGAAAAATAGGGATAAAAACTAAAATGTATTTACATAAATAATAATCAGTAAATATGTTGTGATAAATCGGCCATCTTAAAATTTTTAATTTTTTTAAAATCAAAACCAAACAAAATAAACCAATCTAGTTTTTCCCTTACTTATAAACCAAGTAAGAAACCAAAAGCACAGTTTGGTTTATTCCAGTTGGATCAATTTGATTCGATCAATTTGTCCGGTTTTAAAAAACTTGTACAGCCCTAGTAAAAAGACATCCGTACAAATATAAATTTAAAATATATTATCATATTTTATTCATCTTAATACAAATTAAATATCCGCACATAGCACGAGCAAATTATTAATAACCCAGTCACATGTCATTTCATTTAGTACGCAAATACAAGACATCTTTTTAACACTTTGCGCAGGTTTATTTGCCACATGAAATAAATAACTTTTAACGAGTTATAACTACAGTTCTAGAAAATATTAAAACGAATTCAAAAAGTAATAATAATAATAATAATAATAAGAATTTAGTACGGAAAAATATTTGCACAATCTATCAGGCCCTGCACAAACGAAGGTGTTTGAAATCAAAATAAACATAACAGCCTATAACCACCGGAACGGGATCACTTCATCCCTAATTCCCTCATCTCTCTCCACCGACAACGTGACAGTAGAGAGAAGTGGTGAGACTAAATAAAGAGTGGTCAGTAAATGGTGTATACGGATGGATGGAGTACAAATAGTAGGGGTACGGATATGATGAGAGGATTGTGGGTGTGGAGATCTCATCCCATAACCACCTTGTTTCTCAACAACTTGGCGTTAATCATTAACAGATTCTGATGTAAAACAAAATAAATTTAACAATTTTAAACTGTTTAGTGAAAATTGAATAGTTACAATAGCAGTTTGAGGTTCGAAAGGTGACTTTAGCCATTGAAGTTCTTAAAACAATAAATACTCGTTCCGAGAAAAAAGAAAAAGAAAATTAAGCACGGGAAAAATATTTGCACAATATACCAGCAGACAATAGGCGCCGCGTGTACAAACGGAGGTGTTTGATTGGCTGCTATGACCTTAAGGCTTCCCGACCTTTTTCCTATTTCTTTTCCCCGGTGCTGTTGCCGTTTTCCAAAATAACCTTCTTTCTTGTAGAACCATAAAAATAGAAAACTCTCTTCTACGACTCCGGCTGCCAAATTTTTCGAAGTGGGAAAAATTCAGGGATGGATTCGTTGGATTCGGTGTTCGATCCGCTTCGAGAATTCGCCAAGGATAGCGTTCGCCTCGTCAAGAGGTGCCATAAGCCTGATCGTAAAGGTAATTTCTTTTATGAATGATTTTTCTCTCTTTTATTCTTGTAATTGGTTGCATATTTGTTAGATTGACTCGAGATTTTGTTTAATTTTGTTATCGGTTGTATGATTTTGTGTGGGCGTTCTGAATTTTGTTTGTGTGGGCGTAGAATTTACGAAGGTGGCAACGAGAACCGCGATTGGATTTGTGGTGATGGGATTTGTGGGATTCTTCGTTAAGCTGATCTTTATTCCCATCAATAACATTATCGTCGGTGCTACTTGATTTAGGTTCGTAATGCTTCTCCGCCTTTGTCTTTTCTATTTTTCTTCTTGGAATATAGAAAGTCCCCAACCCTGGGTGAATTAGGTCCGATTTATATAGTATATGACCATTTTTCCTGTATCTCTTGAGATTTGTTGTTGTGTAGTTGATAACAGATAGTTCTCAGTTTATTAGACTTTTCTTAAATAATTATTTTTATTCGTTGCATGCTGATCTTGATGATTTAAGTTGGGATCTAAAATTGTTTGGGTGGAAACTACTTGTTACTTTGGATTGTATGAAATTGAACGAGTTGCTATGGGTTTGAATATTTATTGGGCGTGCAATCATTTATTTGCTTTGGAAGCTTACATCTTGAGTCTGTAAAGCTAGCAACTTAATGAGCTGAAGAAGAGGAAATTGATATGCAAGCTTGAGCTTCAATAGTTCAATAGCTTAAACAGCTGCCACGATCCTGATGTTTGTATTTTCCTCTGTTCTATCGTGCATTTTACTTTCTTTAAGTTCTTATACGTGGATAACTATGCTTTCTTTCTTTGGCATAGATTTTTGATGAGATGTGGTCTTTGAAATCAAGTTGGTATTCAGCGTTCTTGTTGATTATGATCCATCCTATGTTGATTGGGAAATATCTCTCATTGATTTTCCATTCAATCAATTCTTTTGTTATTATGTATCTTAGTGTATTGTTATGCTGCAATGGTATCGCAATGAAATTTTTGGGATTTGTATGCACCCTGCACTTGCAAAACCTCTCATGTAAATGTTCTCCTACAAAACCTAATGATTCAAAATTGGTGCTATTGTGTGTGATATGTATGTCCTCCAAGTTTATTTGCTTATGATGGGGAAACAAATTATTTGTGCTATGTATTGTGATTTAGGATTTTTGGTGCGAAGACTGTTATCATGTTTAAGACCTCTATTTATGCTTTTCATTGGATGTAAATAGAAAAGCATCATTCTTTGTTTATAAGCTCTGTTCCACCTATCCTCTGTTCTCGTGATCCGAATCTAGGAGGTGTTTTCGTGCGACATATAGGGCCTGCCCCCATGTATGCTGAAAGTTCCTCATATGCTTTTTCTTGTTTGTTAAGTTTTTTTTGGAACAATGTTCCAGTTAAAATACTCTATGACATCGCCTTGCAGTTGCAAAGAAATAGTATGCCTTTTCTTTCTTCTTGCCTGGGAATCTAATATAACGGACCTTGTTACTTGTTTATTTTGCAGATCACTGTGGCAAAGGGTCATCATAAGAGTTTTAGATAGTTTTCTGGCGTTCTTTTAGCATGTTTGTTTTTTCTTGATCAAATCCGTAGAACAATGGTGTACTGTTGAGGTTTTGTAGTGCCTTATAAGAACTTAAAAGACTTTTGAGGGCCTTTCTTTTCTGCCTCCAAATCCAACAGAAAAGATTTGTTTCTTCTTAATGCCTGCAAGTGGCCGTTACTTTCTTCATATGCAGTTGCTTTAATGGAGCTATTTAATGAGATTAGTTTTCAAATGTCTAATGATTGAATACGAAGGTTGACTCAAGATTTTAGTAATATGAATGGGGATATGACATGTGAGATTCAGACATTATGGTCATTCCAGAGGGTGAGCTTTACAACAACTAGTAAGGTTGATGTTTTGTGACCTTGAGGCCACGGGTTTGAGCCGCGGAAACAGCTTTTTGCATATAGGGTAAGGTTGCGTATATCAGATTGTAATGTGATTCGGCTCCTTTATGGACTCTGCGCAAATGCAGGAGTCTATTGCACCGGAAACATTATGGTCATTCCAGATCTTAACTGGAGACGTGAAATTCGTGTGTTTGTCATGTCCTTGTGTAAGTAATGCTAAAGCTTCTATTTGTACTTGGATTAAATCAAATGCAACCTCACCAACGAGTTGTGGTAATAGTGTCCTGTGTATGTCGGCTGTTTTATTCAAATTTCTGCTAAAATTCAGTTTTGGTAGAACAAATTAAGTACCAATTCCTACCATATAAAGACGTACGAGATCAACAAAAATGTCTAAAGTAGCATTCAGGCAAATAAAGAGCAACCAAGATCTGGGATAGATTTTTTTCGTTTTCTCTCGCGACGACGAGAAAACCCTAGCCGGTGCCCTAGCTGCTGTCCCTGCCGGATACAGCTCCTAAAACCCAATTCTTTCATGGATTTTGACCCACCTAATCGTAGTGAGGAAGAAATTGACCTTTTGCAACGCAGGCGAAGGGCTGCTGGAGAACCAGGATCTCCACGGGATGTTCCAGTAGCAGATTCTGAAGGTTGGGCGGGATTGTTCAAGCATACTGAACCTTCTCTTGACCTTTATACTAGAAGTGATGATGAAGATGACACATTAGAGGATTTTCTCGAGAGCTATGATGAGGTGATGGCGATGGGTAATGATGCAATCGAGACGGCTGGGAGGGAATTAGAGATTCCCATTGACGAATTGCAGAAACTCTTGAGGCCATGGTGGAGGGCTCTCATCATCTAAGTCCTTGGTAAGCAAATCTCTTTTCGAATTTTAGAGAGACGTCTCCATGACTTGTGGGGGGTTAGGCTGTGGACTGGATATTGTAGACCTGCCTGGGGGATTTTATGTTGTTCGTTTCCCTTCAAGAGCACATTATACGCATGCATTAGAAGGCGGCCCTTGGATGGTCCAAGGGCACTACATCACCGTGTCAAAGTGGCGGCCCTTCTTCTCGACGAAAACAGAGGTGGTGACATCAACTTTAGCGTGGATGCGATTCCGGATCTTCCGTTGGAATTGTTTGATGACAGTGCACTATTGAGACTGGAGAACCTGGTGGGAAAGGCTGTGAAAGTCGACCATACTATTTACTAGAGTTGGACAGGGACAGGGCCGTGGAAAGTATGTCCGTGTTTGTGTTGAGGTAAATCTACAGAAACCGCTTGGGTCACGGATTAAGGTGAATGGCAAGGTGTTTAAGGTGGAATATGAGGGTTTATCACAGATATGCTTCAACTGCGGAATCTATGGCCATGTGATGGAGGAATGTGGGGAGAAACAAGGAAGGGGCAAGGATAATGATGTTGAAACACAGCAGGCAGAGGAGCAATTAAATGCACCCTATGGTCAGTGGATGATCGCCATTACAACGAGACGTAGTCGTGTCCAATCGGTCCCGGAAATGGGGGGTGATGCAAGTATTAAAGGAAATGTTGCCTCCGCTGGAAAGGGGCAGAAGGTTGGGGGAGGGGTAAATGGATCCCGTTTTGTTCCCTTGGAGGAACTGTCTGAGCAACCGGATGATGATGTATCCTTGGATGAGTTGGGACAGAACTTGCGCCATTTGGAGGACGGCGGACCCCCAGTGCAATTTCGTGCAGTGACTAGGCACCCAGGCAAGCGAACAGAAACGAGGAAGATGGTAAATAAGCAAAATAATGAAACTTATTGAGGACGGAGGAAGCAGCTTAATAGACCTACTGGGACTTACACGTTGGCGGACCATATCTTTGAGGAGGGAACTAGCAATTTAATCACAAGGGCGGGTTCATCAAGGGGCATGGGTACTTCGTTCCGGCCTAGAGGACGTGGGAGTACCTTAAGATCGCTAAGAGACATTTCGAACATCTCCAATCATCAACTAAACGATGGTACTTTTGTTACAGAACCCCCTGAAGTGTGGCCGAAGCTGGGTTCAGGCACTAGAAAAGGAATGAGCATTGGTGAATCGACCAAACGTCAGCCTCCGGATCCAAGACCTCTTCCTGGTGCGGGGTTGCGTACTGAAGTCCCGAAAACTGTGATGGAAATTGCCACTAATCGTAATCTGATGAATTGACTGAGAATATACCTGGTGACCGTCTTGAGGGGCAGGAAATGGATATTGTGTCACCTGCTATCTCTTGATGAAGCTACTAGCCTGGAATTGTCGGGGAGCCGCATCCTCCTCGTTTCGAAATGCGTTTTCAGAAATACTACGTGATCATCATCCGGATATTGTGTTTTTGTGTGAGACTCGTACGCAGAGCACGTCTGCTGATTGGGTGCTTCGACGGGGTCAATTCTTTAATCTTGTTGCCTCGGAAGCAAGGGGTTTTGCCGGGGGGCTTTGGTGTTTTTGGGACAATACACGAGTGGATGTCCAGTGTCTTGGTTGTACGACGCAACTGTTGAACCTTTTAGTTCGAATTGAGAGTCATGCGTGGCTGCTCTCTTTAGTGTATGCGTCCCCAGTGGTGGTGGTTAGGGACAAGTTTTGTGATTATATTGAACGGATGAGTAATTTTGTGAATATTCCATGGTTAGCGATCGGTGATTTCAATCAAGTCACATGTCAAGCGGACAAGCGTGGGGGCGGCCTGTTTCTGGATACCCCGTTGAGCATATGAGGCGTATGTTGGAGGTGTGTTATATGTCGGAAGTCTCATTTTCTGACCCACGGTTTACGTGGGACAATAAGAATAGTGCCACCGGTCGTTTCAGCATTCAACAACGACTAGATCAAGGCTGGGCGAACATGAAGTGGCATGAATTGTATCCTCACGCGGGAGTCCAACATCTGCCGAAGGTTCACTCGGATCATAATCCTGTGCTCTTATCACTTGATCCCGGGGGCCACAATCCGAACGTTGTACCCTCTTTTCGATTTAATACGGCTTGGATGGAACATCGGGACTTCAGAGAATTCATTGAAACAGCATGGGTTGATGTGCCGGGTGATTTTATCGAACGGTAAGGCAATTTACTGAAAAGGTGAGAAGATGGAAGAAGGAGGTATATGGCAACATCGACTAGCGGAAGAAGCGTTGTTTGGCACACATATAGGGAATTCAGGAAGCCCTATCCGTCAGGCCATCACGCTTTCTGTCCAAGCTCCAGGTTTCACTGTTAGCTGAGTATAATATGTCGGTCAAGTTAGATGCACATTATTGGGAACAAAGATCAAGACTGAAATGGCTCACGGATGGTGAGCAAAAAACCACGTATTTTCATAAAATGGTTGTTGTTCGGAGAAGACAGAAACGCTACTTACGACTTCAGTGTGGCTCTGGTGAATGGGTGGCGGACCTGGTCTTGCTAAAAGACCAGATTTTGGCCTATTTTTCTCGCTTATACGCTGGGGGACACGCTCTCAACGACGTGGCTCCTAGGCTGGATTTTCCCATACTATCACACTCGGATAAAAATCTTCTGAACCGGCCTGTATCACTGAGGGAGATTGAGATTTCTTTATTCCAAATGGGCCCTAACAAAGCCCCAGACCCTGATGGAATGCCACCTGCCTTTTATCAGAAGAATTGGAATGTTGTGGGTCACTCAATCACATCCTTCGTCTTGGATGCGTTTCGGCTGAAACAGTTCCCCGCTGCAATGAACGAGACGCTACTCACTCTTATACCGAAGGTTACGCACCCCACTAATATTAGTCGATTCCGTCCGATTGCATTAACCAATGTTGTGGTGAAGATAATCTCTAAGGTTATTGCTAATCGGCTGAAGATGGTTATTCACAAGCTGGTGGCCCCGGGACAATGCGCCTTTATGCCGGGTCGTACTGCTTCTGAGAATATTATAGTTGCCCAGGAGTTGATTCATTCTATGCGCTTTAAAACGGGTCGGAAAGGATCTATGGTGGTGAAGATTGACCTCTAGAAGGCCTACGACAAGATGGACTGGGGATTCTTTCGATCCGTACTCCACGCTGCTGGCTTTAATGAGGACATGGTGTCCATTATAATGTATACCGTTACTTCGGCTAGCTTGTCGGTTATTTGGAATGGAGAGCGTCTACAGAGCTTTCGACCGTCTTGTGGGATCCGTCAAAAGGACCCTCTTGCTCCATACATGTTTGTTTTATGTATGGATGTACTGGATCGGTCTATCCAGCAGGCTTTTGACAGGAAGGACTGGATTCCGGTAAAAGCTTCTCGTCCTGGGCCTGGGATTTCCCACATCTTTTTTGCAGATGCTCTTTTATTGTTTGGTGAGGCCTCTAGTAGACAAGCGACTGTTATGGAAGGGATCTTGACTGCTTTTTGTGCAATATCGGGTCAGTGTATTAGCTTCCCTAAGTCGCAATTCCATACATCAAAGAACACTCCCTCCTCCGTCATCTCTGCGCTGAATGGTATTCTAAAGATGAAGCAAACAGATAATCTCGGTAAGTATCTTGGAGTACCGGTCCTGCATGGTCGTCTTACTATACACACGTACCAATTTTTATTGGAGAAAATTCAGAACAAGTTGGCACATTGGAAAGCCAAAATACTATCCCAAGCTGCTCGTGTTCTCTTAGTCAAGTCGGTTCTCTCAGCCCTTCCTACTTATGCAATGCAGACCTCGGAGATTCCTAAAGGTACATTAGACAGTCTAGAGAAGCATATTCGAAATTTCTTTTGGGATGAATTAGATGGTAATAATCGACTACATTATTTGTCATGGGATGTTATCTGTACCCCCAAGGAAATGGGGGGGGTCTTAGTGTGAGGAACCTTAGACAAGTAAATGCATCTTTTCTTATGAAACTGTGTTGGTCTCTTTTAGTCAATCGGGATCAATTATGGGCAAGGGTATTGTGGAGTAAGTATGGATCCCCCATTAGTACATGTGACCGTACTAATGTCTCTTCGGTGTGGCGCGAAATTCGTCGGTGTGCTCCGGCTATGTTGAAAGGGCTGGAGATTGTGTATGGTCAATCTGGGAACCAGGAGCCTACCTACCAGTGGAAACCGGCTGCGTCTGGTAAGTTCTGTGTTGCAAGCGCATATAGGCTACTAACCGCAGAGACCGCAGCTCGGTCTTCCCAGGCTTGGCATAGTATTTGGAAGCTGAAAAGACCCCTCCGTATGAATTTTTTCCTTTGGAGATTGCGTCATAACACGTTACCTACAATGAGCTTCCTATAGAAGAGGCACTTGTTGGGATCTGCTATGTGTTCGTTGTGTGATCAATCAGCTGTTGATAGTCTTCATGAGCTGCGTGATTGTCTGTGGGCTTCTCAGGTTTGGCAGAGACTCGTTCATCGCGATCATTGGCACCTGTTTTTTGCGACAATTAGTTCAACAACTTGGGTTGATATTAATCTCACGAGGAATTTGGCTGGTTCGATTGGGGAAGTCAGGTGGCCTTACTTATACTGGGAGGCTGTGTATGGGATTTGGTTCTGGCGGAATGGTTGTTTACATGGTCGTAGGCCGGATCGTGCACCACCTTGGGTGTTTGCATCTGCAGTCATACGTAGAGTTCAAAATTTACAAGTTGCTTTTGGTATGGAATGTATAGATCCACACGTAGGTATTGGTTAGCTCTATGGCCTTGTTAGGTGCCATCATTTTGATGTAAATATAAACTTTTTGTTAAGTATCAATCGATCCGTTCCCCGAAAAAAAAAGACGTACGAGATCATACTTGCAGAAATCTTTGACCAAATTCAGTACAATTTCCTCACTGGAGATATACGATGACAGTTTTTAAGTAGTGAAGATGGAAAGACAAAAGATTTAGTGAGCTTTTTATATTTGGTTAAATTGCGATGACGTGCTCACTGTTTCTAAACAATTCGTAACCAGAAATTGTGCAATTTTCCTCATTGTTTGTTAAACGTGCCATTTCTCTTTTTTATTTATTTATACTTTTACCGATCATCATGGAACTTATGTATACCTCTTCTAAACAAAGAGATTATGTACGGTTATGGCAAGAAATTTGAATTCTGTGTGTGTTGGGCATTCGTCCATTTTTTCTTTTTCGGTTTCTTTTTGTTACCCTTGGTTTTATATTTGATATTGGTCATACACTAAGCCGCAATTCGGCCAACTTGACAAATGTGTCAATTTTTTGTTCGACTCCAAAAGTTCAATGTAAGCGCGGATGGTATGACCAATAAATTCTTCTCAACGTACCCATGTGGATGCACATGCGCATTATTTTTTGTTAAAAACTAGGGAATGTTGAAAGACTTTGATCTACTAATTCCACAATAATGCTAGAGTTAGGACATCATAGTTTCGATAAGGTTTTTTTTTTTATTTTTAAATTTGAATAAGAATGGCTCTAACTTCATGAAATCTTTGACAAAACGTAGTAGCAACTAAATTATAGTAACAAAATTCTGAATCATATTCAATGAGTTGACCCCGAAATAACAAAATTCTAACATCCGGAACACTTCATACCATGTATATGTCATAGAAGACGTCGTTCGCCAACTAATATGCCATATACTTAGGATAACCCTACAAGCAGTCCATTGTTGGGGTCATATACAACAAGCTTCCTACAACTATTTTCTAAAAGAATTTTTCCATTCTTCCAACATCCTAAGGGCCTCTCAACCCAATATTTTATATTCTTCTCCATGGTTCTTTGCCTTCTACACCTAAATCCCTCATTACCCCAATGGCAAAAGTCTTGTCAGCTCCCTCTACTTTATAGACAACCAATGTGATTGACTTTTCATAGGTAGACTAGGCCTGGTGATTCTGTGATGTCGACCTAGATTTTCAATATCAGATGGAAATAGGGTCTCATGAAATGTCTCATTAGACATGTTAAATGAAAGTATCACCTCAACATCTCCATTTTTGTCCCACCGGCAAAACGTCTCATTTTTTTGTACACCATACTCCAAATATTGATGCACATGATATTAGGAAGGACAATTGCATCATACTTCCTCCAAGAATCTGTACAAGTGAATATATCTCGACGATATGCTCAATTCCATGGTAATTTGACAAACAGCCCCGGATCTGTGTAACCTTATAATCATTTGTACACATGTCGAACCGAACCCTATATCACCCCCTCTTACTTATGCATTAGGAGGGCGTGGTAACAAGGAAGTAGGCAAGGTCTTGAATCTTCAAATTAAAGGGTTGCATACAGCAATATTGTCAGCATAACCATCTGAGCAAACGATTCCTTTGAAGGACTTATGAGCCTGATTTGACCAAATGTTTTTACTAAATATTGAATTAGTAGTCTGCAGAAATAAATATACAAATAAAGTGCCGGGCCGAAGTGCCAAAATGAGGTGAGGAATACAGAAATGAAGTACCCAAGCAAAGGTGATGATCTGCCGAGGTGGAGTATATAGTTCGAGGTGATAAAGTGTTCGAGCCGAGGTGGTGTATTGACGGGCTAGAATAAGTAGTGACGAGGTGACGAAGTGTTCAAGCCGATGGGATGTAGTGTTTAGCTAGAATGAGTAGTGCTGAGGTGATAAAGTGGTTGAGCTGAGGTGATGGAATGCCGAACCAAGGTGACGAGCTGAAGACACTAAGGATATAAACAACAATATTGGACTGCCGATCCTAGGTGACGAAATAAAGGATGGAATGCCGAGTCGAGGAGACGAGATGAAAGCACTAAGAAAATGGACAGCAATAAGCGAACATGCCAAGCTGTGTTAAGCTCAATAATAGCCGAGCCGAACAAGGATCTCCGCAAGACAATAAATATAGCGGTAGCAATGAGCAGATGAGCCAAGTTGAGCACGATTACAACTGAGGAAAAGAAGGATCTCAGTAAGGCAATAAGATGGTTGCAGCAATGAACAGGTATCCCGAGCTAAGACAAGCCAGCAGAATACAAGGATTTCGGAGGCAACTTTGAACAGATGTACCGAGCTGAAAAGAGCACTGAAAGCCGGATATAACACAGCCCAAAATACAAAAAAAAACACTACAACTACACTATATATATTCACATTCACATACATCCACTAGTTCAGTGGATTAGAAAAACTACTTATTTTAAATATAATATAGCCGTTAAAGAGCCGTTTGTAGATTTGAGGTTTCTTACCTCTTCACTCAAGCCTTGTAAAAGGCAAATCATTATATATTTGACATTGAAAAAGTCTGAATAATATTTTACAGTTCAGCATTCACATTTGCTATTTGCGCTTCTGAAATTTCAAACACTAAAACAAGGGTGGCAAATCTTGATTAATCAACATGCTTAGTATGGAATCGCTAGCAATGACATGACTAGTGCAGACGAGCAAATGATCATTGTTAGATCTTTTGAAAGTTGGGTTTGCCATGTTGTTTGCGTGTACGATGATGAACATTTGATCCTGAAAGAGGGCGTTCCATGATTTGCAGACACATCCGAATCTGAGCAAAGATTTTGCTCGCACATGTAACTAGATCTGGAAGATGGCATCATTTGGGAGAATCATTATTCAGTCTTATGGGATTGCTTTCAATCGTTAGGTTTCTATGAGATTGCGAAATGAGAGTGTATTAAAGGACGAACACAATAAGAATTTGCTACACCGTGTTATTTTGCTATGAATTCCACAAAAGCTGGAGAACCGGAGATATCCAGAAACAAATTATCTCCCACATTTGCATATATGAGAAAAATCCTTAAAATCTTTGAGTCACTGAATCAAGAAAGTATCTCTCTCAATGCAACGGACTATAGAGTCCTGAAACGATCTCACAGAAAATAATTTATTTTTACAAAACTAGGGCTTTATTTCATAGTAGTACTACTATATTATTGAGGAAAAGATAGGCAAAAG
Source organism: Eustoma russellianum (assembly GCA_036186865.1). Taxonomy (NCBI): domain Eukaryota; kingdom Viridiplantae; phylum Streptophyta; class Magnoliopsida; order Gentianales; family Gentianaceae; genus Eustoma; species Eustoma russellianum. The sequence goes on along the minus strand of AP025074.1, from coordinate 20,577,775 downwards.
ATGGTAATTTTCCCCCCGCTAATTATGCTCTCATTATTCTTGATAAGACTAACAGAGAACAAGTATACAGATTAGTTCTCTGAAAATCGATGACATAAGGGTAATTCACTCCTCTACGTACAAAATTTGAGACAGAGAGGAACAAAATGTAAAGTACTTTGAACCCTAAAGAACCCTTGACATAAGCTCATAGGGAACATACATACATACATGTGTACATGTATAACTATATATGTATCTATGTATATAGACCAGTAGATAATATAATTGCAACGCCATATCAATCTAAGGAAAACAATTTGTGATCCAATATATCAGGCGGCAGGTGCTATGCTTGATCCATCGTCGTTGTCATCATCGTCGTCGTCATCTCCCTCAATATGTTCATGACATTGCATTAATGTGGAAAATAAATAATAGGTAACTCCCTTGCCATTCATTTTTCTGTAAGCAAATTCCTTGCTGCTCAAAATGACCATGAGCAAGAGATCAAGAAGCTCGTTATAAACCTAGTAAGGATATAGATACACCTATTTATAGCTGATAAACGATCAGTGGAAGATACCTCATCAGATTCCTATCCCAATATATATGGTTGCTATGGCTACTTTTGCATGCGTTTTCTCTTTTGTGATTCAGATTTCTTTCCCACGATTTAGAAAAAAGCAGCTTCAGGACATTTCTCTACAAGGGTTTGAAAGGAACACCTCCCCCCTCCCCCCTCCCCCCGAGTGCTTGAGTTGAGCGCATGGCTCTTGGCAGAGGCTACTCGATCCACACGTGGTTGCAATAGCTCATACACGTTCTCATCCTATGCTTTCGTGTGTAATAAAAGTCTGGAGAAAAAGCGAAGAAGAATATCAGGCCTTTTGTTCGGTAAAATGATAATTTCTTTGAAAACACATTGCTTATGGAGGTATAGTCAGAAAGTATCAAAAGTATTTGCAAGCTAGGATGAAATTGTCTCCGGGATGAATGAGGTGGACCATGTCAAGATTGAAGAATTCAAGAATTCAATCAAGTTAAGAATTTAATTTAAAATGTTGCTCCTCTTTTATAGGAGTCTTTCTGTCTCTAACGTCTTTAGTTTTCCACTTGTGTTTTTGTTACTGTTGATCTACAGTGTTTTCTAACGCTTATAAAGGTAATGACTAGTTACTTGTCCTGCTCGGCCTCATGTATAGTAAAAGTTATAAGTTACAATATTTACAAGACTAAGTATAGAAGCCCAGCCTTAGCGTTGCTGTATGATTTGTGCTTCACCTCGACACCTCGCTCAGCACATCCTTACTTTAGCTCTACTTTGCTGCTCTTCTTCACATCAGCTCTTCTGCCTTCTTTAGTTCAGTACAGCTTTACTTTGTCTATCCTTCCCTCAGCTCGGCCATTCTTATATCCAGGTTAGCTCAGCTCGACTGACTAACTTTGGCCGCTTGTCTTATTTCCTAGCATGCCATTACTTTGTTTGGGTTGGCACACCTCGGCTGAGCTCGGCACACCTCAGCTGGGTTTGTTTTTACACTCCCTCTCAAGCTTAATTGTATATATTCATACAACCAAGTTTGGACATTAAGTACTGGAAAACATTTGTTGACACTAGCTTCATGAGGATGTCTATAATTTGATCTTCGGTGGAGATGTTTACTAGGCTGATCTCATTTCTTTCTATTTTTCACGAATAAAACTATCGCAAAAGACTTTGATGGGTAATCTTACCTCTATATGGAGATCTTTGAGTACTTTTCTGATCCAAATGCCTTCACAGATTTCGAGTGCAAATGACCTCAGCTCTGCTTCTACACTGCTTCTAGACACAACTGGTTGTTTCTTGCTCCGCCAAGTAAAAATCTTTACATTCGGTCTGTACTCTTTCTGAAACATAGTCGTTGTTTTGGTGAATTCTTAAGATACCTGAGAAGTCTCAAGGCAGCTTGGTGGCAGCGTTCATTAGTAGGACTGTACATAACTGTGATACAAAACTTAATGCATAACAAATGTCAGGCCAAGTATGTGACAGATAGATTAATCTCCCAACTAGATTTTGATAACTCAGTTTATTAGTTGGGATAGTTTCCTAGTGATCTTTAAGCTTATGTCTAGGCTCGACTGAGGTGCTTGCTAGTTTGCATTCGAGCAGACCAATTTCCATGATAAGGTCTAGTATATTCTTTCTATGGGATATATGCATCCCATCTTTATTCCTAGCAATCTTCATTCCTAAAAAATATTTCATCTTAACTAGATTCTTTATCTCAAATTGCTAGGATAGTTTGGACTTAAACTATCTATCCCATGATTATCATTTTCTGTTATTATGATTCATCTACATACACTATCAGGACAGCTAGCTCCCCTTTAGGTGAAATTCTGACGAATAATGTATGCTCACTGCGGCTTTGGTTAAATTATAGGTCTATCACAAATTTAGTGAAGGTTTTAAACCAAGCCCGCAGTGATTGTTTTAGCCCATATAGTGACTTTCTTAACTTGCAAACCTTATCTTCATTAGTTTCATTATTGAACCCTGTTGGTATACACATATAAACTTCCTCTGCCAAGTCTCCGTTCAAGAATGCGTTTTTTTCATCCAGTTGGTGTAGCTCCCAGTCAAGGTTAACAGCTATAGAGAAAATGACTCTATTGGTATTTAGTTTAGCAACTGGTATGAATGTTTCCAAGTAATCTATTCCATATGTTTGTGTGAATCCCTTGGCTTCTAATCTTGCTTTATATTTGTTTACAGTTCCATCATATTGTATTTAACTGTGAATATCATCTACATCCTACTGGTTTTATTATTTTCGAGATAGGAGTTAGCTCCCAAGTTTGTTTTTTCTAAGGCTTTCATCTCTTCGTGTACGACGTTTCTTGGCTGAGTGCTTCTTCCGTATTTTTGGGTATGATCTTACTATCAAGTGAGCATACAAATGTTTTAAAGTTTGGATTCAACCTATTATAGAATATAAACTATTCCATAGGGTATTTGGTGCAGACGGGGTTCATAGTGCATTCTCTCGTTTCTTTCCTTAATGCTATTGGTCTATCATCTGTTTGGGTTTCAGGTTCATATTCAATAGTTTCTTGTAGAGAGCCCTAATCTTCTGTAGTCAGCTGTGTTTGTTCAGGCGTATCAGGTCGGCTGCCACATTCCAGAGCTTCCTGATCATTGGAGATCATAGGAAATTAGTTCTGGACTAGGAGTTGGTTGTGCCGACCTGAGGTGCCCAGTTGTCGAGCTGCGGTGCGCAACTCAGCTGAGCAGTTGAGCTCGGCTGATTTTGTAATAGTGAACTAGACTGAGTTTCGTCTATAGTGTCTATAGTTTCCTTATATTCATTGTGCCTTAATTCTTCTGTTTCTCTTATGTATTTGTAATATGCATGTTTTTTTATCAAATGTAACACCAAGTGTTACAAACATTCATCGATTTGCTGGGCAGTAACACTTGTATCCTTTCTCTGAGTTTAAGTATCCTAAAAAAATGAACTTAATAGATCTAGGATCTAGTTTACCTTTTACGTTGGGTTGAATGTGTACATAGGCTACACAACCAAACAGTTTGAATGGTAGTTCTGAAAGTAGTTTAGAATGTAGGAAGTGTCTGAGGAGAATTTCTCTAGGAGCTTTGAAAGATAAAATTCTGGACGACATCCTATTTATTAAGTATGTGGCTGTTAGTAGGGCTTCACCCGAGTATTGTCTAGGTGCGTTCATTACAAACATAATGGCTTGAATGACTTCAAGGAGGTGTTTGTTTTTTCTCTCGGTGGCACCATTTTGTTGATGGGTATATATACATGAAGTCTGATAGTACATACCATTTTCTACATAAAGTTTTGAATTGTGTTATCTAAGTATTCTACCTCATTATCTGATCTCAGCGTTTTAATGGTGCAATCGAACTGATTTTTAACAAGTGTGAAGTATCTCATAAATGTTTGTTTGACTTCACTATGTTACCATAGTATGATTATCTACAAAAGTTATGAACCATCTTACACCATTGATATTAGCCACTTTAGATGGTCCCTATATATCAGAATGAACAAGGTTAAATGGCGCCGAAGACTTGTAGATTTTTGCTAGGCAACTTTGTTTTGTATGTTTAGCCGATTGACAAGTTTCACATGTGATGTTTGTAAGGTCAGCTAAGCTAACATTTGAGATTTACAAAATTGGGATGACCCAGTCTATTATGCCATACCAAAATATCACTTATACATGTAGTTCTAGGGTACAAAATTTTCTGGTCATTTGACAGCTCGGATGTCCTAATTAATACTATGTTGTCTGACTCTAGTAAGTACAGCCCTGCTATATTCCTAGCACTGTTAATCATCCCCTTCATTTTGCTTTTATGAAAACAACATTATGTGGATGAGAATGAGGCTATGCAATTACTATCCATAGTATGTTTTCCCACAGATAACAGGTTAAAGCTTAGGCTAGGAACATGGCAGACATCTTTTAGAAGCATCGACGGCCTCGTCTTTGTTACTTAGTAAATAAACATAATAGTATCTAGTGCAATCGTCGATAAAAGTGACAAATTACTTTTTACCACCTCTCGTTTGTACAAACTTTAAATCATACACATCAGCATGAATTAAGTCCAAAGGTTCAGTGTCTCTTTCTATTGAAGGAAATGGTGTCTTTGTCATTTTTGCTTCAACATAAATTTAGCATTTTTCCTTGTTAAACTTCAATTTGGGTAATAAGTCAAGATTAATAATTCTTTGTATTGACTTGTAATTTACGTGTCCCAAATGAAAATGCATAAACAAGAAGACTCAAGCATGTAAGTAGAAGAGAAAGCATTATTATCAGCCTCTGCTGGCAATTCTTTCTTGGGTACAATAATAATGACTTTAACTTAAACATCCTATCAGATAAGTATCTCTTCCACAAATACATACCATTCTTTGAAAGAATAACTTTATTTGACTCTAATAGTAGTCTAAACCCATGCATGAGTAGTATAGCCCTAGAAACCAAATTCTTTCGGATGTCGGGAACATGCAGCACATTCTGCAGAGTCAAGTGCTTACCTGAGGTTAGCTTCAGAACAACTTTCCCTTCGCCTTCTATCATTGACGAGGTAGAGTTTCCATGTAGAGTTCTTCGTTGTTCCGAGGCTTGTACTCTGAGAACATTGCCCTATTAAAGCAGACATGTCTTGTGGCTCCAGTATTTGACCACCATTCGCGCATGTTCCCCATGGCATTGCACTCTGAGACCACAGTACACAGATTCAGATTGTCTATGGCATCAACGAGATCTGCTTTTGCCTTGGTTGCTTTTTCTTGGGCTTGTGGCATTCACGCTAACATGCCCATGAATGCCACAGTTGTAACATTTCCCCGTGAACTTCTTGGCGATCTGTTTGCCTTTGTTGTTCACTTCAAGATGGCCTTTCCTTTTCTTTGCCTCTGCGACATGGGCTTTGTCATACCCCGTGACTTTTAAGCGCAATTTTCAATACTTAGAGGTCAACCTTAAATGCAACTTAATTAATTTTGTAGGTTAGGAGATTTAGTTACATAAAACATAGAAGAACAAGAGAAAGGGGTTAAAAGTAGGATTAAAGGTAATTAAGGGAAATTATTAAAATAGTCCCTACTAAGAGATAGGGAGTTACACCACTTTTGGTATAACTCCCCATCTCAACCTAAGGGGACGGTTATAGCACTAAAAAGGAGAGGAGAAAACCGCAGGAAAAGAGAGAAAGGAGAAAGAGAGGAAGAAGAAGAAGAGAAGAAGGAAAAGGAAGGAAAAAAGGTCAATCTAGGTTCAATCCTTATCAAGATTCTGTAGTAAATTCGTAAGGCTAACTAGAAACAAAGGCAAGTAATCTTTCTATACGCTTTACGCTAATTTTGATACATTAGGCCCTATGTTCTTACAAAGAGAAAACTTGGATCACACATTAGTAGTTTTGATTTGTCTATGCTAAATGTTTTACTATACATGTAATTGTTGTTGTTGATTGAGTAAAGTTATGTTCTTTGGGCCAATATCTGAAAATGGTTGTGATCTTTGTTGTTAAATATGCCCACAAGAGTGTTATACGTGATATATTCACTGTTCTTGTGTAAGTTCTTAAGATGGTGATTACACCTTAGATGCTTTGAGTGTGTTTGCAGGGAGTGGAAGGATAAATGTTGACATTGTTGTAAGACTTGTTAGGTTGGAAGGTTTGAAGATATCTATTGAAGGTTGTGGGTGATAGAAGGTTTAAGGGGATACTAGTTTACTTGTTTAAGAATCCAATCATGTTAGTTGTGTGTTAAGCATGATGAATCCAGGAGCTAAGATGGATCTTGAAGGGTTGAACATGAAGGGGTTGAAGAAGAAAGGTGTTGTGTGGAAGTTACTGCAGAAAAACTGCAGTTTAGAACCGTCAGAACACTTCAAACACCTACATTAGGCGCTTCAAGTCACATTAGGCGCCTAATGTAGCGTTCAATGTGTCCTGAAGCTTTCCCGTACAGAAAAACTGCAGTTTAGAACCGTCAGAACACTTCGAACACCTACATTAGGCGCTCTATGTCACATTAGGCGCCTAATGTAGCGTTCAATGTGTCCTGAAGCATCCCCGAACACTTCGAACACCTACATTAGGCGCTCTATGTCACATTAGGCGCTTCATGTAGGCGTTCAATGTCTACGGCACATCCCCAAACACTTCGAACGCCTAGTATAGGCGCTCTATGTCACTTTAGGCGCCTCATGTGGCGTTCCAAGTATACTGGAAGTCTTTTTGACCCTTTAGGCGCCCTATGTATGTGTAGTAACTTTATACACTTCTTTTGAGCATAAAATGCAAGGGTATTTGAGGTATAATTGAGGTGTAGATGGTAAGTTTGATCAAGTAAGAATAAGATTGAATCCTGAGTGAATTAGTAAGACGGATGGGCTTGGAAAGATACGAACATGGAGTGTTTGAGGTGCAAGACCGTATTCTTGATAGGTAAGATGTATGTGTGTGTGTGTGTGTTACACGTTTGATACAAGGTTACATGTGCATCCTGCATCATGACATGGGCACTTGCATTTGATTTGAGATTTGCTTTGCAAAAGAACATGTGTTCACAAGAAAGGTTTAAAGTTTTCGAAAGACAAAATGGCTGCTGGTTGATCGCAGGGTATAAAAGTCACGCCTGCGAAAGCAGGGTATAAAAGCGTGATCTGTGAATCAACAGCAGGGTATAAAATATGTTATGGGGCCGTGGACCTATCAGCACGGAAAATAAAGTATTTTATAGGGCCGTGGACCTATCAGCACGGATATATGATGTATGTAATGGGGCCGTGGACCTTTCAGCACGGGGTATAAAGTTATATGTTATGGGGCCGTGGACCTTTCAGCACGGGGTATAAAGTTCTGTTTGCTGTGGACTGATCACCCACAGGGTATAAAGTTCTGCTACGCGAAGAATATGATATGAAAAGTGATGAAATGTTTTGTAAAATGACACGCATGACATGTTTATGAAAGAAGGCATATGCATGGGTGTTGTGTGTAATTTCAAAGAAGTACATGCATCATGATACACGAAGCATAAGACTTGATATGCAAGAAACGTGGCTAGCTTATGACTTGTTTATATGATATGTGGTTTTAGTACATGTTTATTTTCGTATCCGTGTATCTTTTATGTGCTTTATCTACTTGGAGGAATCCTTATGAAGATGCTACTTGCTAACCCGAGCACCTTATTTTGGGCAATGATTTATACATTGGTGACTCGTCGTGTGTAATCCCGTAAGGTGTATAGACGTGTTACTTGCTGGCGATAATTTCGCTAAGAACAGTTACTCTATTCCTTTTCAGGTGAGCCTGAATATGAGTTGATATTTATCGAGGACGATGGCGAGTGGGCTCAATGGGATGACAGACATGGGAATAGATAGATGCTGGACTATTTTCTTTAAGTTTGGAAACTCAGTGTTATAATGTTGTTCTGGAACTTATAATAGCTAGATGAACAAACACCTTTTATTTCCGCTGCATTTTCTGGTTGTATTATTGACGATGAAGCTTTAAATTTTATGACGTTTCCGCTGATTTATCTTACGTCATAGGTGATGTATGCTTGATCCGCTTTGACGCTTCGTAGTTCTCATAGTAGACTACGGCGGGTGCACTGGTTCCGATGGCAGTGTTGGGCTGGGGCGCTACGGGTGGTATCAGAGCCTAGGCTTCAGATCTATCTCGTAAACTTAGGTTCATGATCTTTTAGACACCTAAGTTATGATTCTCCCTTAAGTTTGATCCTTAGATATACGTACTGATTTCTTTAGTGTTTAAGTATGATATGGGTTGAGTGTGTGCGAGCGCGTTTATCCTCTAATTTTGTATTAATAGTTGGATTACATACCTCACCCCTTCGTACGCGTTCAAGCTTTCAGTAACCCCTTGTATTTACTGAATGCTAATGCAATGTTGACCTTTCAGAGAAATATGCCTCCAAGAAGAGATAACACAGGCAACTCTGGCAATGGACAGGAGAACCAACCACCACAAGTTGTTTTACCCCAGGTGCTCACTGATGCACTGACGGTGATTGCACAAGGGTATGCGCAACAGCATCAGCCTCCGCCTCCTCCACCGCCACAGCATAACATCCAGTTCTTTTATGGAGAGATGACCTCAGGCGCTACCAACCCTACTCAAGACTTGGATAATCACCTTCTAAGCAACACTTAGTTGCAATACCTCCAACACCTATTGATGTAGCCTTATAAAGATGGCTAATCAATCTTACAAATGAAGCTCAAGAGGCTTGTAGCTCACCAAAATATTAAGATCAACTTTGCTACAACAAAATACAACAACAAGAACAAGAAGATGAATATGAAAGCTATAGAATGCTTGTGAGCTTCAAGTGTGTTTCATCTTCTTCACCAATGCCTCTATTTATAGTGTGATTTGAGCCTTGAAGATAGATTCTTTAGAGAACAAAATTGAATCATATAGGAAAGATGAACAAAAGTTACAAATGGAAAATAAAATGTTAAAATCCAAGTTAGAAAGTTGTAAAAATGAAATAGTGCAACTTAAGTCTTCTAAATTTACCTTAGAAAAAATGTTAGAACAATTTAAATCCGGTACAAACATATTAGACACACTCATCTCATCACAAATTCACAAATAATTGTACACAACTCCAAAAATTATGAAACTTTCCAGAATTAAACTTCAATGAGTTAACAAGACTCTGTCCAAAAATCAGACAAAAATAAGATCGTTTTACCCTTCAAACAAATTAAAAGATTTAGATGGTCAATCTGGACAGAATTGGACAGAATGTTGCTGATTTTGAAAATAGTGTTTCTCTTTGAATACTCAACCAAAAAGGTTGATCTTTATATCAAAACACTCCTTAGGATGTGTAGATGAAGTTTCCAAAAGGCCCTGACCTCAAACAATTCTTGAAAAATACAGAATTTAACTTTTCTCAAAACTGGTCAGATTGCAGCCAGATTGGAGCAGTTATCTTGCAAAGACTGAAAGACTAACTTTTACTTGCTCAAATCAAGTGATTCTTGTTGCAAATGAAAGCTAACAGTCTGAAGTATAACTCCACCAAAAATCACGAATTTTGAAAATGTTTAGCTATTTTTTCAAATTATGTGAAGTTGGGTGAAAACTGCAGTCAAAAACGGGCAGAAAACAGAAATAAAGAAACAAGAGAAGAACACCGAGGATTTATCCTGGTTCGGTCAATGTGACCTACTCCAGTCCCAAGGAACACCTTTCCTTGGATTTCACTATGATATGAACACCTTACAACAAGAGCCAAGCTTGATCATTGGGTTATACACCAACCCTACTCAAGACTTGGATAATCACCTTCTAAGCAACACTTAGTTGCAATACCTCCAACACCTATTGATGTAGCCTTATAAAGATGGCTAATCAATCTTACAAATGAAGCTCAAGAGGCTTGTAGCTCACCAAAATATTAAGAACAACTTTGCTACAACAAAATACAACAACAAGAACAAGAAGATGAATATGAAAGCTATAGAATGCTTGTGAGCTTCAAGTGTGTTTCATCTTCTTCACCAATGCCTCTATTTATAGTGTGATTTGAGCCTTGAAGATAAGAATGCCAATGTGTCATCATCTTCATCATCAACTCCAAATGTCTTCTCATCATTGGTTGGCTTTGTACACTTGGCAAAATAAAACACAATGATTGGTCCACCTTGACATCACCTTGTTGTCGAAAATTCCACCTAAAAAGTGACTTGGAATTATCTTGAAAATGTGAAGATAATAGCACCACAACAACTCCATCATCTTCTCAACTTTTTGGCACAAGAATAGGCATGTGAGACTTGACAATTTCAAACTTTAAAATTCAGCTTCAAGACTTCAAACTAGCCGTTGGTTTTCCAAGAATTTTACAAAAATTCCTTTTGATTTTTCTTAATAAAATAAGAAAGAATAATGCCACCAAATTATCCCCAACTTCAAGCAACATAATAGGGCATGTGAGAGCTCCATTTGACTTCAAAAAATCTGCTGAAAAATACTCCAAGAAACCATATAGCCGTTGGCTATATTTAGAAAAAAATCCAAGTTGGCAATTTTGCCAACTAGCTCCTTTTTGGTTGGTCCACTTGTCTCCAACTCATAAAATGAATAATGTATCACCTCCAACTGTAAATACATGTTTTTGACCATATATATATGTGTATCAACTCAGATTTTTGAAGAAGAAATAAATAGATAACAGTTGACAATATTATGTCAACGTGTAATACCAAAATTCCCCAATATTTCTTCTTATATGTTGAGATCATTTCCACACCTTTGACACCTTTAATATCTCTGAATAATGATGATAAATGTTCTCTTATAACATATATAAGAGGGTCTTTGAGAAAAAATAGAATGTGACATCTCAAATCGTCACATATCCAGCTATAGTCAATAATATCATCGGTTGAGAGAATAAGATATAAGATCACCATATTATCTTCAAAATAATAATAACACAGCTCCAGAATGAAGATAATAATATACTCAAGAGATTCCTTGAGTGAAAATACCAAAAATACCCTTGGGGGTAAAATGACCAAAATACCCCTGGTGTAAGAAAACTCAAGAAATAACCCGGATGGTCATAAATACTCATGATATCACCTTTGTCATGATAAATAGGATAATAATACATCCTTGAAATATTTTCATCATATCATGTTCCTACAAAACTCAAAATACCAATTTTGCCCTTTTTGGTAAGTTGTAGAAACTTCCAAGGCACGTTATTCACAAGACAAAAATAATCACCAAAAATACATAATAATCACATAATGAACATGTATAAATCATGTACAAATGAAAACAATCATTTTAACACATTTTAGAAAATTATTTCTAAAAACCCTAGACATCGATCGATGTGCAACAACCTGAGAGATCGATGTCAACTTTTTCAACTTTTACACATATAACACCATGTATGACATTTTTAAGTATTCGCCACTTAAAATCATGACTTTGAAAATTATCCAAACATATTTCTCAACATTCTCCCCCTTTTGGATGATTTTCAAAATAACCTAACATGATTTTAATGTCACAATTTATAATTAAAAATTTAACCAAATGTTTTCAACTTTTAAATAGTATGTTGCTCCCCCTCAACTCATACTCTCCCCCTTAACCTATACTTAACTCTTAACTTATATTTGAAACTTATCATTTCATACCAAATGATGACTTAGCAACTAAAATCTAAAATCATGTGCTTATGCTATCTCCCCCTTTATTTTGCAAATCATGCAAAAGATAGAACTATACAATGGTATCGTAAGTCATCATACCTAACTTGGCTCGTAAGTTTTCAAACGTGGCTTGATTAAGGGGTTTGGTAAAGATATCGGCGATTTGGTGATCAGTTCTTATATGGTTTATCACTATGTCCTCAGTTTGAACATGATCGCGAAGAAAGTGGTATCGCACCTCAATGTGTTTGGCCTTAGAATGAAGCACCGGATTCCGGGAAAGATTGATTGCACTTGTGCTATCGCAGAAAATTGGAATCTTTTTCATTTTAATGCCAAAATCACTAAGTTGTTGTTTAAGCCAAAGAATTTGGGTAGTACATAAACTCAAAGCAATATACTCGGCTTCAGTGGTAGAAAGAGCTACACTAGCTTGCTTTTTAGAAAACCAAGAGATCAAATTGGTTCCTATGAATTGACATGTGCCGCTAGTGGATTTTCTATCTAACTTGCAACCACCATAATCAGCATCACTATATGCGTGTAATTCCAACTTAGCATTTCTATCATACCATAGTCCTAAGTGAGGTGTATGCTTAAGATATCTAAATATCTTTTTCACTGCATTGTAATGTGATACCTTAGGACAAGATTGAAACCTAGCACACATACACACACTAAACATGATATCAGGTCTTGATGCAGTTAAGTATAATAATGAGCCAATCATAGACCTATAGAGTGTGTCATCAAAAGGTTTACCATTTTCATCCTTATCGAGTTTGGTACTAACACTCATGGGGGTAGTTGTAGGTTTCAAATCTTCAAAGCCAAACTTCTTAATCATATCATTGACATACTTAAGTTGGCTAATGTGAATTCCTTGAGGGGTTTGTTTGATTTGGAGTCCTAAGAAATAATTCAACTCTCCTACCATTGACATTTCAAACTCTGACTTCATACATTCTTCGAAGTCTTTTACTAAGGTAGGGTTAGTTGAACCAAAGATAATATCGTCTACGTATATTTGAACTATTAACAAATCATTACCTTTTCTTCTTAGGAATAATGTTTTGTCTATGGTTCCCCTTTCATAATTATTCGCAATAAGAAAGTTTGCAAATCTATCATACCAAGCTCTTGGAGCTTGTTTCAAACCATATAAAGCTTTCTTAAGCTTGTAAACATGGTTAGGATTCTTTGGATCTTCAAATCCAGGGGGTTGTTTGACAAACACTTCTTCTTGGATGTATCCATTTAAGAATGCACTCTTGACATCCATTTGGAAGAGTTTAATGTTACTTAGACTTGCAATCGCAAGTAACAATCTAATTGCTTCTAGTCGTGCAACGGGTGCAAAGGTTTCCTCATAATCTATTCCTTCTTGTTGATTATAACCTTGTGCGACTAGTCTAGCCTTATTTCTTGTAATATTTCCTTGTTCATCCATTTTATTCCTAAAGACCCATTTAGTTCCTATGATAGACTTGTCTTCAGGTTTAGGTACTAAGTCCCATACGTTGTTCCTTGTGAATTGATTTAATTCCTCATGCATAGCATCTATCCATGATATGTCACCTAAGGCTTCCTTAACATTCTTAGGTTCTATGTGTGAGACTAAGCTATGTCCTTCAAGTTGACTTATGTTTCTACGTGTTCTAACCCCAACACTTGGATCCCCAATGATTAATTCTCTAGGGTGCCACCAATTCCTAGATTGACTAGGTTCACCCTCATCTTGTTCAAAAGTTTCATTAGTGTGAATGTTATCATATGTAATTGGATCATTAGTTGTATCATCTTCCAATTGCAAATTTTCTTGATTCATTTCATCTAAGGGTTCATGCATGTCTTGTTCAGGGGGAGTTGGTTCTAGATGATCAAGTACAGGCTCAAGTAATACATCATCATCAAACATATTTTCAACATTTGTTTCTTGTTTATGTTGATGTTTATCACTAACTTCAAAGCATGCATTTTCATTGAATTTCACATGTATAGATTCAATTATTTTTCTAGATGCAGGATTATAACACCTATATGCTCTTGAGTTAGTTGAATACCCAACAAATATGCATTCAATAGACTTTTGTTCAAATTTATCTAGATTATCCTTAGTGTTTAACACAAAACATTTACATCCAAATACTTTAAGATAATCTATCTTAGGTTGTCTATTGTTTAGCAATTCATAAGGTGTTTTATTTAATTTCTTTCTAATAGTGAGCCTATTTATAATATAACATGCACAATTAACAGCTTCAGCCCATAAATACTTGGGTAATTTATTTTCACACAACATTGTCCTAGCAACTTCTTGAATCGTTCTATTTTTACGTTCAACAACTCCATTGAGTTGTGGTGTTCTAGGTGGTGAGAATTCATGTTTTATTCCATGTAGTTCACAAAAGTTGATTACATCTTTATTTTTAAATGCTCCACCTCTATCACTTCTAATTCTTTTGACATTTTCTTCGTAAATGTTTTCAAGTTGCTTGATAAGGGTTTCGATTGCTAATGGAGCATCGTCTTTGTGTGTTAAGAACAATGTCCATGTGTAGCGTGAGTAATCATCTACTATGACACACACATAGTAGTGTCCACCTAGACTTCTTGTCTTACTTGGACCAAATAAGTCTAAGTGAAGCAATTCTAGTACATGACTAGTACTCACTTCATGTTTCGGTTTTAAGGTTTCTTTAATGTGTTTTCCCTTAATACATGTTTCACACATTTGAAAATTATCTAAGTCTAACTTAGGCATACCTCTAATTAAATTCTTTTTAGATAATTTCCTAATGGTTGAAATTCCTATATGACCTAATCTTCTATGCCATAAATTTACATCTAAGTCATGTGATATTAGACATTTAACCTTAGCATCTAACATGTTATCTAAGGTAAGAGTATAAATATTTCCATCTCTATTTCCTTTTAATACTATTTCTCCTTTTTCATTTATTATATCACAAGAATTGGGAAGAAAGGAGACATTATAACCACAATCTATAAGTTGAGAAATACTAAGTAAATTATAGGATAGATTGCTTACTAATAACACATTTCGTATTTGAAATGTGTTAGGGTCCCCAATTGTTCCTTTTCCAACAACTTGTCCTTTGTTGTTGTCACCGAATGTTACTTTTCCTCCATTCTTGATATGTTCCAATTCGATGAATAGCTTGGGGTTCCCCGTCATATGCCTCGAACATCCACTATCTAAAAACCATTTGGTTTTCAGATTCTTTGACTTTGCCTCCTTCTTGCATTCCTTGCGTTTATCCTACAATGGAGAACAAAGTTTTAGGTACCCTTTATTTGGGTCCTTGAATGTTAGGGGCATTATTCTTGTTTAGATATCCCTTAGGTATCCAAACTTGAACATACCTTTTAGGCACATTTTTAGCATGGTTAAAATAAGAAGGATAAGCATATACACGATTATTCCACATAAGTGAAGATGCATTGTTATACATGTTATGCCATGGTTGATAATCATTATAGGATGGCCGAATTTTATAATGTGTATAAGGCATGCGATTTTGTTTCTTGAAAGGCACAGTATAAGTGTAATCATAGGTATTTCTATCAGACTTATACGAGTGTTGCCTATACTTAGGTTCATAATAAGTTGGATGCTTTTTATTATGTCTAGTTGCATTTGTATACATATAGGCATAGTTTCTAGGTTGTCTAGATGCAAAGTTTGTCCTAGATGTATGTTTATGCGTGTGTGCTATTATGGGTGTATGTTGCATTTTTGCCTTGATATTAGTAGAAGAAGGTGTAGAAGAAGATGTAGCAAGCAAAGTTGATTTTATTGTATTATATGGCAACTTTGTACTAGATGAAACAAACTTAGTCTTTTTATTCACTTTTTCATTTTCTTCTTTATAGCCTAAGCCGGTTTTATCATTTTCATACTTTTGTGAAGAGATGAGTGTGTCTAACATGTTTGCACCAGATTTAAATTGTTCTATCATTTTTTCTAAGGTAAATTTAGAAGACTTAAGTTGTACTATTTCATTTTCACAATTTTCTAACTTAGATTTAAACATTTTATTTTCCATTTGTAACTTTTGTTCATCTTTCCTATATGATTCAATTTTATTCTCTAAAGAATCAAGAGTAGTAGTAGACTCTTGTTTAAGAGATTCTAGTTGATCGGAAAATTCCAAGTTGGACGTCTTCAACTTGTCATTTTCTTCAACTAGTTTCTTCTTTTCTTTAGAGAGCCTCTTACAGTGAGCATGCATTCTTAGGAATTCTTCATACATTTCATCAAATGTCATGTCACTATCAGAATCACTATCAGAAGAAGAACATACCTCGTTTGATACGAAGCAGACTTGAGCTTCCTCAGTTTCGGATTCTGAGTCGGATGAGTCGCTCCATGTGCTCACCTTCATTGCTCGTTTCTCTTTTCTTGCCTTAGACTCCTTTGTCTTTGTCGTTTGAGCCTCCTTGTCCTTGGCTTGTTTATTATTGTTGTGGTTATTATTATTTTTCTTCGTGGGACAGTCGTATGAAATATGTCCTTTTTGACCGCATTCATAACACTTTAATTCTTTATTATACCATTTGTTTGTGTTATTTTTCCTAGGTTGAGAAGAAGAAGAAGAATTACGTTGTCTATTCCTGTTTGGACGTTTGAAAAACTTTCTAAGTTTTCTAGCGATCAATATCAAGTCATCATCTAATTCAGTATCACTATTGCTATCATCGTTACTAGCATGTGTTTCGGTTGTTTTGAAAGCTATTGACTTACCAGATGACTTAGAAGATTCAGACTTTCGTTGGTTCAGTTTTACCTCATAGACTTTAAGAGACCCGATCAATTCATCCATCTTGGTGATTGACTTTGTCTCCTCGATTGCAGTCACCTTTGGATCCCATTCAGCAGGGAGACTTCGTAGCACCTTTTGAACCTTTTCACTGTTCGAAAATGACTTCCCTAAAGCTTCAAGGGCATTGAAAATATTAGTAATCCTCAAATCCATAGATGCTATGGATTCGTTTGGCAACATATTGAAAGTCTCTAATTCAGTCATAAGCATGTTTATTTTTGACTCTTTAACACCACTAGTACCTTCATGCTTTAATACAAGTGATTTCCACATGTCGTGTGCGCTTGTGCAATTTGACACATATCCTGCTTCAGAAGTTGTAAGTCCATTTAAAAGTAATTGCATAGCTTTAGCATTCATGGACATTTTCTTTTTATCATCCGATGACCATTCACTTTTATATTTTTCAACTTCTTGAGTTACTCCACTAACTTGTATAACTTTCGTTGGAATGTACGGCCCATCTTCAACTATAGACCATAAATCGATGTCTATAGCCATTAAGAATAGCCTCATTCTTAGTTTCCAATGAACAAAATTATTGCCATCAAAAAGAGGAGGGCGTTGTGTAGACATACCTTCTAACTCACCTTTGTGAGAAACAATAGCCATAGTATGTACCTTTGATTTGAGACAAGCAGTATATTATGAATTGTTGTTTCTTGGCCTTGTATTGTTCGTACGGTGTTGAATCTTGCTTCTTTTGAGTGGTGTTGGTCTGGCTCTGATACCAAATTTTGGACCGTGCACCTGCAATGAACACCACTAGAGGGGGGGGGGTGAATAGTGGTTTGCGGAAATTACACTACAACCCTTTGTTAAAATCCCCTTGAAAACAGAATCTGAGACCAACTCAGATCCAGAACCCGTTTTTCAAAAATTCACAAATAATTGTACACAACTCCAAAAATTATGACACTTTCCAGAATTAAACTTCAATGAGTTAACAAGACTCTATCCAAAAATCAGACAAAAATAAGATCGTTTGACCCTTCAAACAAATTAAAAGATTTAGATGGTCAATCTGGACAGAATTGGACAGAATGTTGCTGATTGTGAAAATAGTGTTTCTCTTTGAATACTCAACCAAAAAGGTTGATCTTTATATCAAAACACTCCTTAGGATGTGTAGATGAAGTTTCCAAAAGGCCCTGACCTCAAACAATTCTTGAAAAATACAGAATTTAACTTTTCTCAAAACTGGTCAGATTGCAGCCAGATTGGAGCAGTTATCTTGCAAAGACTGAAAGACTAACTTTTACTTGCTCAAATCAAGTGATTCTTGTTGCAAATGAAAGCTAACAGTCTGAAGTATAACTCCACCAAAAATCACGAATTTTGAAAATGTTTAGCTATTTTTTCAAATTGTGTGAAGTTGGGTGAAAACTGCAGTCAAAAACGGGCAGAAAACAGAAATAAAGAAACAAGAGAAGAACACCGAGGATTTATCCTGGTTCGGTCAATGTGACCTACTCCAGTCCCAAGGAACACCTTTCCTTGGATTTCACTATGATATGAACACCTTACAACAAGAGCCAAGCTTGATCCTTGGGTTATACACCAACCCTACTCAAGACTTGGATAAACACCTTCTAAGCAACACTTAGTTGCAATACCTCCAACACCTATTGATGTAGCCTTATAAAGATGGCTAATCAATCTTACAAATGAAGCTCAAGAGGTTTGTAGCTCATCAAAATATCAAGAACAACTTTGCTACAACAAAATACAACAACAAGAACAAGAAGATGAATATGAAAGCTATAGAATGCTTGTGAGCTTCAAGTGTGTTTCATCTTCTTCACCATTGCCTCTATTTATAGTGTGATTTGAGCCTTGAAGATAAGACTTCCAATGTGTCATCATCTTCATCATCAACTCCAAATGTCTTCTCATCATTGGTTGGCTTTGTACACTTGGCAAAATAAGACACAATGATTGGTCCACCTTGGCAACTTTATGTGGCTGAAATTTTCAACTAAAAAATGACTTGGAATTGTCTTGAATTATCATTAGCAAGAATAGATAATAAGAGAAGATAATTCCTCAACTTCTTGGCACAAGAATAGGCATGTGAGCTTGAACATTTTCAAACTTCAAATTCAGCTCCAAAGGTGAAGTGTAGCCGTTGGTTACACTTAACATTTTCCAAAAAAAACTTTGATTTTTTCTTAATAAAATAAGAAAGGATAATACCACCAAATTATCCCCAACTTCAAGCACAATAATAGAACATGTGAAGTCTTCATTTGACTTCAAAAAATCTGCTGAAAATACCCAAGAAAAGCAATATAACCGTTGGGCACTTTTTGAATTTTCCAAGTTGGCAATTTTGCCAACTAGCTCCTTTTTGGTTGGTCCATTTGTCTCCAACTCATAAAATGAACTCCACATCATATCCACCAGCATATTCACGTTTTTCCACATATATATAAGTGTAGCAACTCAGATTTTTGAAGAAGAAATAAATAGATAACAGTTGACAATATTATGTCAACGTGTAATACCGAAATTCCCCAATATTTCTTCTTATATGTTGAGATCATTTCCACACCTTTGACACCTTTAATATCTCTGAATAATGATGATAAATGTTCTCTTATAATATATATAAGAGGGTCTTCAAGAAAAAATAGAATGTGACATCTCAAATCGTCACATATCCAGCTATAGTCAATAATATCATCGGTTGAGAGAATAAGATATAAGATCACCATATTATCTTCAAAATAATAATAACACAGCTCCAGAATGAAGATAATAATATACTCAAGAGATTCCTTGAGTGAAAATACCAAAAATACCCTTGGGGGTAAAATGACCAAAATACCCCTGGTGTAAGAAAACTCAAGAAATGACCCGGATGGTCATAAATACTCATGATATCACCTTTGTCATGATAAATAGAATAATAATACATCCTTGAAATATTTTCATCATATCATGTTCCTACAAAACTCAAAATACCAATTTTGCCCTTTTTGGTAAGTTGTAGAAACTTCCAAGGCACGTTAGTCACAAGACAAAAATAATCACCAAAAATACATAATAATCACATAATGAACATGTATAAATCATGTACAAATGAAAACAATCATTTTAACACATTTTAGAAAATTATTTCTAAAAACCCTAGACATCGATCGATGTGCAACAACCTGAGAGATCGATGTCAACTTTTTCAACTTTTACACATATAACACCATGTATGACATTTTTAAGTATTCGCCACTTAAAATCATGACTTTGAAAATTATCCAAACATATTTCTCAACATTCTCCCCCTTTTGGATGATTTTCAAAATAACCTAACATGATTTTAATGTCACAATTTATAATTAAAAATTTAACCAAATGTTTTCAACTTTTAAATAGTATGTTGCTCCCCCTCAACTCATACTCTCCCCTTAACCTATACTTAACTCTTAACTTATATTTGAAACTTATCATTTCATACCAAATGATGACTTAGCAACTAAAATCTAAAATCATGTGCTTATGCTATCTCCCCCTTTATTTTGCAAATCATGCAAAAGATAGAACTATACAATGGTATCGTAAGTCATCATACCTAACTTGGCTCGTAAGTTTTCAAACGTGGCTTGATTAAGGGGTTTGGTAAAGATATCGGCGATTTGGTGATCAGTTCTTATATGGTTTATCACTATGTCCTCAGTTTGAACATGATCGCGAAGAAAGTGGTATCGCACCTCAATGTGTTTGGCCTTAGAATGAAGCACCGGATTCCGGGAAAGATTGATTGCACTTGTGCTATCGCAGAAAATTGGAATCTTTTTCATTTTAATGCCAAAATCACTAAGTTGCTGTTTAAGCCAAAGTATTTGGGTAGTACATAAACTCAAAGCAATATACTCGGCTTCAGTGGTAGAAAGAGCTACACTAGCTTGCTTTTTAGAAAACCAAGAGATCAAATTGGTTCCTATGAATTGACATGTGCCGCTAGTGGATTTTCTATCTAACTTGCAACCACCATAATCAGCATCACTATATGCGTGTAATTCCAACTTAGCATTTTTATCATACCATAGTCCTAAGTGAGGTGTATGCTTAAGATATCTAAATATCTTTTTCACTGCATTGTAATGTGATACCTTAGGACAAGATTGAAACCTAGCACACATACATACACTAAACATGATGTCAGGTCTTGATGCAGTTAAGTATAACAGTGATCCAATCATAGACCTATAGAGTGTGTCATCAAAAGGTTTACCATTTTCATCCTTATCGAGTTTGGTACTAACACTCATGGGGGTAGTTGTAGGTTTCAAATCTTCAAAGCCAAACTTCTTAATCATATCATTGACATACTTAAGTTGGCTAATGTGAATTCCTTGAGGGGTTTGTTTGATTTGGAGTCCTAAGAAATAATTCAACTCTCCTACCATTGACATTTCAAACTCTGACTTCATACATTCTTCGAAGTCTTTTACTAAGGTAGGGTTAGTTGAACCAAAGATAATATCGTCTACGTATATTTGAACTATTAACAAATCATTACCTTTTCTTCTTAGGAATAATGTGTTGTCTATGGTTCCTCTTTCATAATTATTCGCAATAAGAAAGTTTGCAAATCTATCATACCAAGCTCTTGGAGCTTGTTTCAAACCATATAAAGCTTTCTTAAGCTTGTAAACATGGTTAGGATTCTTTGGATCTTCAAATCCAGGGGGTTGTTTGACAAACACTTCTTCTTGGATGTATCCATTTAAGAATGCACTCTTGACATCCATTTGGAAGAGTTTAATGTTACTTAGACTTGCAATCGCAAGTAACAATCTAATTGCTTCTAGTCGTGCAACGGGTGCAAAGGTTTCCTCATAATCTAGTCCTTCTTGTTGATTATAACCTTGTGCGACTAGTCTAGCCTTATTTCTTGTAATATTTCCTTGTTCATCCATTTTATTCCTAAAGACCCATTTAGTTCCTATGATAGACTTGTCTTCAGGTTTAGGTACTAAGTCCCATACGTTGTTCCTTGTGAATTGATTTAATTCCTCATGCATAGCATCTATCCATGATATGTCACCTAAGGCTTCCTTAACATTCTTAGGTTCTATGTGTGAGACTAAGCTATGTCCTTCAAGTTGACTTATGTTTCTACGTGTTCTAACCCCAACACTTGGATCCCCAATGATTAATTCTCTAGGGTGCCACCAATTCCTAGATTGACTAGGTTCACCCTCATCTTGTTCAAAAGTTTCATTAGTGTGAATGTTATCATATGTAATTGGATCATTAGTTGTATCATCATCCAATTGCAAATTTTCTTGATTCATTTCATCTAAGGGTTCATGCATGTCTTGTTCAGGGGGAGTTGGTTCTAGATGATCAAGTACAGGCTCAAGTAATACTTCATCATCAAACATATTTTCAACATTTGTTTCTTGTTTATGTTGATGTTTATCACTAACTTCAAAGCATGCATTTTCATTGAATTTCACATGTATGGATTCAATTATTTTTCTAGATGCAGGATTATAACACCTATATGCTCTTGACTTAGTTGAATATCCAACAAATATACATTCAATAGACTTTTGTTCAAATTTATCTAGATTATCCTTAGTGTTTAGCACAAAACATTTACATCCAAATACTTTAAGATAATCTATTTTAGGTTGTCTATTGTTTAGCAATTCATAAGGCGTTTTATTTAATTTCTTTCTAATAGTGAGCCTATTTATAATATAACATGCACAGTTAACAGCTTCAGCCCATAAATACTTAGGTAATTTATTTTCACACAGCATTGTCCTTGCAACTTCTTGAATCGTTCTATTTTTACGTTCAACAACTCCATTGAGTTGTGGTGTTCTAGGTGGTGAGAATTCATGTTTTATTCCATAAAATTCACAAAATTTGATTACGTCTTTATTTTTAAATTCTCCACCTCTATCACTTCTAATTCTTTTGACATTTTCTTCGTAAATGTTTTCAAGTTGCTTGATAAGGGTTTCGATTGCTAATGGAGCATCGTCTTTGTGTGTTAAGAACAATATCCATGTGTAGCGTGAGTAATCGTCTACTATGACACACACATAGTAGTGTCCACCTAGACTTCTTGTCCTACTTGGACCAAATAAGTCTAAGTGAAGCAATTCTAGTACATGACTAGTACTCACTTCATGTTTCGGTTTTAAGGTTTCTTTAATGTGTTTTCCCTTAATACATGTTTCACACATTTGAAAATTATCTAAGTCTAACTTAGGCATACCTCTAATTAAATTCTTTTTAGATAATTTCCTAATGGTTGAAATTCCTATATGGCCTAATCTTCTATGCCATAAATTCACATCTAAGTCATATGATATTAGACACTTAACCTTAGCATTTAACAGGTTATCTAAGGTAAGGGTATAAGTATTTCCATCTCTATTTCCTTTTAAAACCGTTTCTGCTTTTTCATTTATTATATCACAAGAATTGGGAAGAAAGGAGACATTATAACCACAATCTATAAGTTGAGAAATACTAAGTAAATTATAAGAGAGATTGCTTACTAGCAACACATTTCGTATTTGAAATGTGTTTGGGTCCCCGATTGTTCCTTTTCCAACAACTTTTCCTTTGTTGTTGTCACCGAATGTTACCTTTCCACCATCAATATGTTCAAGTTCGGTGAATAGATTGGGGTTGCCCGTCATATGCCTCGAACATCCACTATCTAAAAACCATTTGGTTTTTAGATTCTTTGACTTTGCCTCTTTCTTGCATTCCTTGCATTTTTCCTACAATGAAGACAAAGTTTTAGGTACCCTTTATTTGGGTCCTTGAATGTTAGGGACATTATTCTTGTTTAGATAACCCTTAGGTATCCAAACTTGAATATACTTTCTAGGCACAATTTTAGCATGGTTAAAGTAAGAAGGATAAGCATATAGATGATTATTCCACATAAGTGAGGATGCATTGTTATACATGTTGCGCCATGGTTGATAATCATTATAGGATGACCGAATCTTATAATGTGTATAAGGCATGCGATTTTGTTTCTTATATGGTGCTCTATATGTATATTCATGTGTATTTCTATAAGACTTGTATGAGATTTGCTTATGCTTAGGTTCATAAAAAGTTGGATGCATTTTATTTGGTCTAGTTGCATTTGTATACATGTAGGCATGATTTCTAGGTTGTATAGATGCAAAATTTGGCCTAGATGTATGTTTATGTGTGTGCATATAGGTGGGTATGTGTTGTATTTTTGCCTTGATATAAGTAGAAGAAGGTGTAGAAGAAGATGCAGCAGGCAAAGTTGATTTTATTGTATTATATGGCAACTTTGTACTAGATGAAACAAACTTAGTCTTTTTATTCACTTTTTCATTTTCTTCTTTATAGCCTAAGCCGGTTTTATCATTACCATACTTTTGTGATGAGATGAGTGTGTCTAATATGTTTGTACCGGATTTAAATTGTTCTAACATTTTTTCTAAGGTAAATTTAGAAGACTTAAGTTGCACTATTTCATTTTCACAACTTTCTAACTTGGATTTTAACATTTTATTTTCCATTTGTAACTTTTGTTCATCTTTCCTATATGATTCAATTTTGTTCTCTAAAGAATCAAGAGTATTAGTAGACTCTTGTTTAAGAGATTCTAGTTGATCGGAAAATTCCAAGTTGGACGTCTTCAACTTGTCATTTTCTTCAACTAGTTTCTTCTTTTCTTTAGAGAGCCTCTTACAGTGAGCATGCATTCTTAGGAATTCTTCATACATTTCATCAAATGTCATGTCACTATCAGAATCACTATCAGAAGAAGAACATACCTCGTTGGATACGAAGCACACTTGAGCTTCCTCAGTTTCGGATTCTGAGTCGGATGATTCGCTCCATGTGCTCACCTTCATTGCTCGTTTCCCTTTTCTTGCCTTAGACTCCTTTGTCTTTGACGTTTGAGCTTCCTTGTCCTTGGCTTGTTTATTATTGTTGTTTTTATTATTATTTTTCTTTGTTGGACAATCGTATGAAATATGTCCTTTTTGACCGCATTCATAACACTTTAATTCTTTATTATACCATTTGTTTGTGTTATTTTTCTTAGATTGAGAAAAAGAAGAAGAAGAAGAATTATGTTGTCTATTCCTATTTGGGCGTTTGAAAAACTTTCTAAGTTTTCTAGCAATCAATATCAAGTCATCGTCTAATTCAGTATCACTATTACTATCATCGTTATTAGCATGTGTTTCAGTTGTTTTGAAGGCTATTGACTTACTGGATGACTTAGACGATTCAGACTTTCGTTGGTTCAGTTTTACCTCATAGACTTTAAGAGACCCGATCAATTCATCCATCTTGGTGATTGACTTTGTCTCCTCGATTGCAGTCACCTTTGGATCCCATTCAGCAGGGAGACTTCGTAGCACCTTTCGAACCTTTTCATTGTTCGAAAATGACTTCCCTAAAGCTTCAAGGGTATTGAAAATATTAGTAATCCTCAAATCCATAGATGTTATGGATTCGTTTGGCAACATTTTGAAAGTCTCTAATTCAGTCATAAGCATGTTTATTTTTGACTCTTTAACACCACTAGTACCTTCATGCTTTAATACAAGTGATTTTCACATGTCGTGTGCACTTGTGCAATTTGACACATATCCTGCTTCAGAAGTTGTAAGTCCATTCAAAAGTAATTGCATAGCTTTAGCATTCATGGACATTTTCTTTTTATCATCTGATGACCATTCACTTTTATATTTTTCAACCTCTTGAGTTACTCCACTAACTTGTACAACTTTCATTGGAATGTACGGCCCATCTTCAACTATAGACCATAAATCGATGTCTATAGCCATTAAGAATAGCCTCATTCTTAGTTTCCAATGAACAAAATTATTGCCATCAAAAAGAGGAGGGCGTTGTGTGGACATACCTTCCAACTCACCTTTGTGAGAAACAATAGCCATAGTATGTACCTTTGATTTGAGACAAGCAGTATATTATGAATTGTTGTTTCTTGGCCTTGTATTGTTCGTACGGTGTTGAATCTTGCTTCTTTTGAGTGGTGTTGGTCTGGCTCTGATACCAAATGTTGGACCGTGCACCTGCAATGAACACCACTAGAGGGGGGGTGAATAGTGGTTTGCGGAAATTACACTACAACCCTTTGTTAAAATCCCCTTGAAAACAGAATCTGAGACCAACTCAGATCCAGAACCCATTTTTCAAAAATTCACAAATAATTGTACACAACTCCAAAAATTATGAAACTTTCCAGAATTAAACTTCAATGAGTTAACAAGACTCTGTCCAAAAATCAGACAAAAATAAGATCGTTTGACCCTTCAAACAAATTAAAAGATTTAGATGGTCAATCTGGACAGAATTGGACAGAATGTTGCTGATTTTGAAAATAGTGTTTCTCTTTGAATACTCAACCAAAAAGGTTGATCTTTATATAAAAACACTCCTTAGGATGTGTAGATGAAGTTTCCAAAAGGCCCTGACCTCAAACAATTCTTGAAAAATACAGAATTTAACTTTTCTCAAAACTGGTCAGATTGCAGCCAGATTGGAGCAGTTATCTTGCAAAGACTGAAAGACTAACTTTTACTTGCTCAAATCAAGTGATTCTTGTTGCAAATGAAAGCTAACAGTCTGAAGTATAACTCCACCAAAAATCACGAATTTTGAAAATGTTTAGCTATTTTTTCAAATTGTGTGAAGTTGGGTGAAAACTGCAGTCAAAAACGGGCAGAAAACAGAAATAAAGAAACAAGAGAAGAACACCGAGAATTTATCCTGGTTCGGTCAATGTGACCTACTCCAGTCCCAAGGAACACCTTTCCTTGGATTTCACTATGATATGAACACCTTACAACAAGAGCCAAGCTTGATCCTTGGGTTATACACCAACCCTACTCAAGACTTGGATAAACACCTTCTAAGCAACACTTAGTTGCAATACCTCCAACACCTATTGATGTAGCCTTATAGAAATGGCTAATCAATCTTACAAATGAAGCTCAAGAGGCTTGTAGCTCATCAAAATATCAAGAACAACTTTGCTACAACAAAATACAACAACAAGAACAAGAAGATGAATATGAAAGCTATAGAATGCTTGTGAGCTTCAAGTGTGTTTCATCTTCTTCACCAATGCCTCTATTTATAGTGTGATTAGAGCCTTGAAGATAAGAATGCCAATGTGTCATCATCTTCATCATCAACTCCAAATGTCTTCTCATCATTGGTTGACTTTGTACACTTGGCAAAATAAAACACAATGATTGGTCCACCTTGGCAACTTTATGTGGCTGAAATTTTCAACTAAAAAATGACTTGGAATTGTCTTGAATTATCATTAGCAAGAATAGATAATAAGAGAAGATAATTCCTCAACTTCTTGGCACAAGAATAGGCATGTGAGCTTGAACATTTTCAAACTTCAAATTCAGCTCCAAAGGTGAAGTGTAGCCGTTGGTTACACTTAACATTTTCCAAAAAAAACTTTGATTTTTTCTTAATAAAATAAGAAAGGATAATACCACCAAATTATCCCCAACTTCAAGCACAATAATAGAACATGTGAAGTCTTCATTTGACTTCAAAAAATCTGCTGAAAATACCCAAGAAAAGCAATATAACCGTTGGGCACTTTTTGAATTTTCCAAGTTGGCAATTTTGCCAACTAGCTCCTTTTTGGTTGGTCCATTTGTCTCCAACTCATAAAATGAACTCCACATCATATCCACCAGCATATTCACGTTTTTCCACATATATATAAGTGTAGCAACTCAGATTTTTGAAGAAGAAATAAATAGATAACAGTTGACAATATTATGTCAACGTGTAATACCGAAATTCCCCAATATTTCTTCTTATATGTTGAGATCATTTCCACACCTTTGACACCTTTAATATCTCTGAATAATGATGATAAATGTTCTCTTATAATATATATAAGAGGGTCTTCAAGAAAAAATAGAATGTGACATCTCAAATCGTCACATATCCAGCTATAGTCAATAATATCATCGGTTGAGAGAATAAGATATAAGATCACCATATTATCTTCAAAATAATAATAACACAGCTCCAGAATGAAGATAATAATATACTCAAGAGATTCCTTGAGTGAAAATACCAAAAATACCCTTGGGGGTAAAATGACCAAAATACCCCTGGTGTAAGAAAACTCAAGAAATGACCCGGATGGTCATAAATACTCATGATATCACCTTTGTCATGATAAATAGGATAATAATACATCCTTGAAATATTTTCATCATATCATGTTCCTACAAAACTCAAAATACCAATTTTGCCCTTTTTGGTAAGTTATAGAAACTTCCAAGGCACGTTAGTCACAAGACAAAAATAATCACCAAAAATACATAATAATCACATAATGAACATGTATAAATCATGTACAAATGAAAACAATCATTTTAACACATTTTAGAAAATTATTTCTAAAAACCCTAGACATCGATCGATGTGCAACAACCTGAGAGATCGATGTCAACTTTTTCAACTTTTACACATATAACACCATGTATGACATTTTTAAGTATTCGCCACTTAAAATCATGACTTTGAAAATTATCCAAACATATTTCTCAACATTCTCCCCCTTTTGGATGATTTTCAAAATAACCTAACATGATTTTAATGTCACAATTTATAATTAAAAATTTAACCAAATGTTTTCAACTTTTAAATAGTATGTTGCTCCCCCTCAACTCATACTCTCCCCCTTAACCTATACTTAACTCTTAACTTATATTTGAAACTTATCATTTCATACCAAATGATGACTTAGCAAATAAAATCTAAAATCATGTGCTTATGCTATCTCCCCCTTTATTTTGCAAATCATGCAAAAGATAGAACTATACAATGGTATCGTAAGTCATCATACCTAACTTGGCTCGTAAGTTTTCAAACGTGGCTTGATTAAGGGGTTTGGTAAAGATATCGGCGATTTGGTGATCAGTTCTTATATGGTTTATCACTATGTCCTCAGTTTGAACATGATCGCGAAGAAAGTGGTATCGCACCTCAATGTGTTTGGCCTTAGAATGAAGCACCGGATTCCGGGAAAGATTGATTGCACTTGTGCTATCGCAGAAAATTGGAATCTTTTTCATTTTAATGCCAAAATCACTAAGTTGCTGTTTAAGCCAAAGTATTTGGGTAGTACATAAACTCAAAGCAATATACTCGGCTTCAGTGGTAGAAAGAGCTACACTAGCTTGCTTTTTAGAAAACCAAGAGATCAAATTGGTTCCTATGAATTGACATGTGCCGCTAGTGGATTTTCTATCTAACTTGCAACCACCATAATCAGCATCACTATATGCGTGTAATTCCAACTTAGCATTTTTATCATACCATAGTCCTAAGTGAGGTGTATGCTTAAGATATCTAAATATCTTTTTCACTGCATTGTAATGTGATACCTTAGGACAAGATTGAAACCTAGCACACATACATACACTAAACATGATGTCAGGTCTTGATGCAGTTAAGTATAACAGTGATCCAATCATAGACCTATAGAGTGTGTCATCAAAAGGTTTACCATTTTCATCCTTATCGAGTTTGGTACTAACACTCATGGGGGTAGTTGTAGGTTTCAAATCTTCAAAGCCAAACTTCTTAATCATATCATTGACATACTTAAGTTGGCTAATGTGAATTCCTTGAGGGGTTTGTTTGATTTGGAGTCCTAAGAAATAATTCAACTCTCCTACCATTGACATTTCAAACTCTGACTTCATACATTCTTCGAAGTCTTTTACTAAGGTAGGGTTAGTTGAACCAAAGATAATATCGTCTACGTATATTTGAACTATTAACAAATCATTACCTTTTCTTCTTAGGAATAATGTGTTGTCTATGGTTCCTCTTTCATAATTATTCGCAATAAGAAAGTTTGCAAATCTATCATACCAAGCTCTTGGAGCTTGTTTCAAACCATATAAAGCTTTCTTAAGCTTGTAAACATGGTTAGGATTCTTTGGATCTTCAAATCCAGGGGGTTGTTTGACAAACACTTCTTCTTGGATGTATCCATTTAAGAATGCACTCTTGACATCCATTTGGAAGAGTTTAATGTTACTTAGACTTGCAATCGCAAGTAACAATCTAATTGCTTCTAGTCGTGCAACGGGTGCAAAGGTTTCCTCATAATCTATTCCTTCTTGTTGATTATAACCTTGTGCGACTAGTCTAGCCTTATTTCTTGTAATATTTCCTTGTTCATCCATTTTATTCCTAAAGACCCATTTAGTTCCTATGATAGACTTGTCTTCAGGTTTAGGTACTAAGTCCCATACGTTGTTCCTTGTGAATTGATTTAATTCCTCATGCATAGCATCTATCCATGATATGTCACCTAAGGCTTCCTTAACATTCTTAGGTTCTATGTGTGAGACTAAGCTATGTCCTTCAAGTTGATTTATGTTTCTACGTGTTCTAACCCCAACACTTGGATCCCCAATGATTAATTCTCTAGGGTGCCACCAATTCCTAGATTGACTAGGTTCACCCTCATCTTGTTCAAAAGTTTCATTAGTGTGAATGTTATCATATGTAATTGGATCATTAGTTGTATCATCATCCAATTGCAAATTTTCTTGATTCATTTCATCTAAGGGTTCATGCATGTCTTGTTCAGGGGGAGTTGGTTCTAGATGATCAAGTACAGGCTCAAGTAATACTTCATCATCAAACATATTTTCAACATTTGTTTCTTGTTTATGTTGATGTTTATCACTAACTTCAAAGCATGCATTTTCATTGAATTTCACATGTATGGATTCAATTATTTTTCTAGATGCAGGATTATAACACCTATATGCTCTTGACTTAGTTGAATATCCAACAAATATACATTCAATAGACTTTTGTTCAAATTTATCTAGATTATCCTTAGTGTTTAGCACAAAACATTTACATCCAAATACTTTAAGATAATCTATTTTAGGTTGTCTATTGTTTAGCAATTCATAAGGCGTTTTATTTAATTTCTTTCTAATAGTGAGCCTATTTATAATATAACATGCACAGTTAACAGCTTCAGCCCATAAATACTTAGGTAATTTATTTTCACACAGCATTGTCCTTGCAACTTCTTGAATCGTTCTATTTTTACGTTCAACAACTCCATTGAGTTGTGGTGTTCTAGGTGGTGAGAATTCATGTTTTATTCCATAAAATTCACAAAATTTGATTACGTCTTTATTTTTAAATTCTCCACCTCTATCACTTCTAATTCTTTTGACATTTTCTTCGTAAATGTTTTCAAGTTGCTTGATAAGGGTTTCGATTGCTAATGGAGCATCGTCTTTGTGTGTTAAGAACAATATCCATGTGTAGCGTGAGTAATCGTCTACTATGACACACACATAGTAGTGTCCACCTAGACTTCTTGTCCTACTTGGACCAAATAAGTCTAAGTGAAGCAATTCTAGTACATGACTAGTACTCACTTCATGTTTCGGTTTTAAGGTTTCTTTAATGTGTTTTCCCTTAATACATGTTTCACACATTTGAAAATTATCTAAGTCTAACTTAGGCATACCTCTAATTAAATTCTTTTTAGATAATTTCCTAATGGTTGAAATTCCTATATGGCCTAATCTTCTATGCCATAAATTCACATCTAAGTCATGTGATATTAGACACTTAACCTTAGCATTTAACAGGTTATCTAAGGTAAGGGTATAAGTATTTCCATCTCTATTTCCTTTTAAAACCGTTTCTGCTTTTTCATTTATTATATCACAAGAATTGGGAAGAAAGGAGACATTATAACCACAATCTATAAGTTGAGAAATACTAAGTAAATTATAAGAGAGATTGCTTACTAGCAACACATTTCGTATTTGAAATGTGTTTGGGTCCCCGATTGTTCCTTTTCCAACAACTTTTCCTTTGTTGTTGTCACCGAATGTTACCTTTCCACCATCAATATGTTCAAGTTCGGTGAATAGATTGGGGTTGCCCGTCATATGCCTCGAACATCCACTATCTAAAAACCATTTGGTTTTTAGATTCTTTGACTTTGCCTCTTTCTTGCATTCCTTGCATTTTTCCTACAATGAAGACAAAGTTTTAGGTACCCTTTATTTGGGTCCTTGAATGTTAGGGACATTATTCTTGTTTAGATAACCCTTAGGTATCCAAACTTGAATATACTTTCTAGGCACAATTTTAGCATGGTTAAAGTAAGAAGGATAAGCATATAGATGATTATTCCACATAAGTGAGGATGCATTGTTATACATGTTGCGCCATGGTTGATAATCATTATAGGATGACCGAATCTTATAATGTGTATAAGGCATGCGATTTTGTTTCTTATATGGTGCTCTATATGTATATTCATGTGTATTTCTATAAGACTTGTATGAGATTTGCTTATGCTTAGGTTCATAAAAGTTGGATGCATTTTATTTGGTCTAGTTGCATTTGTATACATGTAGGCATGATTTCTAGGTTGTATAGATGCAAAATTTGGCCTAGATGTATGTTTATGTGTGTGCATATAGGTGGGTATGTGTTGTATTTTTGCCTTGATATAAGTAGAAGAAGGTGTAGAAGAAGATGCAGCAGGCAAAGTTGATTTTATTGTATTATATGGCAACTTTGTACTAGATGAAACAAACTTAGTCTTTTTATTCACTTTTTCATTTTCTTCTTTATAGCCTAAGCCGGTTTTATCATTACCATACTTTTGTGATGAGATGAGTGTGTCTAATATGTTTGTACCGGATTTAAATTGTTCTAACATTTTTTCTAAGGTAAATTTAGAAGACTTAAGTTGCACTATTTCATTTTCACAACTTTCTAACTTGGATTTTAACATTTTATTTTCCATTTGTAACTTTTGTTCATCTTTCCTATATGATTCAATTTTGTTCTCTAAAGAATCAAGAGTATTAGTAGACTCTTGTTTAAGAGATTCTAGTTGATCGGAAAATTCCAAGTTGGACGTCTTCAACTTGTCATTTTCTTCAACTAGTTTCTTCTTTTCTTTAGAGAGCCTCTTACAGTGAGCATGCATTCTTAGGAATTCTTCATACATTTCATCAAATGTCATGTCACTATCAGAATCACTATCAGAAGAAGAACATACCTCGTTGGATACGAAGCACACTTGAGCTTCCTCAGTTTCGGATTCTGAGTCGGATGATTCGCTCCATGTGCTCACCTTCATTGCTCGTTTCCCTTTTCTTGCCTTAGACTCCTTTGTCTTTGACGTTTGAGCTTCCTTGTCCTTGGCTTGTTTATTATTGTTGTTTTTATTATTATTTTTCTTTGTTGGACAATCGTATGAAATATGTCCTTTTTGACCGCATTCATAACACTTTAATTCTTTATTATACCATTTGTTTGTGTTATTTTTCTTAGATTGAGAAAAAGAAGAAGAAGAAGAATTATGTTGTCTATTCCTATTTGGGCGTTTGAAAAACTTTCTAAGTTTTCTAGCAATCAATATCAAGTCATCGTCTAATTCAGTATCACTATTACTATCATCGTTATTAGCATGTGTTTCAGTTGTTTTGAAGGCTATTGACTTACTGGATGACTTAGACGATTCAGACTTTCGTTGGTTCAGTTTTACCTCATAGACTTTAAGAGACCCGATCAATTCATCCATCTTGGTGATTGACTTTGTCTCCTCGATTGCAGTCACCTTTGGATCCCATTCAGCAGGGAGACTTCGTAGCACCTTTCGAACCTTTTCATTGTTCGAAAATGACTTCCCTAAAGCTTCAAGGGTATTGAAAATATTAGTAATCCTCAAATCCATAGATGTTATGGATTCGTTTGGCAACATTTTGAAAGTCTCTAATTCAGTCATAAGCATGTTTATTTTTGACTCTTTAACACCACTAGTACCTTCATGCTTTAATACAAGTGATTTTCACATGTCGTGTGCACTTGTGCAATTTGACACATATCCTGCTTCAGAAGTTGTAAGTCCATTCAAAAGTAATTGCATAGCTTTAGCATTCATGGACATTTTCTTTTTATCATCTGATGACCATTCACTTTTATATTTTTCAACCTCTTGAGTTACTCCACTAACTTGTACAACTTTCATTGGAATGTACGGCCCATCTTCAACTATAGACCATAAATCGATGTCTATAGCCATTAAGAATAGCCTTATTCTTAGTTTCCAATGAACAAAATTATTGCCATCAAAAAGAGGAGGGCGTTGTGTGGACATACCTTCCAACTCACCTTTGTGAGAAACAATAGCCATAGTATGTACCTTTGATTTGAGACAAGCAGTATATTATGAATTGTTGTTTCTTGGCCTTGTATTGTTCGTACGGTGTTGAATCTTGCTTCTTTTGAGTGGTGTTGGTCTGGCTCTGATACCAAATGTTGGACCGTGCACCTGCAATGAACACCACTAGAGGGGGGGTGAATAGTGGTTTGCGGAAATTACACTACAACCCTTTGTTAAAATCCCCTTGAAAACAGAATCTGAGACCAACTCAGATCCAGAACCCGTTTTTCAAAAATTCACAAATAATTGTACACAACTCCAAAAATTATGAAACTTTCCAGAATTAAACTTCAATGAGCATATTCTTATTCTATTTATCATGACAAAGGTGATATCATGAGTATTTATGACCATCCGGGTCATTTCTTGAGTTTTCTTACACCAGGGGTATTTTGGTCATTTTACCCCCAAGGGTATTTTTGGTATTTTCACTCAAGGAATCTCTTGAGTATATTATTATCTTCATTCTGGAGCTGTGTTATTATTATTTTGAAGATAATATGGTGATCTTATATCTTATTCTCTCAACCGATGATATTATTGACTATAGCTGGATATGTGACGATTTGAGATGTCACATTCTATTTTTTCTCGAAGACCCTCTTATATATGTTATAAGAGAACATTTATCATCATTATTCAGAGATATTAAAGGTGTCAAAGGTGTGGAAATGATCTCAACATATAAGAAGAAATATTGGGAAATTTCGGTGTTACACGTTGACATAATCTTGTCAAGTGTTATCTATTTATTTCTTCTTCAAAAATCTGAGTTGCTACACTTATATATATGTGGAAAAACGTGACTAATCAGGTAGACATGATGTGGTATTCATTTTATGAGTTGGAGACAAGTGGACCAACCAAAAAGGAGCTAGTTGGCAAAATTGCCAACTTGGAGTTTACTAAAAATAGCCAACGGCTATATTGTTTTTCTTGGGTGTTTTCAGCATATTTTTGAATTCAAATGAAGACTTCACATGTCCTATTATGTTGCTTGAAGTTGGGGATAATTTGGTGGTATTATCCTTTCTTATTTTATTAAGAAAAATCAAAAAGAATTGTTGTTAAATTCTTTGTAGCCAACGGCTACTTCACATAATTGGTGCTGAATTTTTGATTTGAAAAAAAGTAAAAGCTCACATGGCTATTCTCAAGCAAGGAGTTGAGGTTATTTTGGTGCATTATCTTCTTCTTATTATCTACATTTTGCAAAGGATAAATGAGACTATCCAAGGTGGAAAAAATCGGCCAACATCATTTTGCCAAGGTGGACCAATCATGATGTTTTATTTTGCCAAGTGTACAAAGCCAACCAATGATGAGAAGACATTTGGAGTTGATGATGAAGATGATGACACATTGGCATTCTTATCTTCAAGGCTCAAATCACACTATAAATAGAGGCAATGGTGAAGAAGATGAAACACACTTGAAGCTCACAAGCATTCTATAGCTTTCATATTCATCTTCTTGTTCTTGTTGTTGTATTTTGTTGTAGCAAAGTTGTTCTTAATATTTTGGTGAGCTACAAGCCTCTTGAGCTTCATTTGTAAGATTGATTAGCCATCTTTATAAGGCTACATCAATAGGTGTTGGAGGTATTGCAACTAAGTGTTGCTTAGAAGGTGATTATCCAAGTCTTGAGTAGGGTTGGTGTATAACCCAAGGATCAAGCTTGGCTCTTGTTGTAAGGTGTTCATATCATAGTGAAATCCAAGGAAAGGTGTTCCTTGGGACTGGAGTAGGTCACATTGACCGAACCAGGATAAATCTTCGGTGTTCTTCTCTTGTTTCTTTATTTCTGTTTTCTGCCCGTTT
Source organism: Eustoma russellianum (assembly GCA_036186865.1). Classification (NCBI taxonomy): domain Eukaryota; kingdom Viridiplantae; phylum Streptophyta; class Magnoliopsida; order Gentianales; family Gentianaceae; genus Eustoma; species Eustoma russellianum. The sequence goes on along the minus strand of AP025074.1, from coordinate 20,542,084 downwards.
TTGACTGCAATTTTCACCCAACTTCACACAATCTGAAAAAATAGCTAAACATTTTCAAAATTCGTGATTTTTGGTGGAGTTATACTTCAGACTGTTAGCTTTCATTTGCAACAAGAATCACTTGATTTGAGCAAGTAAAAGTTAGTCTTTCAGTCTTTGCAAGATAACTGCTCCAATCTGGCTGCAATCTGACCAGTTTTGAGAAAAGTTAAATTCTGTATTTTTCAAGAATTGTTTGAGGTCAGGGCCTTTTGGAAACTTCATCTACACATCCTAAGGAGTGTTTTGATATAAAGATCAACCTTTTTGGTTGAGTATTCAAAGAGAAACACTATTTTCAAAATCAGCAACATTCTGTCCAATTCTGTCCAGATTGACCATCTAAATCTTTTAATTTGTTTGAAGGGTCAAACGATCTTATTTTTGTCTGATTTTTGGACAGAGTCTTGTAACTCATTGAAGTTTAATTCTGGAAAGTTTCATAATTTTTGGAGTTGTGTACAATTATTTGTGAATTTTTGAAAAACGGGTTCTGAATCTGAGTTGGTCTCAGATTCTGTTTTCAAGGGGATTTTAACAAAGGGTTGTAGTGTAATTTCCGCTAACCACTATTCACCCCCCCTCTAGTGGTGTTCATTGCAGGTGCACGGTCCAACATTTGGTATCAGAGCCAGACCAACACCACTCAAAAGAAGCAAGATTCAACACCGTACGAACAATACAAGGCCAAGAAACAACAATTCATAATATACTGCTTGTCTCAAATCAAAGGTACATACTATGGCTATTGTTTCTCACAAAGGTGAGTTGGAAGGTATGTCCACACAACGCCCTCCTCTTTTTGATGGCAATAATTTTGTTCATTGGAAACTAAGAATGAGGCTATTCTTAATGGCTATAGACATCGATTTATGGTCTATAGTTGAAGATGGGCCGTACATTCCAATGAAAGTTGTACAAGTTAGTGGAGTAACTCAAGAGGTTGAAAAATACAAAAGTGAATGGTCATTAGATGATAAAAAGAAAATGTCCATGAATGCTAAAGCTATGCAATTACTTTTGAATGGACTTACAACTTCTGAAGCAGGATATGTGTCAAATTGCACAAGCGCACACGACATGTGGAAATCACTTGTATTAAAGCATGAAGGTACTAGTGGTGTTAAAGAGTCAAAAATAAACATGCTTATGACTGAATTAGAGACTTTCAATATGTTGCCAAACGAATCCATAACATCTATGGATTTGAGGATTACTAATATTTTCAATGCCCTTGAAGCTTTAGGGAAGTCATTTTCGAACAGTGAAAAGGTTCAAAAAGGTGCTACGAAGTCTCCCTGCTGAATGGGATCCAAAGGTGACTGCAATCGAGGAGACAAAGTCAATCACCAAGATGGATGAATTGATCGGGTCTCTTAAAGTCTATGAGGTAAAACTGAACCAACGAAAGTCTGAATCGTCTAAGTCATCCAGTAAGTCAATAGCCTTCAAAACAACTGAAACACATGCTAATAACGATGATAGTAATAGTGATACTGAATTAGACGATGACTTGATATTGATTGCTAGAAAACTTAGAAAGTTTTTCAAACGCCCAAATAGGAATAGACAACATAATTCTTCTTCTTCTTCTTTTTCTCAATCTAAGAAAAATAACACAAACAAATGGTATAATAAAGAATTAAAGTGTTATGAATGCGGTCAAAAAGGACATATTTCATACGATTGTCCAACAAAGAAAAATAATAATAAAAACAACAATAATAAACAAGCCAAGGACAAGGAAGCTCAAACGTCATAGACAAAGGAGTCTAAGGCAAGAAAAGGGAAACGAGCAATGAAGGTGAGCACATGGAGCGACTCATCCGACTCAGAATCCGAAACTAAGGAAGCTCAAGTGTGCTTCGTATCCAACGAGGTATGTTCTTCTTCTGATAGTGATTCTGATAGTGACATGACATTTGATGAAATGTATGAAGAATTCCTACGAATGCATGCTCACTGTAAGAGGCTCTCTAAAGAAAGAAGAAACTAGTTGAAGAAAATGACAAGTTGAAGACGTCCAACTTGGAATTTTTCGATCAACTAGAATCTCTTAAACAAGAGTCTACTAATACTCTTGATTCTTTAGAGAACAAAATTGAATCATATAGGAAAGATGAACAAAAGTTACAAATGGAAAATAAAATGTTGAAATCCAAGTTAGAAAATTGTGAAAATGAAATAGTGCAACTTAAGTCTTCTAAATTTACCTTAGAAAAAATGATAGAACAATTTAAATCGGGTGCAAATATGTTAGATACACTTATCTCATCACAAAAGTATGGCAATGATAAAACCGGCCTAGGCTATAAAGAAGAAAACGAAAAAGTAAATGAAAAGACTAAGTTTGTTTCATCTAGTACAAAGTTGCCATATAATACAAAATCAACTTTGCCTGCTACATCTTCTTCTACACCTTCTTCTACTCATATCAAGGCAAAAATACAACACAAACCCACCAATATGCACACGCATAAACATACATCTAGGCCAAATTTTGCATCTAGACAACCTAGAAATCATGCCTACATGTATACAAATGCAACTAGACCAAATAAAATGCATCCAACTTTTTATGAACCTAAGCATAAGCAACTCTCATACAAGTCTTATAGAAATACACATGAATATACATATAGAGCACCATATAAGAAACAAAATCGCATGCCTTATACACATTATAAGATTCGGTCATCCTATAATGATTATCAACCATGGCGCAACATGTATAACAATGCATCCTCACTTATGTGGAATAATCATCTATATGCTTATCCTTCTTACTTTAACCATGCTAAAAATGTGCCTAGAAAGTATATTCAAGTTTGAATACCTAAGGGTTATCTAAACAAGAATAATGCCCCTAACATTCAAGGACCCAAATAAAGGGTACCTAAAATTTTATCTCCATTGTAGGAAAAAATGCAAGGAATGCAAGAAAGAGGCAAAGTCAAAGAATCTAAAAACCAAATGGTTTTTAGATAGTGGATGTTCGAGGCATATGACGGGCAACCCCAATCTATTCACCGAACTTGAACATATTGATGGTGGAAAGGTAACATTCGGTGACAACAACAAAGGAAAAGTTGTTGGAAAAGGAACAATCGGGGACCCAAACACATTTCAAATACGAAATGTGTTGCTAGTAAGCAATCTCTCTTATAATTTACTTAGTATTTCTCAACTTATAGATTGTGGTTATAATGTCTCCTTTCTTCCCAATTCTTGTGATATAATAAATGAAAAAGGAGAAACGGTTTTAAAAGGAAATAGAGATGGTAGCGCCTGAGGTCCTACAAGTGGTATCAGAGCGAGGTCACGGGTTCGATTCCCAGCAGGAGCAATTGCTGAGGGGGAGATTGTTAGGTGCAGCAATTGTCCCGTGGCGTAAGCCGGTGGGCGTAGGCCGTGTGGGCCAAGTCACAGTCGAATGTCGTGGGCGCTTGTGTGCTGAATGCACTATAAGGCTAGGGTATGCGCATCTCCTGTCACCAATTGGTTTTTGGGAGAGTTGGTAGCGCCTGAGGTCCTACAAGTGGTATCAGAGCGAGGTCATGGGTTCGATTCCCAGCAGGAGCAATTGCTGAGGGGGAGATTGTTAGGTGCAGCAATTGTCCCGTGGCGTGGGCCGGTGGGCGTAGGCCGTGTGGGCCAAGTCA
>AP025074.1:20472429-20538283 GCA_036186865.1 Eustoma russellianum | reverse complement strand
TACATCTTAAAGTGTTCTAAAAAATTAAATTAAGGGCTGAGTGGAATATAACATGTGTATTATTAATGTTTTATTATTTTACAAAGTCAGCAAAAATAAATTTCAGCACATGCACATACATATCCAACGCCACCTACAGCTGAGATGGATCTTATTTGGAGCCTTGTTGGCATATTGATTGGTCAAGGATCAATCATACAATGTTGGCGAATTAAAGAGAGAAGCTACAAAATGGTAAGAATTCAAAATTTGTCTCTCTCATATCACATGCTGAAAATTTCAGCATGCTAAATATTGCTGGCCGAATTCTTGGACTTTTTGTGATATATGTCATCATCTTTTATTGTGTGATTGATTGGAAGAAGAAATGGAAATGATTTTAATATTATTTAAATTAATAAAGTGTGATATTTATATATCACACATGCTGAAAATTTTTCAGCATGTGTGAGACTTGTGTGGCCGAATATATGAGCTAAAAGGTGTCCATATTCATTTCTCATGTGATAGGATATTGACCATTTAATTGGTGATTCATTTTATAAAGAAAAATCAAATTAAATTTGGCATTATTTTGAATGAAATGGAATGATGCAGATGCTGAAAATTCAGCATGGCAATGTCACATAATGGGCGAAATTTTGTCTTAGAAAGGAAGGGATTTTTGTCTTGGAATTTATGTGATATATCTTATGATTTATGGAAGTTATTTTGTGATGATTTTGACACATGTTCAAGTGTAATTCTCAGATTTTTCCAAGTCATCAATGATGACAACATTTATCCAATAAGAAGGTGCCAAGTAAGCGAAGCTTAAATGATCATCCAATAAGAAGATGCCAAGTAAGCAAGGCCTTGTCAAAATGATGCTACACATTCTCCCAAGGACTTAGAAGGCAATTTTCAAGAGGGGAGAGCACTAGTGGGGGCGGCCACAATGTGATTAAAAAGAAGGAATTAGAGCAAAACAAGAACAAGAACAAGAATTGCAAAATCAAAGATCAAAAGTGTTCTAGCCTTCTTCTTCTACACTCTCTTTCTTTTTTCTTCTTGTAAGCCTATTGTCATATCTTTCAATCTTGAATATGCTTGTCATATATCACTACATACTCTATATCTTTGTAAAAGATTGATCAAGGTGTGATCAATTTCCAATCTTGCAAGGTGGTGGTGTTCGTGTGCATTGTATTGAACATACAAGGTTTGTAAAGGGTTGGAGTTGGTGTGTAAATCCATCAACCCTGTGGTAAGGTGTTTTTGAGTTGCGTGATTAGTGTAAACCAAGGAAGGTGTTCCTTGAAGACTGGAGCAGGTTGTTGATAACCGAACCAGTATAAAATTCTTGGTGTCATTTACTTTCAGCACTGTTTACTGTTTTTAATCACGTTCGTAAAAATAGTAAACGAATTTCAAAAATTACAAAACTTTCATAAGACATATCCACACGTTCTAGGGTTCGTTTGGCACAAGTTTCAACCCTTTTGGACAAGTATAAGTCATCCAAACGTCCAAAGTTCTGAGACTAGTGCAGTCTGATTTTCAGGCTTGTAAAGGTTGAGACTTTGATCGTATTTGACTAACTTCTCAAAAGAATTTTGCAAAACTGTTTCAACCTAATTAAATATAGTATATAAGGAGTTAGTGGTCAAAGTTTCAGAGCATTTGGACATGCACACAAATAGGAATAAACTTTTCAAAACTGTCTACCGTTTCTGGCAGATTCGAGCAATCTGATTACCAACGGTTTTTGAAGGGGTTAAAGGTTGAATTTTAATTTGAAATTTTTAGGGGATCCTCATAACATCTGAGGCTAAGTCCTCTCAAAATTTCATAATTTGTGGAGACCTATAACCTGGTTTTAAAAACATTTTAAAACTGGTCCTGAAAACAGAATCTGTTTTCAGAAGTTGAATTGTTTAGGTTTAAACAAATTTTAAAAACCACACTTTCCGCACCATCTATTCAACCCCCCCTTCTAGTGGTGCCTTGCAGATCCTACAAGTGGTATCGGAGCGCAGGAACACTCACAACAAAAGGATCCAACGATCTACGTGAGATGGCAACCACTAGCCACGAAACCGAGGAAAAAGATATGTCAAGCCAAATGCCTCCACTGTTTGAAAATGAGGTAAATTCTGATTCTGACTCGGATTCTGAACTATCTTATGATGATTTATATGTTGAATATCTTGAATTACATAATTTTGCTAGAACTCTTGCAAAACAAAAGAAACGGTTAATTGAAGACAAAAATTGTTACAATCTTCTAACAAAGATCTTGTGTCTCAATTAAACGATTCAAAAGAAGAGTCGTCATGCATTATAAATTCATTAAAATCTGAAATTTCATCATCATGTCATCCGAGAACATTGAATTGAAATCCAAGATTTCAAACTTGAAATCAAGGAATGCGGATGTAGAGAAAAGGTGAAACAATTTGACACGGGATCTAACATGCTGCATCGTATTATCTTATCACAAAAGTATGATAGTGACACAATGGGGTTGGGATACGTTGATACTAATGAAGTATCCACCAAACAAACTAAGTTTATTGTGTCTAAGAAAGTAGACACCCCAAAGCCTCAAATGGCATCTAAGATGACGCAAAAATTGCCTATTCCCTCATCACGTCCCACTTCCTCTTCATATCATGCGAAATACAATTTTGTACCATATATATATGAAAAGAAAAGAGTGATGCATATACGACATTCATTCCATCCACGCACTACGCATACAAAAACAAGGACATATCAAAAATGTCCTACATATAATGCGTATAAAGGAGTTCTTGGCCAAAGGCCAGACACAGTTGCACCTAAAGTATATTATGTTGCGTTCTTATCACCTTTCTCACCTTTTGGAAGGCCTAGAAAAGTCACCCAAATTTGGGTACCAAAAGGGACATTTTCAAAGGGTTGAATAAATAATCCTTACGAACACACGTATATGAAATGCATGTTTTTTTTCTTTATAGGCATCTTTTGATTAGCTTTCCAAAATAAAGGGAGAGAGAAAGCATGATTTAAGGGGAGAGAGATATTGATTGCATAAATCAAGGGGGAGCGGATTCGAAATTTAAATTTCGAATTTTGAATTTATGCATAATTGAAGGGGGAGTGATAGGATATAAATCATGTGCATAAGTTATTTTGAAAATCATCAAAAGGAGGAGATTGTAGAGAAAAAGGGGTTTGAGTGATTTTCAAATACATGATTTAAATGTGTACAAAAACGAGCATAATATAAATCGTGCATAAGATATACATGTATGCATGATACTTTGCTATTACTTGCCTTATTTAGCTTATATATAATGTTGCCGGACTAACGAGCCATGAAGCGTTAAAGCTTACATAATATGGCAAACATTTGTTGTGTTTATACAATTTTCAGGTGCCACTATTAATGAACTAAAGTAGTTCATTAAGTGAAGTACTTAGTTTATTAAACTAAGTAGTTCATTAAAGGAAGCCACATTTGGAAAAGGCACAAAGGCAACAAAGCTAAGGAAGGAAAGTTTTCTCCTCCTCCCCTCTCAATTATACACGCCACATATACAATATTACATATATTTTTAGATTTTTTGAAAAAAGGCACATACACATGTATTCCAACGTACTACCGACACGTTATATATTTTACATACGTACGTTAACGTCACACCACTATACTTAACTCATATTTATGAGTATATTCAGGTCTTACATCATATGATATAAGATATGGTGATGACAAATCAAATACGACACGATAAAAGGTTCTAAACCGAAAATTGTCGTATCGGGCGAATACCAAAACTTTGCCAACGTGTCATGTACTTGCCATAAATAAATGGCCAGCCCCTATACTTCAAAAATTGATGAAAATTTCGTGCACATGACAGAATATTCAGCCAAAAATACTTTCCATGTTGGCACACACAAATTAATCCACATTAAGGCCAAAATGTGAAGATTCCAAGTTTAATTTTGTCACATGTTAATGGTATCACTTTAGACCAGCCAAGTGCTGAGATTTAAAGTATATATTATATATATTATGTATAACATAATATATATATAACATGTGCAAAAGTTGGAATTTAAATTAGAGAAAAATCGGGTAATCGATAAATATTGAAAATTCAGTTTTCTACGCACACAACACATGAAACGTTTTTTGTACATCATGCGACACGTATCTAGACACTTTTTACATATGATATACATCTTAAAGTGTTCTAGAAAATTAAATTAAGGGCTGAGTGGAATATAACATGTGTGTATTATTAAATGTGCATTATTTTACAAAGTTAGCAAAAATAAATTGCAGCACATGCACATACATATCCAACGCCACCTACAGCTGAGATGGAGCTTATTTGGAGCCTTGTTGGCATATTGATTGGTCAAGGATCAATCATACAATGTTGGTGAATTAAAGAGAAGCTACAAAATGGTAAGAATTCAAAATTTGTCTCTCTTATATCACATGCTGAAAATTTCAGCATGTTAAATATTGCTGGCCGAATTCTTGGACTTTATTGTGATATATTTCATCATCTTTTATTGTGTGATTGATTGGAAGAAGAAATAGAAATGATTTTAATATTATTTAAATTAATAAAGTGTGATATTTTATATATCACACATGATGAAAATTTTTCAGCAAGTGTGAGACTTGTGTGGCCGAATATATGAGCTAAAAGGTGTCCATATTCATTTCTCATGTGATAGGAATATTTACCATTTAATTGATGATTCATTTTATAAATAAAAATCAAATTAAATTTGGTATTATTTTGAATGAAATGGAATGATGCACATGCTGAAAATTCAGCATGGCAATGTCACATAATGGGCGAAATTTTGTCTTAGAAAGGAAGGGATTTTTGTCTTGGAATTCATGTGATATATCTTATGATTTATGGAAGTTATTTTGTGATGATTTTGGCACATGTTCAAGTGTAATTCTCAGATTTTTCCAAGTCATCAATGATGACAACATTTATCCAATAAGAAGGTGCCAAGTAAGCGAAGCTTAAATGATCATCCAATAAGAAGATGCCAAGTAAGCAAGGCCTTGTCAAAATGATGCTACACATTCTCCAAGGACTTAAAAGACAATTTTCAAGAGGGGAGAGCACTAGTGGGGGCGGCCACAATGTGATTAAAAAGAAGGAAGAAGAGCAAAACAAGAACAAGAACAAGAATTGCAAAATCAAAGATCAAAAGTGTTCTAGCCTTCTTCTTCTACACTCTCTTTCTTTTTTCTTCTTGTAAGCCTATTGTATTCATATCTTTCAATCTTGAATAGGCTTGTCATATATCATCACATACTCTATATCTTTTTAAAAGATTGATCAAGGTGTGATCAATTTTCGATCTTGCAAGGTGGTGGTGTTCGTGTGCATTGTATTGAACATAAAAGGTTTGTAAAGGGTTGGAGTTGGTGTGTAACTCCATCAACCCTGTGGTAAGGTGTTTTTGAGTTGCGTGATTAGTGTGAACCAAGGAAGGTGTTCCTTGAAGACTGGAGTAGGTTGTTGATAATCGAACCAGTATAAAATTCTTGGTGTCATTTACTTTCAGCACAGATTTTCTGTTTCAGCACTGTTTACTGTTTTTAATCACGTTCGTAAAAATAGTAAACGAATTTCAAAATTATGAAACATTCAGAAGACATAGCCACACGTTCTAGGGTTCTATTGGCACAAGTTTCAACCCTTTTGGACAAGTATAAGTCATCCAAACGTCCAAAGTTCTGAGACTAGTGCAGTCTGATTTTCAGGCTTGCAAAGGTTGAGACTTTGATCGTATTTGACTAACTTCCCAAACGAATTTTGCAAAACTGTTACAACCTAATTAAATATAGTATATAAGGAGTTAGTGGTCAAAGTTTCAGAGCATTTGGACATACACACAAATAGGAATAAATTTTTCAATACCGTCTACTGATTCTGGCAGATTCGAGCAATCTGATTACCAACGATTTTTGAAGGGGTTAAAGGTTGAATTTTAATTTGAAATTTTTAGGGAATCCTCATAACATCGGAGGATAAGTTCTCTCAAAATTTCATAATTTTTGGAGACCTATAACCTGGTTTTAAAAACGTTTTAAAACTGGTCCTGAAAACAGAATCTGTTTTCAGAAGTTGAATTGTTTAGGTTTAAACAATTTTAAAAACCACACTTTCCGCACAATCTATTCAACCCCCCCTTCTAGTGGTGCCTTGCAGATCCTACAGAGCTACATATACTTCTTCTTGAATTATTCCAGTTAAGAAGGCTGATTTTACATTCATGTGATATAGCTTGAAATCCTTATAGCATGCATAAGCTAGTAGCATTCTAATAGCTTCTAATCTAGCTATGGGGACAAAAGTTTCATCATAATCTATATCTTCTTCTTGTCTATATTCCTGAGCTACAAACCTAGCTTTGTTTCTAGTTATGTTTATTTGTTCATCCATTTTATTTCTAAATAACCATCTAGTGTCAATTATAGGGTGATCACTAGATTTAGCCACTAACTCCCAAATATCACTTCTCTAAAATTGATTTAGCTCTTCTTGCATGGATACTATCCACTCTTCATCAACTATAGCCTCTTTTATATTCTTAGGATCAACTTGTGAAATGAAGGCATTTTCATAGAATTTTCTCCTTGACAATACGCTTTGACTAGTTTCTCCTAATATTAGCTCTTCCAGGTGTCATTCTTATATTTATTGATTCCGATAGATTTGAAGTATCACCTTTTATTTCTTCCACTTCTTCTATCTTAGGTCCACTTTCAAGTGGATCAATTCCAAGATCAACAAAAATGTGTCCTTTTGGATTTTCAAGATTTTCTATATGACTTCAATTATTTCACTTTCTTCATAATCATTTAGACTTGGTTCATTATCAAGGAATTCACCAAACCTAACATGAATTGACTCTTCAACCTTCATATTTCTTTTATTGTATAGCCTAAATGCATTGTTATTTTAAGTATAACCGATAAATATTCCTTCATCTGCTTTGAAATTGAGTTTATCCAAGTTATCTTTTGTATTAAGTATAAAACACTCACAACCAAATACCTTGAAATATCCAATGTTGGGTACTCTTCCTGTCCAAAGCTAATAAGGAGTCTTTTTAAAAGATGGTCTCAAGTAAACTCTATTCATTACATGAAAAGCAGTCTTTATCACTTCAGCCCAAAAATACTTAGGTAGCTCAAATTCATTTTGCACGGCTCTACTCATTTCTTGAAGTGTTCTATTCTTCCTTTCCACAACATCATTTGGTTCAAGAGTTCTAGGAGCTGAGAATTTGTGTCTATAGGACCTGTATAACACCACTAGAAGGGAGAGGGGGAGTTGAATAGTAAGTGCAAAAAAATGGTTTTAAAACTTTTTAGACCAAATAACTCACTTCTGAAACAGTTTCTGTTTTAGAATCCTTATTTTAATTAACTAGTTGACTAGGTTACAGAACTCAAAAAATTGTGAAATTTGGTGACAATATGCTCTCAGATATTTTTAATGTATCATAAAAATTTCAGATTAAAACTTTAAGCGCAACCCCTTCAAAAACCGTTTTTGTACAGATTATGTCAATCTGCCAGAAATTGTGCTTGAAAATAAAAAAGTTACTCCTATTAATTGACAACTCTAAATGACATGAACATTTTATGATATGACACTTAAGCTGTTTACTTCAACGGGTTAAAATATTGTTTCAAAATTCTCTTGGTAAGTATGTCAACCACGTTGATGTTCTCAACCTTTGAAGATCTGAGAATCAGATTCCACTAGTCTCAGAACTATGAACATTTGACTGACTTATACTTATCCGAATGGGATAAAACTTGTCCCAATGGAGAGTTAAGACATGTAGCTATGTTTCTGTAAAAAGTTTCTAATTTTTGAAAAATGTTTGCTATTTTTCCGTGAGTATAAAAACAATGTAGAAAACTGAAAACTAAAAGTAAAAATGCTGAAAGTAAATAACACCAAGATTTTTATACTGGTTCGGTCAAATCGTCCTACTCCAGTCTTTGAGGACACCTTTCTCGGTATTCACTAATCAAAAATAATACCTTGACACAATGGTGACTAGAGTTAAATACCAACTCAGCCATTTTACAATCAAACAAACAAAAACAACAACATGAACATCACCACCAAACAAATGAAGGTTTGATCACACCATGATCAACCTTATACAAGTGATGAATGTATGTGGGTGGTATACACAAGGCCTCTATAGATATAGAAAATATGTATGATAGGCTTGAGGCTAAGAGCAAGAGAAAAGAATAAGAGAAGAAGGGAATAGTCTTGCTTGATCTTGGAAGAATATGAACTTTGGCTTAGCCTTGCTTGAATCATCTTGCCCCTTTTTATAGTTGTTGCGGCCACCCCTAGGGCTGAACTCTTCCTTGAAAATTGCCTTGAATACCCTTGCAAGATGCCTTGTCTAATATGGTGACACACCCTTGCTTACTTGGCAAAACATGATTGTACGAACGACCTGTATTCGCCTAGTTATCACATCATGATTGACCATCATTTATCCACCTTGGCACTCCATAAAATGAAATGGAAATTCAACCAAAATCTGAAGCACATGCTTAAAATCAAGTATGTTAATTACTGATCAATCAAAATGTGATTGGCCCACAATTTTGGAAGAAACTTGGTGCAAACTTAGTGCAAAAAATCTGCCAAATCAAGACATGTGCTGAAAGTTTCAGCATGTGTTTTATTTTGAATTGTTTTCATGTGTTTCTTGCCTTCTTTAATGTCAGAAATTACATGTGGGTTATCCTCCAGAAATTAAAGTGCCAAACAAGATCCACCTAGGCTCCAAATGAGGTGTAATAGGTGTGTACATCATCAGCACCATGTGCTGAAATTACTTTTGTAAACTTTGTCAAATAATAATGTATAATCTTTGCACGTATGGTAAATTTTAATCAACCCTTAACTTATTTTCCTAGAACACTCCAATATTTCTTAGATGTGTAAAGATGTCTAGATACATGTTACACTATGACCAAAAACGTTCCATGCATCGTGAGCGTAGAAAAATGAATTTTCGACTTTCGTCGATTACGAATTTTTCTCCGACTAATCTCGAACTTCTTAAACATATAATTATGTTATGTCACACATAATATACATAAAATAATGTGTATTTTCTGCTCCAATGGCTGAGTTTAAAAATGGCCCCATGTGACAAAAAGTTTGGGTTTGAATTTTCCACAATTCAAGCCAAAATCTCGGTGATTGATGTGTAAATATGGTATGACTTTGGGGCTGATTTTTACATGTGGCGCACGAAATTTCTGAATATTTTGAGTGCATATAGTGTGTCAATCATTATATGGTACGTACATGACATGTCGATGAAGGTTCGGTAGTCACCCGATGTGACAATTTTCGTTGTATGGACTCGTGACATGTCGATGTAATTTTTTGTAACAAGACGACTTGTAATGTATGATATGAGACTTGTGTATACTCACAAATATGACGTGTATATGGTGGTGTGACGTCAACGTATGTGTATGATATGTATGGCGTGTCGGTGGAACGTCAGAATATAACTATATAGTTTGTCGTTATAAAAGATACGGATATATAATATTTTTTTCTAGGTGAAGGATGGGCAGCACTGTCTGGGTATTTTATTAATATATATGAAACTTCACTTGTGGCAGAGGAATCTGTGGTTACAATAATGGTCCTATCTATGGAGGGAGACTCTCTCAAACTAAACAGTACAAAATAGAAATGATATATAAAAGTCTCAAAATTATAGCTAATAATAATATGAAATTCGAGAGGAAAAAATATAATACAATGTAATCCAGTGGAAGTGAAAGTTACGCCACTTGTATCATCGAAGCATCTCTATAGCATCTCTTTTCCTTCCGTCGCTCCAGCTGCATATCCCGTGGGTGTTTCGTTTGTGACACATAAATGAAATGGTCAATATAGAATAAATAGGATATAAACAAGAGAGAAGTGAAGGCCATGTACATACCGACGTTGCCTGTGTTTAAAAACAACACAGGCAACCGCAAAAGGTCCAATCCAGGTGTTCTTGTCGAACAAGGCATAAATGAATTATAATAGTGCCGTAGCCAGTGGTTATGTTCCTCAGCAATATCATAGAAAATGAATTTATGATCCATATAGTAAATGTGAGTGAGTGAGCTAGATAAAATCAAAAGAAATGGAAGGATAACATACCAACGTTGTCTATGCCAAGAAGTGACATAGGCAACTATTTCAGTAGCACGCCAACCCATTGGGAGACATCATTATCAAAACCGCAGGTTAGGTACTGAGGAATCCAATGTTTGCACCTCAAACTTCACACAGCAAGTCCGTGAAAGATGTGAAAATAGTGACCCAGCCGAACGTAAACCATGGCGTGATAATGTATGCGCCGTTGTATTTGCCTCTCGTGGACAGTAATTTAGCGATGAAGCATTTAATCTCAGAAATTGGATGGTACGCCTCAAGTCAGAAGCATAAGCTCCTGTAAAACGGTAAGGGGCAGCTATATGATTTAGTAGCACGCTAGAGTCTATTTCAGTGATTAGTTGGTCATGATCCCGGGAGTAGAATATGAGAGCGTACTGTAGCTCCATGAGTTCATCCCTCAATGGCATCATAGAACGCAAATAAAAACAAAAGGCAGATGAATTCACCATGATGATTACATAATATTCCTCCTGTTGCCGCATTAGATTGTACCACCGCTGCATCAACATTAAATTTTATTTGCCCATAGGCGGCTGCTCCCATCAAACAATTCTCGGTCTATGCGACCGAATGGGTGGAGAGAAAGAACGGGCTGTCACATTTAAATCATGGATATATATATATATATAATACATATATGGCGTGTGTGCATGTGAGAAGAGAGGACTTTCCATTTCAAGTTTGTTGTCAAATAGTTCTCTCCAAATATGTCTTCATTTAATAAACTAGCTGGTTCATCTCCTTAATAACTTTACTTAATGAATTAGTTTAGTTCATTAATCATGGCACCTGAAAATAGTATAAAGACAACAAATATTTGCCATATGATGTAAGCTTTAACGCTTCATGGCACGTCAGTACGATAATGATATATAAGCATGTAAAGCATATTTATCACATAAGCACGTCAAGTAACAATTTATTCATGCATTTTGTAAACACGTAACATTTAAATCATGCATTTTCAAATCACTCAAACCCCAAATTCTGAACAATCTCCCCCTTTTGATGATTTTCAAAATAACCATTATCCATGATTTAAATGCGATCATTCTCCCTACAATTATGCACAACATGAAAATTTTGAATTTCATAATATCATGATATCTTGCTCTCCCTTAAATTTTTATCTCTCTTCCCCTTAAATCATGCTTTTCTCTCCCCTTTTATTTTGTAAATCATATCAAAGGCATTATTAAGAATTGGTAGTAGAAGCATTTTACAACATATCAATAGAAATCATGCCTAATTTAGAACGTAAATTTTCATACGTAGCTTGATTATGTGATTTTGTGAATATGTCGGCTACTTGTGCTTCTGTACGAACATGTCCTATAACAATATCACCACTGTTTACATGATCACGAAGAAAATGATATCTTACATTGATATGTTTTGCCTTAGAATGTAAACCAAGGTTCTTAGACAAGTTAATAGCACTCATACTATCACAGTATATGGGGATGCGATTTACAACTAGACCAAAGTACAATATTTGTTGTTTAACCATACTAGTTATGTGCAACAAAGACTAAGTGCCATGTATTCCGCTTCAGTGGTAGATAATGCTACACTAGCTTTCTTTTTCGAAAACCATGATATGAGTCAGTTACCAATAAATTGACATGTACCATTGTGCTTTTTCTATCCATTTTACGTCCGCCATAATCCGCATCAGTATAAGTGTGTAAGTTAAATTCATAGTTTTTATCATACCAAATTACTAATGTGGGAGTGTGCTTAATGTATTCAAATATTCTTTATACAGCATTATAGTGTGAGACTTTAGGATTACTTTGAAAACGAGCACACATACAAACACTAAACATAATATTAGGTCTACTTACAGTAAGATAAAGCAAAGAACCAATCATAGACCTATACGATCCATTATCAAAGTCTTGTCTGTTTTGATCTTTATCAAGTTTTGTGGCTACACTCATGAGGGTGGTAGAAGGTTTTGAGTTTTCAAAATTAAACTTTTTAATCATGTCGTTGACATATTCTACTTGACTTATATGTATGCCTTTACTAGTTTGCTCAATTTGCAAGCCAAGAAAATAATTTAGTTCACCTACCATAGACATTTCAAACTCGGATTTCATGAAAGTTTCAAATTCTTCTACTAACTTATGACATGTAGATCCAAACACAATATCATCGACATAAATTTGAATAATAAGAAAACCCAAATTTTCTTGTTTCAAGTATAGAGTACTATCTATGGTTCCTCTTTTAAATCTATTTTCTAAAAGAAAAGTATCAAAACGATCGTACCATGCTCTAGTGCTTTCTTTAAACCATATAGTGCTTTCTTTAACTTATACACATGATTAGGATATTTTATATCCTCAAAGCCGGATGGTTGTTTTACATAGACTTCTTCTTGTATAAAACCATTTAAGAACGCACTTTCTACGTCTATTTGATAAAGTTTCAAATTATTTATGCAAGCAATAACAAGTAACTGTATAGCTTTTAAGCGTGCTACGGGTGCGAATATTTCCTCGTAATCTATTCCCTCTTCTTGATTATAGCCTTGTGCTACAAGCCTAGCTTTGTTTCTAACGACTTTACCATCTTTATTCATTTTGTTTCTAAACAACCACTTTGTGCCTATTATTGTTTTATCTTGTGGTCGTGGTACTAAATCCCACACATCGTTTCTTGTGAATTGATTTAGTTTATCATGCATAGCGTTAATCCAAGAAGAATCATTCAAAGCATCAAGCACATTTTTTGGGTTCTATTTCAGATACTATAGCATGGAATTGATTTATTTCATCTTGATTATTCTTTTACTTGGTCAAACACCTTGTGATATGTCGCCTATGATGAGGTCATGTCAGTGATCCCTATACCATCTTGATTGATTATTTTCTAAGTTCTCATGCATTTCTAAGTGATCATGCATTTCTAGTGTGTCGTGTTCATCTAACACGGGCTTTAGTTCAAAATCATGATCATATTCTTTATTTATTTCAACTTCATCAAATTCATTAAATTTCACATGAATGGATTCTAATATTTTCCTAGTAATAGGATCATGATATCTATATGCCTTAATTCACAGAATATCCAACAAAGATGCATTTTATGGATTTAGGCTCAAATTTATCTAGATTATCTTTTATGTTTAATACAAAGCATTTACAACCAAACACATGAAAATAATCAATCTTAGGCATGCGATCATTCAAAAATTCATAAGAGGTTTTGGTTGGACCGTCAACCTGCAGTAAACACCACAAGAGGAGGGGTGAATAGTGGTTACCAGAAATTACACTACTACCCTTGGTTAAAATACCCTTTGAAAACAAAATCTGAGACCTCTTCAGATTCAGTACCTGTTTTTAAAAGATTCAAACCTCAGTGTACACAACTCCAAAAATTATGAAACCTTCCAGAAATTAACTTAAATGTCTTGAGTAGACTCTATCCAAAAATGAGACAACAATAAGATCGTTGGCCCTTAAACCAAATAAAATGATTCAGATGGTCAATCCGGACAGAATTGGATACAATAGTGCTGAATTTTGAAAATGTGTTTGTCTTTGATTACTCAACCAAAAAGATTGATCTTTATATCAAAACGCTCCTTAGGATGTCCTTTTTATGTTTCCAAAAGGCTATGACCTTTAATTATCCTTTATGCAAACAAAATTCAAGTCTTCTTGAAACTAGTAACATTGCAGCCAGATTGGAGCGGTTATCTTGGAATGACTGAAAGACTAACCTTCCTTTTCTCAAATCAAGTGATTCTTGTTTCAAATGAAAGCTAACATTTAGAAGTATAGCTCCACCAAAAATTACAAATTTTGAAAGTTTTTTGCTATTTTTTCAAGACCTGTGAAGCTGGATAAGAAATGTAGTAAAAACATACAGAAAAACAGAAAAGTGAAAAGACAAAACACCAAAGATTTATCCATGTTGGTCAATGTGACCTACTCCTGTCCCAAGAAATACCTTTCCTTGGATTTTACTATGAAATGAACACAAATACAACAAGAACCAAGCTTGATCCTTGGGTTAAACACCAACCCTATTCAAGACTTGGATGATCACCTCTATGCAACTCTTGGTTGCAACACTTTTACCACCTATTGGTGTAGCCTTATAAATTTAGCTAACCAGTCTTACAAATGAGACACAAGAGAGGCTTGTAGCTCTACAAAAATATCAAAAGAGCACCTTGGCTACACAAAGAATGAAATAAGAATGAACAACAGAAGATAGCAAGATACTTAGCTTCAACTTTTTTGCTTTCAAGTGTGTATTCTTCTTCTTCACCTTTGCCACCTATTCATCATGTGAAATAGGCCTTGAAAATAAGAATGCACATGTGTCACCATCTTCATCATCAAGTCTTAGTTGTCTTCACATCATTGGTTGACCACATAAATACCTTGTACACTTGACAACATAAAGAAACATAATTGGTCTACCTTTGATCTTATGTTGGCATATTTTTAGTCTTGAAAAATGACTTGGAAATGCTTGCAAAGTGAAGATAATATTGAAGGGAATATACCACCAAGAAACTATCAACTACTTGGCAAGATAATAAGACATGTGTGGCTGAATTTTGACTCAAAAATCTGCTCAAAAACCAGCCATGACCGTTGTGTTGAGAAATATGTTTGGATAATTTTCAAAGTCATGATTTTAAGTGGTGAATACTTAAAAATGTCACACATGGTGTTATATGTAAAAGTTGAAATCGATCTCTAAACTTGAGACACATCGATCGATCGATGTACACATCGATGTACATCGAACCCTCACTTCGATTGATCGATGTCTAGGGTTTTTAGAAATAATTTTCTAAAATGTGTTAAAATGATTGTTTTCATTTGTACATGATTTATACATGTTCATTATGTGCTTATTATGTGTTTTTGGTGATTATTATTGTCTTGTGACTAACATGCCTTGGAAGTTTCTACAACTTACCAAAAAGGGCAAAATTGGTATTTTGAGTTTTGTAGGAACATGATATGGTGGAAATATTTCAAGAGCATATTCTTATACTATTTATCATGACAAAGTTGATATCATGATTTTTATGACCATCCGGGTCATTTCTGGAGTTTTCTTACACCAGGGGTATTTTGGTCATTTTACCCCCAAGGGTATTTTTGGTATTTTCACTCAAGGAATCTTGAGTATATTATTATCTTCATTCTGGAGCTGTGTTATTATTATTTTGAAGATAATATGGTGTCTTATATCTTATTCTCTCAACCGATGATATTATTGACTATAGCTGGATATGTGACGATTTGAGATGTCACATTCTATTTTTTCTCGAAGACCCTCTTATATATGTTATAAGAGAACATTTATCATCATTATTCAGAGATATTAAAGGTGTCAAAGGTGTGGAAATGATCTCAACATATAAGAAGAAATATTGGGAATTTCGGTGTTACACGTTGACATAATCTTGTCAAGTGTTATCTATTTATTTCTTCTTCAAAAATCTGAGTTGCTACACTTATATATATGTGAAAAACGTGATATCAGGTGATGATGTGGTATTCATTTTATGAGTTGGAGACAAGTGGACCAACCAAAAAGGAGCTAGTTGGCAAAATTGCCAACTTGGAATTTTCTAAATATAGCCAACGGCTATATGGTTTCTTGGTGTATTTTCAGCAGATTTTTGGAAGTCAAATGGAGCTCTCACATGTCCTATTATGATGCTTGAAGTTGGGGATAATTTGGTGGTATTATCCTTTCTTATTTTATTAAGAAAAATCAAAAACATTTTGGAAAAATCAAAGTAGCCAACGGCTACAATGCTGATTTTTGGAGCTGAATTTGTCATTTGAAATGGTCTTCTCCTACATGCCTATTCTCAAGCTAGAAGTTGAGGTATTTTGGTGCATTATCTTCTCTTATTATCTACATTTTGCAAAGGATAAATGAGACTATCCAAGGTGGAAAAATCGGCCAACAAGAGTTGCCAAGGTGGACCAATCATGGTTTTATTTTGCCAAGTGTACAAAGCCAACCAATGATGAGAAGACATTTGGAGTTGATGATGAAGATGATGACACATTGGCATTCTTATCTTCAAGGCTCAAATCACACTATAAATAGAGTCATTGGTGAAGAAGATGAAACACACTTGAAGCTCACAAGCATTCTATAGCTTTCATATTCATCTTCTTGTTCTTGTTGTTGTATTTTGTTGTAGCAAAGTTGTTCTTATATTTTGGTGAGCTACAAGCCTCTTGAGCTTCATTTGTAAGATTGATTAGCCATCTTTATAAGGCTACATCAATAGGTGTTGGAGGTATTGCAACTAAGTGTTGCTTAGAAGGTGATTATCCAAGTCTTGAGTAGGGTTGGTGTATAACCCAAGGATCAAGCTTGGCTCTTGTTGTAAGGTGTTCATATCATAGTGAAATCCAAGGAAAGGTGTTCCTTGGGACTGGAGTAGGTCACATTGACCGAACCAGGATAAATCCTCGGTGTTCTTCTCTTGTTTCTTTATTTCTGTTTTCTGCCCGTTTTTGACTGCAGTTTTCACCCAACTTCACACAATTTGAAAAAATAGCTAAACATTTTCAAAATTCGTGATTTTTGGTGGAGTTATACTTCAGACTGTTAGCTTTCATTTGCAACAAGAATCACTTGATTTGAGCAAGTAAAAGTTAGTCTTTCAGTCTTTGCAAGATAACTGCTCCAATCTGGCTGCAATCTGACCAGTTTTGAGAAAAGTTAAATTCTGTATTTTTCAAGAATTGTTTGAGGTCAGGGCCTTTTGGAAACTTCATCTACACATCCTAAGGAGTGTTTTGATATAAAGATCAACCTTTTTGGTTGAGTATTCAAAGAGAAACACTATTTTCAAAATCAGCAACATTCTGTCCAATTCTGTCCAGATTGACCATCTAAATCTTTTAATTTGTTTGAAGGGTCAAACGATCTTATTTTTGTCTGATTTTTGGACAGAGTCTTGTTAACTCATTGAAGTTTAATTCTGGAAAGTTTCATAATTTTTGGAGTTGTGTACAATTATTTGTGAATTTTTGAAAAACGGGTTCTGAATCTGAGTTGGTCTCAGATTCTGTTTTCAAGGGGATTTTAACAAAGGGTTGTAGTGTAATTTCCGCTAACCACTATTCACCCCCCCCTCTAGTGGTGTTCATTGCAGGTGCACGGTCCAACATTTGGTATCAGAGCCAGACCAACACCACTCAAAAGAAGCAAGATTCAACACCGTACGAACAATACAAGGCCAAGAAACAACAATTCATAATATACTGCTTGTCTCAAATCAAAGGTACATACTATGGCTATTGTTTCTCACAAAGGTGAGTTGGAAGGTATGTCCACACAACGCCCTCCTCTTTTTGATGGCAATAATTTTGTTCATTGGAAACTAAGAATGAGGCTATTCTTAATGGCTATAGACATCGATTTATGGTCTATAGTTGAAGATGGGCCGTACATTCCAATGAAAGTTGTACAAGTTAGTGGAGTAACTCAAGAGGTTGAAAAATATAAAAGTGAATGGTCATCAGATGATAAAAAGAAAATGTCCATGAATGCTAAAGCTATGCAATTACTTTTGAATGGACTTACAACTTCTGAAGCAGGATATGTGTCAAATTGCACAAGTGCACACGACATGTGGAAATCACTTGTATTAAAGCATGAAGGTACTAGTGGTGTTAAAGAGTCAAAAATAAACATGCTTATGACTGAATTAGAGACTTTCAAAATGTTGCCAAACGAATCCATAACATCTATGGATTTGAGGATTACTAATATTTTCAATGCCCTTGAAGCTTTAGGGAAGTCATTTTCGAACAGTGAAAAGGTTCAAAAGGTGCTACGAAGTCTCCCTGCTGAATGGGATCCAAAGGTGACTGCAATCGAGGAGACAAAGTCAATCACCAAGGATGAATTGATCGGGTCTCTTAAAGTCTATGAGGTAAAACTGAACAACGAAAGTCTGAATCGTCTAAGTCATCCAGTAAGTCAATAGGCTTCAAAACAACTGAAACACAGCTAATAACGATGATAGTAATAGTGATACTGAATTAGACGATGACTTGATATTGATTGCTAGAAAACTTAGAAAGTTTTTCAAACGCCCAAATAGGAATAGACAACATAATTCTTCTTCTTCTTCTTTTTCTCAATCTAAGAAAAATAACACAAACAAATGGTATAATAAATTAAGTGTTATGAATGCGGTCAAAAAGGACATATTTTCATACGATTGTCCAACAAAGAAAATAATAATAAAAACAACAATAATAAACAAGCCAAGGACAAGGAAGCTCAAACGTCAAAGCAAAGGAGTCTAAGGCAAGAAAAGGAAACGACAATGAAGGTGAGCACATGGAGCGAATCATCCGACTCAGAATCCGAAACTGAGGAAGCTCAAGTGTGCTTCGTATTCAACGAGGTATGTTCTTCTTCTGATAGTGATTCTGATAGTGACATGACATTTGATGAAATGTATGAAGAATTCCTAAGAATGCATGCTCACTGTAAGAGGCTCTCTAAAGAAAAGAAGAAACTAGTTGAAGAAAATGACAAGTTGAAGACGTCCAACTTGGAATTTCCGATCAACTAGAATCTCTTAACAAGAGTCTACTAATACTCTTGATTCTTTAGAGAACAAAATTGAATCATATAGGAAAGATGAACAAAAGTTACAAATGGAAAATAAAATGTTAAAATCCAAGTTAGAAAGTTGTGAAAATGAAATAGTGCAACTTAAGTCTTCTAAATTTACCTTAGAAAAAATGTTAGAACAATTTAAATCCGGTACAAACATATTAGACACCATCTCATCACAAAAGTATGGTAATGATAAAACCGGCTTAGGCTATAAAGAAGAAAATGAAAAAGTGAATAAAAGACTAAGTTTGTTTCATCTAGTACAAAGTTGCCATATAATACAATAAAATCAACTTTGCCTGCTGCATCTTCTTACTACACCTTCTTCTACTTATATCAAGGCAAAAATACAACACATACCCACCTATATGCACACACATAAACATACATCTAGGCCAAATTTTGCATCTAGACAACCTAGAAATCATGCCTACATGTATACAAATGCAACTAGACCAAATAAAATGCATCCAACTTTTTATGAACCTAAGCATAAGCAAATCTCATACAAGTCTTATAGAAATACACATGAATACATATAGAGCACCATATAAGAAACAAAATCGCATGCCTTATACACATTATAAGATTCGGTCATCCTATAATGATTATCAACCATGGCGCAACATGTATAACAATGCATCCTCACTTATGTGGAATAATCATCTATATGCTTATCCTTCTTACTTTAACCATGCTAAAATTGTGCCTAGAAAGTATATTCAAGTTTGGATACCTAAGGGTTATCTAAACAAGAATAATGCCCCTAACATTCAAGGACCCAAATAAAGGGTACCTAAAACTTTGTCTCCATTGTAGGAAAAATGCAAGGAATGCAAGAAAGAGGCAAAGTCAAAGAATCTAAAAACCAAATGGTTTTTAGATAGTGGATGTTCGAGGCATATGACGGGCAACCCCAATCTATTCACCGAACTTGAACATATTGATGGTGGAAAGGTAACATTCGGTGACAACAACAAAGGAAAATTTGTTGGAAAAGGAATAATCGGGGACCCAAAACACATTTCAAATACGAAATGTGTTGCTAGTAAGCAATCTCTCTTATAATTTACTTAGTATTTCTCAACTTATAGATTGTGGTTATAATGTCTCCTTTCTTCCCAATTCTTGTGATATATAAATGAAAAAGGAGAAACGGTTTTAAAAAGGAAATAGAGATGGAAATACTTATACCCTACCTTAGATAACCTGTTAAATGCTAAGGTTAAGTGTCTAATATCACATGACTTAATGTGAATTTATGGCATAGAAGATTAGGCCATATAGGAATTTCAACCATTAGGAAATTATCTAAAAAGAATTTAATTAGAAGGTATGCCTAAGTTAGACTTAGATAATTTTCAAATGTGTAGAAACATGTATTAAGGGAAAACACATTAAAGAAACCTTAAAACCGAAACATGAAGTGAGTACTAGTCATGTACTAGAATTGCTTCACTTAGACTTATTTGGTTCCAAGTAGGACAAGAAGTCTAGGTGGGACACTACTATGTGTGTGTCATAGTAGACGATTACTCACGGCTACACATGGATATTGTTGCTTTAACACACAAAGACGATGCTCCATTAGCAATCGAAACCCTTATCAAGCAACTTGAAAACATTTACGAAGAAAATGTCAAAAGAATTAGAAGTGATAGAGGTGGAGAATTTAAAAATAAAGACGTAATCAAATTTTGTGAATTTTATGGAATAAAACATGAATTCTCACCACCTAGAACACCACCAAACTCAATGGAGTTGTTGAACGTAAAAATAGAACGATTCAAGAAGTTGCAAGGACAATGCTGTGTGAAAATAAATTACCTAAGTATTTATGGGCTGAAGCTGTTAACTGTGCATGTTATATTATAAATAGGCTCACTATTAGAAAGAAATTAAAATAAAACGCCTTATGAATTGCTAAACAATAGACAACCTAAAATAGATTATCTTAAAGTATTTGGATGTAAATGTTTGTGCTAAACACTAAGGATAATCTAGATAAATTTGAACAAAAGTCTATTGAATGTATATTTGTTGGATATTCAACTAAACTCAAGAGCATATAGGTGTTATAATCCTGCATCTAGAAAAATAATGAATCCATACATGTGAAATTCAATGAAATGCATGCTTTGAAGTTAGTGATAAACATAAACATAAACAAGAAACAAATGTTGAAAATATGTTTGATGATGAAGTATACTTGAGCATGTACTTGATCATCTAGAACCAACTCCCCCCTGAACAAGACATGCATGAACCCTTAGATGAAATGAATCAAGAAAATTTGCCAATTGGGATGATGATTACAACTAATGATCCAATACATATGATAACATTCACACTAATGAAACTTTTGAACAAGATGAGGGTGAACCTAGTCAATCTAGGAATTGGTGCACCCTAGAGAATTAATCATTGGGGATCCAAGTGTTGGGGTTAGAACACGTAGAAGAAACATAAGTCAACTTGAAGGACATAGCTTAGGTCTCACCACATAGAACCTAAGAATGTTAAGGAAGCCTTAGGTGACATATCATGGATAGATGCTATGCATGAGGAGTTAAATCAATTCACAAGGAACACCGTATGGGACTTAGTACCTAAACCTGAAGACAAGTCTATCATAGGAAACTAAATGGGTCTTTAGGAATAAAATGGATGAACAAGGACATATTACAAGAAATAAGGCTAGACTAGTCGCACAAGGTTATAATCAACAAGAAGGAATAGATTATGAGGAACCTTTGCACCCGTTGCACGACTAGAAGCAATTAGATTGTTACTTGCGATTGCAAGTCTAAGTAACATTTAAACTCTTCCAAATGGATGTCAAGAGTGCATTCTAAATGGGATACATCCAAGAAGAAGTGTTTGTCAAACAACCCCCTGGATTTGAAGATCCAAAGAATCCTAACCATGTTTACAAGCTTAAGAAAGCTTTATATGGTTTGAAACAAGCTCCAAGAGCGTGGTATGATAGATTTGCAACTTTCTTATTGCGAATAATTATGAAAGGGGAACCATAGACAACACATTATTCCTAAGAAGAAAAGGTAATGATTTGTTAATAGTTCAAATATACGTAGACGATATTATCTTTGGTTCAACTAACCCTACCTTAGTAAAGATCTTCGAAGAAGATATGAAGTCAGAGTTTGAAATGTCAATGGTAGGAGAGTTGAATTATTTCTTAGGACTTCCAAAATCAAACAAACCCCTCAAGGAATTCACATTAGCCAACTTAAGTATGTCAATGATATGATTTAAGAAGTTTGGCTTTGAAGATTTGAAACCTACAACTACCCCCATGAGTGTTAGTACCAAACTCGATAAGGATGAAAATGGTAAACCTTTTGATGACACACTCTATAGGTCTATGATTGGATCACTGTTATACTTAACTGCATCAAGACCTGACATCATGTTTAGTGTATGTATGTGTGCTAGGTTTCAATCTTGTCCTAAGGTATCACATTACAATGCAGTGAAAAAGATATTTAGATATCTTAAGCATACACCTCACTTAGGACTATGGTATGATAAAAATGCTAAGTTGGAATTACACGCATATAGTGATGCTGATTATGGTGGTTGCAAGTTAGATAGAAAATCCACTAGCGGCACATGTCAATTCATAGGAACCAATTTGATCTCTTGGTTTTCTAAAAAGCAAGCTAGTGTAGCTCTTTCTACCACTGAAGCCGAGTATATTGCTTTGAGTTTATGTACTACCCTAATACTTTGGCTTAACAGCAACTTAGTGATTTTGGCATTAAAATGAAAAAGATTCCAATTTTCTGCGATAGCACAAGTGCAATCAATCTTTCCCGGAATCCGGTGCTTCATTCTAAGGCCAAACACATTGAGGTGCGATACCACTTTCTTCGCGATCATGTTCAAACTGAGGACATAGTGATAAACCATATAAGAACTGATCACCAAATTGCCGATATCTTTACCAAACCCCTTAATCAAGCCACGTTTGAAAACTTACGAGCCAAGTTAGGTATGATGACTTACGATACCATTGTATAGTTCTATCTTTTGCATGATTTGCAAAATAAAGGGGGAGATAGCATAAGTACATGATTTTAGATTTTAGTTTGCTAAGTCATCATTTGGTATGAAATGATAAGTTTTCAAATATAAGTTAAGAGTTAAGTATAGGTTAAGGGGGGAGAGTATGAGTTGAGGGGGAGCACCATACTATTTAAAAGTTGAAAACATTTGGTTAAACTTTAAATTTTTGGTTATAAGTTGTGACATTAAAATCATGTTAGGTTTATTTTGAAAATCATCCAAAAGGGGGAGAATGTTGAAAAATATGTTTGGATAATTTTCAAAAGTCATGATTTTAAGTGTTACATGTCACATATGGTGTTATAAATGAAAAAGATGAATAAGTGAAGAAAAATGATATTGATGTTTAGTTTTTTTTTTTTGAAATAATTTTCTAAAATGTGATGAATTGGTTGTTTCATTTGTTGTATAATTTATACATGTTCATTATGTGAATATTATTGTTTTTTGGTGATTATTATTGTCCTGTGACTAACATGCGTTTGGAAATTCTACAACTTACCAAAAAGGGCAAAATGGTATTTTGAGTTTTGTAGGAACATGATATGGTGGAAAATATTTCAAGAGCATATTCTTATACTATTTATCATGACAAAGTTGATATCATGAGTATTTATGACCATCCGGGGTCATTTCTTGAGTTTTCTTACACCAGGGGTATTTTGGTCATTTTACCCCCAAGGGTATTTTTGGTATTTTCACTCAAGGAATCTCTTGAGTATATTATTATCTTCATTCTGGAGCTGTGTTATTATTATTTGAAGATAATATGGTGATCTTATATCTTATTCTCTCAACCGATGATATTATTGACTATAGCTGGATATGTGACGATTTGAGATGTCACATTCTATTTTTTCTTGAAGACCCTCTTATATATATTATAAGAGAACATTTGTCATCATTATTCAGAGATATTAAAGGTGTCAAAGGTGTGGAAATGATCTCAACATATAAGAAGAAATATTGGGGAATTTCGGTGTTACACGTTGACATAATCTTGTCAAGTGTTATCTATTTATTTCTTCTTCAAAAATCTGAGTTGCTACACTATTATATATGTGAAAAAACGTGACTAATCAGGTGGACATGATGTGGTATTCATTTTATGAGTTTGGAGACAAGTGGACCACCAAAAAGGAGCTTCTTGGATTTTTTTCTAAATATAGCCAACGGCTATATGGTTTCTTGGAGTATTTTTCAGCAGAGATTTTTTGAAGTCAAATGGAGCTCTCACATGCCCTATTATGATGCTTGAAGTTGGGGATAATTTGGTTGGATTATCCTTTCTTTATTTTATTAAGAAAAATTAAAAAGAATTTTTGGAAAATAGAAAAGGTAGCCAACGGCTACTTCTCTTTCTTGGAGCAGATTTTTGACTTTGAATTGGTAAAAAGCTCACATGCTTATTATCTTGCCAAAAAGTTGAGAAGATGGTGGAGTGGTTATGGCCTTATTATCTTCACATTTTCAAGATAATTCCAAGTCATTTTTCAAGGTGTTAAAATCAGCCAAGGTGACATCCAAGGTGGACCAATCATTGTGTTTTATTTTGCCAAGTTTACAAAGCCAACCAATGATGAGAAGACATTTGGAGTTGATGATGAAGATGATGACACATTGGCATTCTTATCTTCAAGGCTCAAATCACACTATAAATAGAGGCAATGGTGAAGAAGATGAAACACACTTGAAGCTCACAAGCATTCTATAGCTTTCATATTCATCTTCTTGTTCTTGTTGTTGTATTTTGTTGTAGCAAAGTTGTTCTTAATATTTTGGTGAGCTACAAGCCTCTTGAGCTTCATTTGTAAGATTGATTAGCCATCTTTATAAGGCTACATCAATAGGTGTTGGAGGTATTGCAACTAAGTGTTGCTTACAAGGTGATTATCCAAGTCTTGAGTAGGGTTGGTGTATAACCCAAGGATCAGCTTGGCTCTTGTTGTAAGGTGTTCATATCATAGTGAAATCCAAGGAAAGGTGTTCCTTGGGACCGGAGTAGGTCACATTGACCGAACCAGGATAAATCCTCGGTGTTCTTCTCTTGTTTCTTTATTTCTGTTTTCTGCCCGTTTTTGACTGCAGTTTCACCCAACTTCACACAATTTGAAAAAATAGCTAAACATTTTCAAAATTCGTGATTTTTGGTGGAGTTATACTTCAGACTGTTAGCTTTCATTTGCAACAAGAATCACTTGATTTGAGCAAGTAAAAGTTAGTCTTTCAGTCTTTGCAAGATAACTGCTCCAATCTGGCTGCAATCTGACCAGTTTTGAGAAAAGTTAAATTCTGTATTTTCAAGAATTGTTTGAGGTCAGGGCCTTTTGGAAACTTCATCTACACAATCCTAAGGAGTGTTTTTGATATAAAGATCAACCTTTTTGGTTGAGTATTCAAAGAGAAACACTATTTTCAAAATCAGCAACATTCTGTCCAATTCTGTCCAGATTGACCATCTAAATCTTTTAATTTGTTTGAAGGGTCAAACGATCTTATTTTGTCTGATTTTTGGACAGAGTCTTGTTAACTCATTGAAGTTTAATTCTGGAAAGTTTCATAATTTTTGGAGTTGTGTACAATTATTTGTGAATTTTTGAAAAACGGGTTCTGAATCTGAGTTGGTCTCAGATTCTGTTTTCAAGGGGATTTTAACAAAGGGTTGTAGTGTAATTTCCGCTAACCACTATTCACCCCCCCCCCCTCTAGTGGTGTTCATTGCAGGTGCACGTCCAACATTTGGTATCAGAGCCAGACCAATACCACTCAAAAGAAGCAAGATTCAACACCGTACGAACAATACAAGGCCAAGAAACAACAATTCATAATATACTGCTTGTCTCAAATCAAAGGTACATACTATGGCTATTGTTTCTCACAAAGGTGAGTTGGAAGGTATGTCCACACAACGCCCTCCTCTTTTTGATGGCAATAATTTTGTTCATTGGAAACTAAGAATGAGGCTATTCTTAATGGCTATAGACATTGATTTATGGTCTATAGTTGAAGATGGTCCGTACATTCCAATGAAAGTTGTACAAGTTAGTGGAGTAACTCAAGAGGTTGAAAAATACAAAAGTGAATGGTCATCAGATGATAAAAAGAAAATGTCCATGAATGCTAAAGCTATGCAATTACTTTTGAATGGACTTACAACTTCTGAAGCAGGATATGTGTCAAATTGCACAAGCGCACACGACATGTGGAAATCACTTGTATTAAAGCATGAAGGTACTAGTGGTGTTAAAGAGTCAAAAATAAACATGCTTATGACTGAATTAGAGACTTTCAATATGTTGCCAAACGAATCCATAACATCTATGGATTTGAGGATTACTAATATTTCAATGCCCTTGAAGCTTTAGGGAAGTCATTTTCGAACAGTGAAAAGGTTCAAAAGGTGCTACGAAGTCTCCCTGCTGAATGGGATCCAAAGGTGACTGCAATCGAGGAGACAAAGTCAATCACCAAGATGGATGAATTGATCGGGTCTCTTAAAGTCTATGAGGTAAAACTGAACCAACGAAAGTCTGAATCGTCTAAGTCATCCAGTAAGTCAATAGCCTTCAAAACAACTGAAACACATGCTAATAACGATGATAGTAATAGTGATACTGAATTAGACGATGACTTGATATTGATTGCTAGAAAACTTAGAAAGTTTTTCAACGCCCAAATAGGAATAGACAACATAATTCTTCTTCTTCTTCTTTTTCTCAATCTAAGAAAAATAACACAAACAAATGGTATAATAAAGAATTAAAGTGTTATGAATGCGGTCAAAAAGGACATATTTCATACGATTGTCCAACAAAGAAAAATAATAATAAAAACAAACAATAATAAACAAGCCAAGGACAAGGAAGCTCAAACGTCAAATACAAAGGAGTCTAAGGCAAGAAAAGGGAAACGAGCAATGAAGGTGAGCACATGGAGCGACTCATCCGACTCAGAATCCGAAACTGAGGAAGCTCAAGTGTGCTTCGTATCCAACGAGGTATGTTCTTCTTCTGATAGTGATTCTGATAGTGACATGACATTTGATGAAATGTATGAAGAATTCCTACGAATGCATGCTCACTGTAAGAGGCTCTCTAAAGAAAAGAAGAAACTAGTTGAAGAAATGACAAGTTGAAGACGTCCAACTTGGAATTTTCCGATCAACTAGAATCTCTTAAACAAGAGTCTACTAATACTCTTGATTCTTTAGAGAACAAAATTGAATCATATAGGAAAGATGAACAAAAGTTACAAATGGAAAATAAAATGTTGAAATCCAAGTTAGAAAATTGTGAAAATGAAATAGTGCAACTTAAGTCTTCTAAATTTACCTTAGAAAAAATAATAGAACAATTTAAATCTGGTGCAAATATGTTAGATACACTTATATCATCACAAAAGTATGGAAATGATAAAACTGGATTGGGATATAAAGAAGAAGATGGCAAATCAGATAAAAAGACTAAGTTTGTATCATCAACTACGAAACAACCTTATAAAGTTATAAAAACAAATTTTTCTGCTAAATCTTCTTCTACTCCTTCTTCTACTTATTCAAAGATAAAAGATGCAACATACACCCATAAAAGCACACACGCATAACTATACATCTAGGCCAAACTTTGCATCTAGACAACCTAGAAACTATGCCTACATGTATACAAATGCATCTAGACCGAATAAAATGCATACAACTTATTATGAACCTAAGTATAGGCAACACTCTTATAAGTCTTATAGAAATGCCTATGAACACACTTATACTACGCCATATAAGAAACAAATTCAGATGCCTTATATACATCATAAATCTCGGCCATTCTATAATGATTATCAACCACGGCGCAACATATATAACAATGCATCTTCACTTATGAGGAATAATCATCTATATGCTTATCCTTCTTATTTTAACCATGCTAAAAATGTGCCTAAAAGGTATGTTCAAGTTTGGATACCTAAGGGTTATCTAAACAAGAATAATGCCCCTAACATTCAAGGACCCAAATAAAGGGTACCTAAAACTTTGTCTTCATTGTAGGATAAACGCAAGGAATGCAAGAAGGAGGCAAAGTCAAAGAATCTGAAACCAAATGGTTTTTAGATAGTGGATGTTCGAGGCATATGACGGGCAACCCCAAACTATTCACGGAACTTGAACATATTGATGGTGGAAAGGTGACATTCGGTGACAACAACAAAGGAAAAGTTGTTGGAAGAGGAACAATCGGGGACCCTAACACATTTCAAATACGAAATGTGTTATTAGTAAGCAATCTATCCTATAATTTACTTAGTATTTCTCAACTTATAGATTGTGGTTATAATGTCTCCTTTCTTCACAATTCTTGTGATATAATAAATAAAAAGGGAGAAAGAGTATTAAAAGGAAATAGAGATAGTAATATTTATACTCTTACCTTAGATAACATGTTAAATGCTAAGGTTAAGTGTCTAATATCACATGACTTAGATGTGAATTTATGGCATAGAAGATTAGGCCATATAGGAATTTCAACCATTAGGAAATTATCTAAAAAGAATTTAATTAGAGGTATGCCTAAGTTAGACTTAGATAATTTTCAAATGTGTGAAACATGTATTAAGGGAAAACACATTAAAGAAACCTTAAAACCGAAACATGAAGTGAGTACTAGTCATGTACTAGAATTGCTTCACTTAGACTTATTTGGTCCAAGTAGGACAAGAAGTCTAGGTGGACACTACTATGTGTGTGTCATAGTAGACGATTACTCACGCTACACATGGACATTGTTCTTAACACACAAAGACGATGCTCCATTAGCAATCGAAACCCTTATCAAGCAACTTGAAAACATTTACGAAGAAAATGTCAAAAGAATTAGAAGTGATAGAGGTGGAGAATTTAAAAATAAAGACGTAATCAAATTTTGTGAACTTTATGGAATAAAACATGAATTCTCACCACCTAGAACACCACAACTCAATGGAGTTGTTGAACGTAAAAATAGAACGATTCAAGAAGTTGCAAGGACAATGCTGTGTGAAAATAAATTACCTAAGTATTTATGGGCTGAAGCTGTTAACTGTGCATGTTATATTATAAATAGGCTCACTATTAGAAAGAAATTAAATAAAACGCCTTATGAATTGCTAAACAATAGACAACCTAAAATAGATTATCTTAAAGTATTTGGATGTAAATGTTTTGTGCTAAACACTAAGGATAATCTAGATAAATTTGAACAAAAGTCTATTGAATGTATATTTGTTGGATATTCAACTAACTCAAGAGCATATAGGTGTTATAATCCTGCATCTAGAAAAATAATTGAATCCATACATGTGAAATTCAATGAAAATGCATGCTTTGAAGTTAGTGATAAACATCAACATAAACAAGAAACAAATGTTGCAAATATGTTTGATGATGAAGTATTACTTGAGCCTGTACTTGATCATCTAGAACCAACTCCCCCTGAACAAGACATGCATGAACCCTTAGATGAAATGAATCAAGAAAATTTGCAATTGGAAGATGATACAACTAATGATCCAATTACATATGACAACATTCACACTAATGAAACTTTTGAACAAGATGAGGGTGAACCTAGTCAATCTAGGAATTGGTGGCACCCTAGAGAATTAATCATTGGGGATCCAAGTGTTGGGGTTAGAACACGTAGAAACATAAGTCAACTTGAAGGACATAGCTTAGTCTCACACATAGAACCTAAGAATGTTAAGGAAGCCTTAGGTGACATATCATGGATAGATGCTATGCATGAGGAATTAAATCAATTCACAAGGAACAACGTATGGGACTTAGTACCTAAACCTGAAGACAAGTCTATCATAGGAACTAAATGGGTCTTTAGGAATAAAATGGATGAACAAGGAAATATTACAAGAAATAAGGCTAGACTAGTCGCACAAGGTTATAATCAACAAGAAGGAATAGATTATGAGGAAACCTTTGCACCCGTTGCACGACTAGAAGCAATTAGATTGTTACTTGCGATTGCAAGTCTAAGTAACATTAAACTCTTCCAAATGGATGTCAAGAGTGCATTCTTAAATGGATACATCCAAGAAGAAGTGTTTGTCAAACAACCCCCTGGATTTGAAGATCCAAAGAATCCTAACCATGTTTACAAGCTTAAGAAAGCTTTATATGGTTTGAAACAAGCTCCAAGAGCTTGGTATGATAGATTTGCAAACTTTCTTATTGCGAATAATTATGAAAGGGGAACCATAGACAACACATTATTCCTAAGAAGAAAAGGTAATGATTTGTTAATAGTTCAAATATACGTAGACGATATTATCTTTGGTTCAACTAACCCTACCTTAGTAAAAGACTTCGAAGAATGTATGAAGTCAGAGTTTGAAATGTCAATGGTAGGAGAGTTGAATTATTTCTTAGGACTCCAAATCAAACAAACCCCTCAAGGAATTCACATTAGCCAACTTAAGTATGTCAATGATATGATTAAGAAGTTTGGCTTTGAAGATTTGAAACCTACAACTACCCCCCATGAGTGTTAGTACCAAACTCGATAAGGATGAAAATGGTAAACCTTTTGATGACACACTCTATAGGTCTATGATTGGCTCATTGTTATACTTAACTGCATCAAGACCTGATATCATGTTTAGTGTGTGTATGTGTGCTAGGTTTCAATCTTGTCCTAAGGTATCACATTACAATGCAGTGAAAAAGATATTTAGATATCTTAAGCATACACCTCACTTAGGACTATGGTATGATAAAAATGCTAAGTTGGAATTACACGCATATAGTGATGCTGATTATGGTGGTTGCAAGTTAGATAGAAAATCCACTAGCGGCACATGTCAATTCATAGGAACCAATTTGATCTCTTGGTTTTCTAAAAAGCAAGCTAGTGTAGCTCTTTTGACCACTGAAGCCGAGTATATTGCTTTGAGTTTATGTACTACCCAAATACTTTGGCTTAAACAGCAACTTAGTGATTTTGGCATTAAAATGAAAAAGATTCCAATTTTCTGCGATAGCACAAGTGCAATCAATCTTTCCCGGAATCCGGTGCTTCATTCTAAGGCCAAACACATTGAGGTGCGATACCACTTTCTTCGCGATCATGTTCAAACTGAGGACATAGTGATAAACCATATAAGAACTGATCACCAAATTGCCGATATCTTTACCAAACCCCTTAATCAAGCCACGTTTGAAAACTTACGAGCCAAGTTAGGTATGATGACTTACGATACCATTGTATAGTTCTATCTTTTGCATGATTTGCAAAATAAAGGGGGAGATAGCATAAGTACATGATTTTAGATTTTAGTTGCTAAGTCATCATTTGGTATGAAATGATAAGTTTCAAATATAAGTTAAGAGTTAAGTATAGGTTAAGGGGGAGAGTATGAGTTGAGGGGGAGCAACATACTATTTAAAAGTTAAAAACATTTGGTTAAACTTTTTAAATTTTTGGTTATAAGTTGTGACATTAAAATCATGTTAGGTTATTTTGAAAATCATCCAAAAGGGGGAGAATGTTGAAAAATATGTTTGGATAATTTTCAAAGTCATGATTTTAAGTGTTACATGTCACATATGGTGTTATAAATGAAAAAGATGAATAAGTGAAGAAAAATGATATTGATGTTTAGTTTTTTTTTTGAAATAATTTTCTAAAATGTGATGAATTGGTTGTTTTCATTTGTGTATGATTTATACATGTTCATTATGTGAATATTATGTGTTTTTGGTGATTATTATTGTCCTGTGACTAACATGCCTTGGAAGTTTCTACAACTTACCAAAAAGGGCAAAATTGGTATTTTGAGTTTTGTAGGAACATGATATGGTGGAAATATTTTAAGAGCATATTCTTATACTATTTATCATGACAAAGTTGATATCATGATTATTTATGACCATCCGGGTCATTTCTTGAGTTTTCTTACACCAGGGGTATTTTGGTCATTTTACCCCCAAGGGTATTTTTGGTATTTTCACTCAAGGAATCTCTTGAGTATATTATTATCTTCATTCTGGAGCTGTGTTATTATTATTTTGAAGATAATATGGTGATCTTATATCTTATTCTCTCAACCGATGATATTATTGACTATAGCTGGATATGTGACGATTTGAGATGTCACATTCTATTTTTTCTTGAAGACCCTCTTATATATATTATAAGAGAACATTTATCATCATTATTCAGAGATATTAAAGGTGTCAAAGGTGTAGAAATGATCTCAACATATAAGAAGAAATATTGGGGAATTTCGGTGTTACACGTTGACATAATCTTGTCAAGTGTTATCTATTTATTTCTTCTTCAAAAATCTGAGTTGCTACACTTATATATATGTGAAAAAACGTGACTAATCAGGTGGACATGATGTGGTATTCATTTTATGAGTTGGAGACAAGTGGACCAACCAAAAAGGAGCTTCTTGGATTTTTTTCTAAATATAGCCAACGGCTATATGGTTTCTTGGAGTATTTTTCAGCAGATTTTTTGAAGTCAAATGGAGCTCTCACATGCCCTATTATGATGCTTGAAGTTGGGGATAATTTGGTGGATTATCCTTTCTTATTTTATTAAGAAAAATTAAAAAGAATTTTTGGAAAATAGAAAAGGTAGCCAACGGCTACTTCTCTTTCTTGGAGCAGATTTTTGACTTTGAATTGGTAAAAGCTCACATGCTTATTATCTTGCCAAAAAGTTGAGAAGATGGTGGAGTGGTTATGGCCTTATTATCTTCACATTTTCAAGATAATTCCAAGTCATTTTTCAAGGTGTTAAAATCAGCCAAGGTGACATCCAAGGTGGACCAATCATTGTGTTTTATTTTGCCAAGTTTACAAAGCCAACCAATGATGAGAAGACATTTGGAGTTGATGATGAAGATGATGACACATTGGCATTCTTATCTTCAAGGCTCAAATCACACTATAAATAGAGGCAATGGTGAAGAAGATGAAACACACTTGAAGCTCACAAGCATTCTATAGCTTTCATATTCATCTTCTTGTTCTTGTTGTTGTATTTTGTTGTAGCAAAGTTGTTCTTAATATTTTGGTGAGTTACAAGCCTCTTGAGCTTCATTTGTAAGATTGATTAGCCATCTTTATAAGGCTACATCAATAGGTGTTGGAGGTATTGCAACTAAGTGTTGCTTAGAAGGTGATTATCCAAGTCTTGAGTAGGGTTGGTGTATAACCCAAGGATCAAGCTTGGCTCTTGTTGTAAGGTGTTCATATCATAGTGAAATCCAAGGAAAGGTGTTCCTTGGGACTGGAGTAGGTCACATTGACCGAACCAGGATAAATCCTCGGTGTTCTTCTCTTGTTTCTTTATTTCTGTTTTCTGCCCGTTTTTGACTGCAGTTTTCACCCAACTTCACACAATTTGAAAAAATAGCTAAACATTTTCAAAATTCGTGATTTTTGGTGGAGTTATACTTCATACTGTTAGCTTTCATTTGCAACAAGAATCACTTGATTTGAGCAAGTAAAAGTTAGTCTTTCAGTCTTTGCAAGATAACTGCTCCAATCTGGCTGCAATCTGACCAGTTTTGAGAAAAGTTAAATTCTGTATTTTTCAAGAATTGTTTGAGGTCAGGGCCTTTTGGAAACTTCATCTACACATCCTAAGGAGTGTTTTGATATAAAGATCAACCTTTTTGGTTGAGTATTCAAAGAGAAACACTATTTTCAAAATCAGCAACATTCTGTCCAATTCTGTCCAGATTGACCATCTAAATCTTTTAATTTGTTTGAAGGGTCAAACGATCTTATTTTTGTCTGATTTTTGGACAGAGTCTTGTTAACTCATTGAAGTTTAATTCTGGAAAGTTTCATAATTTTTGGAGTTGTGTACAATTATTTGTGAATTTTTGAAAAACGGGTTCTGAATCTGAGTTGGTCTCAGATTCTGTTTTCAAGGGGATTTTAACAAAGGGTTGTAGTGTAATTTCCGCTAACCACTATTCACCCCCCCTAGTGGTGTTCATTGCAGGTGCACGGTCCAACATTTGGTATCAGAGCCAGACCAACACCACTCAAAAGAAGCAAGATTCAACACCGTACGAACAATACAAGGCCAAGAAACAACAATTCATAATATACTGCTTGTCTCAAATCAAAGGTACATACTATGGCTATTGTTTCTCACAAAGGTGAGTTGGAAGGTATGTCCACACAACGCCCTCCTCTTTTTGATGGCAATAATTTTGTTCATTGGAAACTAAGAATGAGGCTATTCTTAATGGCTATAGACATCGATTTATGGTCTATAGTTGAAGATGGGCCGTACATTCCAATGAAAGTTGTACAAGTTAGTGGAGTAACTCAAGAGGTTGAAAAATACAAAAGTGAATGGTCATCAGATGATAAAAAGAAAATGTCCATGAATGCTAAAGCTATGCAATTACTTTTGAATGGACTTACAACTTCTGAAGCAGGATATGTGTCAAATTGCACAAGTGCACACGACATGTGGAAATCACTTGTATTAAAGCATGAAGGTACTAGTGGTGTTAAAGAGTCAAAAATAAACATGCTTATGACTGAATTAGAGACTTTCAAAATGTTGCCAAACGAATCCATAACATCTATGGATTTGAGGATTACTAATATTTTCAATGCCCTTGAAGCTTTAGGGAAGTCATTTTCGAACAATGAAAAGGTTCAAAAGGTGCTACGAAGTCTCCCTGCTGAATGGGATCCAAAGGTGACTGCAATCGAGGAGACAAAGTCAATCACCAAGATGGATGAATTGATCGGGTCTCTTAAAGTCTATGAGGTAAAACTGAACCAACGAAAGTCTGAATCGTCTAAGTCATCCAGTAAGTCAATAGCCTTCAAAACAACTGAAACACATGCTAATAACGATGATAGTAATAGTGATACTGAATTAGACGATGACTTGATATTGATTGCTAGAAAACTTAGAAAGTTTTTCAAACGCCCAAATAGGAATAGACAACATAATTCTTCTTCTTCTTTTTCTCAATCTAAGAAAAATAACACAAACAAATGGTATAATAAAGAATTAAAGTGTTATGAATGCGGTCAAAAAGGACATATTTCATACGATTGTCCAACAAAGAAAAATAATAATAAAAACAACAATAATAAACAAGCCAAGGACAAGGAAGCTCAAACGTCAAAGACAAAGGAGTCTAAGTCAAGAAAAGGGAAACGAGCAATGAAGGTGAGCACATGGAGCGACTCATCCGACTCAGAATCCGAAACTGAGGAAGCTCAAGTGTGCTTCGTATCCAACGAGGTCCTACAAGTGGTATCAGAGCGAGGTCACGGGTTCGATTCCCAGCAGGAGCAATTGCTGAGGGGGAGATTGTTGGGTGCAGTAATTGTCCCGTGGCGTAGGCCGGTGGGCGTAGGCCGTGTGGGCCAAGTCACAGTCGAATGCCGTAGGCGCTTGTGTGCTGAATGTACTATAAGGCTAGGGTATGCGCATCTCCTGTCACCAATTGGTGTTGGGAGAGATGGTAGCGCCTGAGGTCCTACAAGAGCTTGGTATGATAGATTTTCAAACTTTCTTATTTAACATGATTTGAAAAATA
This sequence comes from Eustoma russellianum, assembly GCA_036186865.1. NCBI lineage: Eukaryota > Viridiplantae > Streptophyta > Magnoliopsida > Gentianales > Gentianaceae > Eustoma > Eustoma russellianum. Next base: position 20,502,719 of record AP025074.1, on the reverse strand, counting down.
AGAAAGTTTGAAAATCATCCAATAGGGGGAGAATGTTGAAAAATATGTTTGGATAATTTTCAAAGTCATGATTTTAAGTGTTACATGTCACATATGGTGTTATAAATGAAAAAGATGAATAAGTGAAGAAAAATGATATTGATGTTTAGTTTTTTTTGAAATAATTTTCTAAAATGTGATGAATTGGTTGTTTTCATTTGTGTATGATTTATACATGTTCATTATGTGAATATTATGTGTTTTTGGTGATTATTATTGTCCTGTGACTAACATGCCTCGGAAGTTTCTACAACTTACCAAAAAGGGCAAAATTGGTATTTTGAGTTTTGTAGGAACATGATATGGTGGAAATATTTCAAGAGCACATTCTTATACTATTTATCATGACTAAGTTGGTATCATGATTATTTCTGACCATCGGGATCATTTCTGGAGTTTTCTCACACCAGGGGTATTTTGGTCATTTTACCCCCAAGGGTATTTTTGGTATTTTCACTCAAGGAATCTCTTGAGCATATTATTATCTTCATTCTGGAGCTGTGTTATTATTATTTTGAAGATAATATGGTGATCTTATATCTTATTCTCTCAACCGATGATATTATTGACTATAGCTGGATATGTGACGATTTGAGATGTCACATTCTATTTTTTCTCGAAGACCCTGTTATATATGTTATAAGAGAACATTTATCATCATTATTCAGAGATATTAAAGGTTTCAAAGGTGTGGAAATGATCTCAACATATAAGAAGAAATATTGGGAAATTTCGGTGTTACACGTTGACATAATCTTGTCAAGTGTTATCTATTTATTTCTTCTTCAAAAATCTGAGTTGCTACACTTATATATATGTTGAAAAACGTGTATACTCAGGTGTATATGATGGTGTATTCATTTTGTGAGTTGGAGACAAGTGGATCAACCAAAAAGGAGCTAGTTGGCAAAATTGCCAAGTTGGAATTTACTAAAAATAGCCAATGGCTATATTGGTTTTCTTGGGTATTTTCAGCAGTTTTTTTGAAGTCAAATGAAGACTTCATATGTCCTATTATGATGCTTGAAGTTGGGGATAATTTGGTGATATTATCCTTTCTTATTTTATTAAAGAAAAACAAAATTATTTTTGGAAAATCCATAAGTAGCCAACGGCTACTTCATCACAAAATGGAGCTGAATTTTGACTTTGAAAAGGTAAATTCCACATGCCTATTATCTTACCAAAGAGTTGAGAAGATGATGGAGTTGTTATGGTGCTATTATCTTCACATTTTCAAGATAATTCCAAGTCATTTTTCAAGGTACAAAAATCGGCCAAGGTGACATCCTAGGTGGACCAATCATGTTGTTTTATTTTGCCAAGTGTACAAGGCCAACCAATGATGAGAAGACATTTGGAGTTGATGATGAAGATGATGACACATTGGAAGTCTTATCTTCAAGGCTCAAATCACACTATAAATAGAGGCAATGGTGAAGAAGATGAAACACATTTGAAGCTCACAAGCATTCTATAGCTTTCATATTCATCTTCTTGTTCTTGTTGTTGTATTTTGTTGTAGCAAAGTTGTTCTTAATATTTTGGTGAGCTACAAGCCTCTTGAGCTTCATTTGTAAGATTGATTAGCCATCTTTATAAGGCTACATCAATAGGTGTTGGAGGTATTGCAACTAAGTGTTGCTTAGAAGGTGATTATCCAAGTCTTGAGTAGGGTTGGTGTATAACCCAAGGATCAAGCTTGGCTCTTGTTGTAAGGTGTTCATATCATAGTGAAATCCAAGGAAAGGTGTTCCTTGGGACTGGAGTAGGTCACATTGACCGAACCAGGATAAATCCTCGGTGTTCTTCTCTTGTTTCTTTATTTCTGTTTTCTGCCCGTTTTTGACTGCATTTTTCACCCAACTTCACACAATTTGAAAAAATAGCTAAACATTTTCAAAATTCGTGATTTTTGGTGGAGTTATACTTCAGACTGTTAGCTTTCATTTGCAACAAGAATCACTTGATTTGAGCAAGTAAAAGTTAGTCTTTCAGTCTTTGCAAGATAACTGCTCCAATCTGGCTGCAATCTGACCAGTTTTGAGAAAAGTTAAATTCTGTATTTTTCAAGAATTGTTTGAGGTCAGGGCCTTTTGGAAACTTCATCTACACATCCTAAGGAGTGTTTTGATATAAAGATCAACCATTTTGGTTGAGTATTCAAAGAGAAACACTATTTTCAAAATCAGCAACATTCTGTCCAATTCTGTCCAGATTGACCATCTAAATCTTTTAATTTGTTTGAAGGGTCAAACGATCTTATTTTTATCTGATTTTTGGACAGAGTCTTGTTAACTCATTGAAGTTTAATTCTGGAAAGTTTCATAATTTTTGGAGTTGTGTACAATTATTTGTGAATTTTTGAAAAACGGGTTCTGAATCTGAGTTGGTCTCAGATTCTGTTTTCAAGGGGATTTTAACAAAGGGTTGTAGTGTAATTTCCGCTAACCACTATTCACCCCCCCCCCCCTCTAGTGGTGTTCATTGCAGGTGCACGGTCCAACATTTGGTATCAGAGCCAGACCAACACCACTCAAAAGAAGCAAGATTCAACACCGTACGAACAATACAAGGCCAAGAAACAACAATTCATAATATACTGCTTGTCTCAAATCAAAGGTACATACTATGGCTATTGTTTCTCACAAAGGTGAGTTGGAAGGTATGTCCACACAACGCCCTCCTCTTTTTGATGGCAATAATTTTGTTCATTGGAAACTAAGAATGAGGCTATTCTTAATGGCTATAGACATCGATTTATGGTCTATAGTTAAAGATGGGCCGTACATTCCAATGAAAGTTGTACAAGTTAGTGGAGTAACTCAAGAGGTTGAAAAATACAAAAGTGAATGGTCATTAGATGATAAAAAGAAAATGTCCATGAATGCTAAAGCTATGCAATTACTTTTGAATGGACTTACAACTTCTGAAGCAGGATATGTGTCAAATTGCACAAGTGCACACGACATGTGGAAATCACTTGTATTAAAGCATGAAGGTACTAGTGGTGTTAAAGAGTCAAAAATAAACATGCTTATGACTGAATTAGAGACTTTCAAAATGTTGCCAAACGAATCCATAACATCTATGGATTTGAGGATTACTAATATTTTCAATGCCCTTGAAGCTTTAGGGAAGTCATTTTCGAACAATGAAAAGGTTCAAAAGGTGCTACGAAGTCTCCCTGCTGAATGGGATCCAAAGGTGACTGCAATCGAGGAGACAAAGTCAATCACCAAGATGGATGAATTGATCGGGTCTCTTAAAGTCTATGAGGTAAAACTGAACCAACGAAAGTCTGAATCGTCTAAGTCATCCAGTAAGTCAATAGCCTTCAAAACAACTGAAACACATGCTAATAACGATGATAGTAATAGTGATACTGAATTAGACGATGACTTGATATTGATTGCTAGAAAACTTAGAAAGTTTTTCAAACGCCCAAATAGGAATAGACAACATAATTCTTCTTCTTCTTTTTCTCAATCTAAGAAAAATAACACAAACAAATGGTATAATAAAGAATTAAAGTGTTATGAATGCGGTCAAAAAGGACATATTTCATACGATTGTCCAACAAAGAAAAATAATAATAAAAACAACAATAATAAACAAGCCAAGGACAAGGAAGCTCAAACGTCAAAGACAAAGGAGTCTAAGGCAAGAAAAGGGAAACGAGCAATGAAGGTGAGCACATGGAGCGACTCATCCGACTCAGAATCCGAAACTGAGGAAGCTCAAGTGTGCTTCGTATCCAACGAGGTATGTTCTTCTTCTGATAGTGATTCTGATAGTGACATGACATTTGATGAAATGTATGAAGAATTCCTACGAATGCATGCTCACTGTAAGAGGCTCTCTAAAGAAAAGAAGAAACTAGTTGAAGAAAATGACAAGTTGAAGACGTCCAACTTGGAATTTTTCGATCAACTAGAATCTCTTAAACAAGAGTCTACTAATACTCTTGATTCTTTAGAGAACAAAATTGAATCATATAGGAAAGATGAACAAAAGTTACAAATGGAAAATAAAATGTTGAAATCCAAGTTAGAAAATTGTGAAAATGAAATAGTGCAACTTAAGTCTTCTAAATTTACCTTAGAAAAAATGATAGAACAATTTAAATCGGGTGCAAATATGTTAGATACACTTATCTCATCACAAAAGTATGGCAATGATAAAACCGGCCTAGGCTATAAAGAAGAAAACGAAAAAGTAAATGAAAAGACTAAGTTTGTTTCATCTAGTACAAAGTTGCCATATAATACAAAATCAACTTTGCCTGCTACATCTTCTTCTACACCTTCTTCTACTCATATCAAGGCAAAAATACAACACAAACCCACCAATATGCACACGCATAAACATACATCTAGGCCAAATTTTGCATCTAGACAACCTAGAAATCATGCCTACATGTATACAAATGCAACTAGACCAAATAAAATGCATCCAACTTTTTATGAACCTAAGCATAAGCAACTCTCATACAAGTCTTATAGAAATACACATGAATATACATATAGAGTACCATATAAGAAACAAAATCGCATGCCTTATACACATTATAAGATTCGGTCATCCTATAATGATTATCAACCATGGCGCAACATGTATAACAATGCATCCTCACTTATGTGGAATAATCATCTATATGCTTATCCTTCTTACTTTAACCATGCTAAAAATGTGCCTAGAAAGTATATTCAAGTTTGGATACCTAAGGGTTATCTAAACAAGAATAATGCCCCTAACATTCAAGGACCCAAATAAAGGGTACCTAAAATTTTATCTCCATTGTAGGAAAAATGCAAGGAATGCAAGAAAGAGGCAAAGTCAAAGAATCTAAAAACCAAATGGTTTTTAGATAGTGGATGTTCGAGGCATATGACGGGCAACCCCAATCTATTCACCGAACTTGAACATATTGATGGTGGAAAGGTAACATTCGGTGACAACAACAAAGGAAAAGTTGTTGGAAAAGGAACAATCGGGGACCCAAACACATTTCAAATACGAAATGTGTTGCTAGTAAGCAATCTCTCTTATAATTTACTTAGTATTTCTCAACTTATAGATTGTGGTTATAATGTCTCCTTTCTTCCCAATTCTTGTGATATAATAAATGAAAAAGGAGAAACGGTTTTAAAAGGAAATAGAGATGGAAATATTTATACCCTTACCTTAGATAACATGTTAAATGCTAAGGTTAAGTGTCTAATATCACATGACTTAGATGTGAATTTATGGCATAGAAGATTAGGCCATATAGGAATTTCAACCATTAGGAAATTATCTAAAAAGAATTTAATTAGAGGTATGCCTAAGTTAGACTTAGATAATTTTCAAATGTGTGAAACATGTATTAAGGGAAAACACATTAAAGAAACCTTAAAACCGAAACATGAAGTGAGTACTAGTCATGTACTAGAATTGCTTCACTTAGACTTATTTGGTCCAAGTAGGACAAGAAGTCTAGGTGGACACTACTATGTGTGTGTCATAGTAGACGATTACTCACGCTACACATGGACATTGTTCTTAACACACAAAGACGATGCTCCATTAGCAATCGAAACCCTTATCAAGCAACTTGAAAACATTTACGAAGAAAATGTCAAAAGAATTAGAAGTGATAGAGGTGGAGAATTTAAAAATAAAGACGTAATCAAATTTTGTGAACTTTATGGAATAAAACATGAATTCTCACCACCTAGAACACCACAACTCAATGGAGTTGTTGAACGTAAAAATAGAACGATTCAAGAAGTTGCAAGGACAATGCTGTGTGAAAATAAATTACCTAAGTATTTATGGGCTGAAGCTGTTAACTGTGCATGTTATATTATAAATAGGCTCACTATTAGAAAGAAATTAAATAAAACGCCTTATGAATTGCTAAACAATAGACAACCTAAAATAGATTATCTTAAAGTATTTGGATGTAAATGTTTTGTGCTAAACACTAAGGATAATCTAGATAAATTTGAACAAAAGTCTATTGAATGTATATTTGTTGGATATTCAACTAACTCAAGAGCATATAGGTGTTATAATCCTGCATCTAGAAAAATAATTGAATCCATACATGTGAAATTCAATGAAAATGCATGCTTTGAAGTTAGTGATAAACATCAACATAAACAAGAAACAAATGTTGAAAATATGTTTGATGATGAAGTATTACTTGAGCCTGTACTTGATCATCTAGAACCAACTCCCCCTGAACAAGACATGCATGAACCCTTAGATGAAATGAATCAAGAAAATTTGCAATTGGAAGATGATACAACTAATGATCCAATTACATATGATAACATTCACACTAATGAAACTTTTGAACAAGATGAGGGTGAACCTAGTCAATCTAGGAATTGGTGGCACCCTAGAGAATTAATCATTGGGGATCCAAGTGTTGGGGTTAGAACACGTAGAAACATAAGTCAACTTGAAGGACATAGCTTAGTCTCACACATAGAACCTAAGAATGTTAAGGAAGCCTTAGGTGACATATCATGGATAGATGCTATGCATGAGGAATTAAATCAATTCACAAGGAACAACGTATGGGACTTAGTACCTAAACCTGAAGACAAGTCTATCATAGGAACTAAATGGGTCTTTAGGAATAAAATGGATGAACAAGGAAATATTACAAGAAATAAGGCTAGACTAGTCGCACAAGGTTATAATCAACAAGAAGGAATAGATTATGAGGAAACCTTTGCACCCGTTGCACGACTAGAAGCAATTAGATTGTTACTTGCGATTGCAAGTCTAAGTAACATTAAACTCTTCCAAATGGATGTCAAGAGTGCATTCTTAAATGGATACATCCAAGAAGAAGTGTTTGTCAAACAACCCCCTGGATTTGAAGATCCAAAGAATCCTAACCATGTTTACAAGCTTAAGAAAGCTTTATATGGTTTGAAACAAGCTCCAAGAGCTTGGTATGATAGATTTGCAAACTTTCTTATTGCGAATAATTATGAAAGGGGAACCATAGACAAAACATTATTCCTAAGAAGAAAAGGTAATGATTTGTTAATAGTTCAAATATACGTAGACGATATTATCTTTGGTTCAACTAACCCTACCTTAGTAAAAGACTTCGAAGAATGTATGAAGTCAGAGTTTGAAATGTCAATGGTAGGAGAGTTGAATTATTTCTTAGGACTCCAAATCAAACAAACCCCTCAAGGAATTCACATTAGCCAACTTAAGTATGTCAATGATATGATTAAGAAGTTTGGCTTTGAAGATTTGAAACCTACAACTACCCCCATGAGTGTTAGTACCAAACTCGATAAGGATGAAAATGGTAAACCTTTTGATGACACACTCTATAGGTCTATGATTGGCTCATTGTTATACTTAACTGCATCAAGACCTGATATCATGTTTAGTGTGTGTATGTGTGCTAGGTTTCAATCTTGTCCTAAGGTATCACATTACAATGCAGTGAAAAAGATATTTAGATATCTTAAGCATACACCTCACTTAGGACTATGGTATGATAAAAATGCTAAGTTGGAATTACACGCATATAGTGATGCTGATTATGGTGGTTGCAAGTTAGATAGAAAATCCACTAGCGGCACATGTCAATTCATAGGAACCAATTTGATCTCTTGGTTTTCTAAAAAGCAAGCTAGTGTAGCTCTTTCTACCACTGAAGCCGAGTATATTGCTTTGAGTTTATGTACTACCCAAATACTTTGGCTTAAACAGCAACTTAGTGATTTTGGCATTAAAATGAAAAAGATTCCAATTTTCTGCGATAGCACAAGTGCAATCAATCTTTCCCGGAATCCGGTGCTTCATTCTAAGGCCAAACACATTGAGGTGCGATACCACTTTCTTCGCGATCATGTTCAAACTGAGGACATAGTGATAAACCATATAAGAACTGATCACCAAATCGCTGATATCTTTACCAAACCCCTTAATCAAGCCACGTTTGAAAACTTACGAGCCAAGTTAGGTATGATGACTTACGATACCATTGTATAGTTCTATCTTTTGCATGATTTGCAAAATAAAGGGGGAGATAGCATAAGTACATGATTTTAGATTTTAGTTGCTAAGTCATCATTTGGTATGAAATGATAAGTTTCAAATATAAGTTAAGAGTTAAGTATAGGTTAAGGGGGAGAGTATGAGTTGAGGGGGAGCAACATACTATTTAAAAGTTGAAAACATTTGGTTAAACTTTTTAAATTTTTGGTTATAAGTTGTGACATTAAAATCATGTTAGGTTATTTTGAAAATCATCCAAAAGGGGGAGAATCATCCAAAAGGATTTGCAAACTTTATTATTGCGAATAATTATGAAAGGGGAACCATAGACAACACATTATTCCTAAGAAGAAAAGGTATGATTTGTTAATAGTTCAAATATACGTAGACGATATTATCTTTGGTTCAACTAACCCTACCTTAGTAAAAGACTTCGAAGAATGTATGAAGTCAGAGTTTGAAATGTCAATGGTAGGAGAGTTGAATTATTTCTTAGGACTCCAAATCAAACAAACCCCTCAAGGAATTCACATTAGCCAACTTAAGTATGTCAATGATATGATTAAGAAGTTTGGCTTTGAAGATTTGAAACCTACAACTACCCCCATGAGTGTTAGTACCAAACTCGATAAGGATGAAAATGGTAAACCTTTTGATGACACACTCTATAGGTCTATGATTGGCTCATTGTTATACTTAACTGCATCAAGACCTGATATCATGTTTAGTGTGTGTATGTGTGCTAGGTTTCAATCTTGTCCTAAGGTATCACATTACAATGCAGTGAAAAAGATATTTAGATATCTTAAGCATACACCTCACTTAGGACTATGGTATGATAAAAATGCTAAGTTGGAATTACACGCATATAGTGATGCTGATTATGGTGGTTGCAAGTTAGATAGAAAATCCACTAGCGGCACATGTCAATTCATAGGAACCAATTTGATCTCTTGGTTTTCTAAAAAGCAAGCTAGTGTAGCTCTTTCTACCACTGAAGCCGAGTATATTGCTTTGAGTTTATGTACTACTCAAATACTTTGGCTTAAACAGCAACTTAGTGATTTTGGCATTAAAATGAAAAAGATTCCAATTTTCTGCGATAGCACAAGTGCAATCAATCTTTCCCGAAATCCGGTGCTTCATTCTAAGGCCAAACACATTGAGGTGCGATACCACTTTCTTCGCGATCATGTTCAAACTGAGGACATAGTGATAAACCATATAAGAACTGATCACCAAATCGCCGATATCTTTACCAAACCCCTTAATCAAGCCACGTTTGAAAACTTACGAGCCAAGTTCGGTATGATGACTTACGATACCATTGTATAGTTCTATCTTTTGCATGATTTGCAAAATAAAGGGGGAGATAGCATAAGCACATGATTTTAGTTGCTAAGTCATCATTTGGTATGAAATGATAAGTTTCAAATATAAGTTAAGAGTTAAGTATAGGTTAAGGGGGAGAGTATGAGTTGAGGGGGAGCAACATACTATTTAAAAGTTGAAAACATTTGGTTTAACTTTTTAAATTTTTGGTTATAAGTTGTGACATTAAAATCATGTTAGGTTATTTTGAAAATCATCCAAAAGGGGGAGAATGTTGAGAAATATGTTTGGATAATTTTCAAAGTCATGATTTTAAGTGGCGAATACTTAAAAATGTCATACATGGTGTTATATGTGTAAAAGTTGAAAAAGTTGACATCGATCTCTCAGGTTGTTGCACATCGATCGATGTCTAGGGTTTTTAGAAATAATTTTCTAAAATGTGTTAAAATGATTGTTTTCATTTGTACATGATTTATACATGTTCATTATGTGCTTATTATGTGTTTTTGGTGATTATTATTGTCTTGTGACTAACATTCCTTGGAAGTTTCTACAACTTACCAAAAAGGGCAAAATTGGTATTTTGAGTTTTGTAGGAACATGATATGGTGGAAATATTTCAAGAGCATATTCTTATACTATTTATCATGACAAAGTTGATATCATGATTATTTATGACCATCCGGGACATTTCTGGAGTTTTCTCACAACAGGGGTATTTTGGTCATTTTACCCCCAAGGGTATTTTTGGTATTTTCACTCAAGGAATCTCTTGAGCATATTATTATCTTCATTCTGGATCTGTGTTATTGTTAGTTTGAAGATTATATGGTGATCTTATATCTTATTCTCTCAACCGATGATATTATTGACTATAGCTAGATATGTGACGATTTGAGATGTCACATTCTATTTTTTCTTGAAGACACTCTTATATATGTTATAAGAGAACATTTATCATCAATATTCAGAGATATTAAAGGTGTCAAAGGTGTGGAAATGTTATTGACACATAAGAAGAAATATTGGGGAATTTCGGTGTTACACGTTGACATAATCTTGTCAAGTGTTATCTATTTATTTCTTCTTCAAAAATCTGAGTTGCTACACATATATATATGTTGAAAAACGTGAGTTTGCAGTTGAGAATGGTACATTGTTCATTTTATGAGTTGGAGACAAGTGGATCAACCAAAAAAGAGCTAGTTGGCAAAATTGCCAACTTGGAATTTACTAAAAATAGCCAACGGCTATATTGTTTTTCTTGGGTATTTTCAGCAGATTTTTGAAGTCAAATGGAGCTCTCACATGTCCTATTATGATGCTTGAAGTTGGGGATAATTTGGTGGTATTATCTTTCCTTATTTTAATTAAGAAAAAACAAAATTATTTTGGAAAAACCAAAAGTAGCCAACGGCTACTTCATCTCAAATTGGAGCTGAATTTTGTTTTTGAAATAGTCTTCTCCCACATGCCTATTTTCAAGACTAGAAGTTGAGGTATTCTTGTGGCATTATCCTTCTTATTATCTACATTTTACAAAGGATAATTATGACTTGCCAAGGTGGAAAATTTCGGCCAACATGACATTGCCAAGGTGGACCAATCATTGTGTTTTATTTTGCCAAGTGTACAAAGCCAACCAATGATGATAAGACATTTGGAGTTGATGATGAAGATGATGACACATTGGCATTCTTATCTTCAAGGCTCAAATCACACTATAAATAGAGGCATTGGTGAAGAAGATGAAACACACTTGAAGCTCACAAGCATTCTATAGCTTTCATATTGATCTTCTTGTTCTTGTTGTTGTATTTTGTTGTAGCAAAGTTGTTCTTAATATTTTGGTGAGCTACAAGCCTCTTGAGCTTCATTTGTAAGATTGATTAGCCATCTTTATAAGGCTACATCAATAGGTGTTGGAGGTATTGCAACTAAGTGTTGCTTAGAAGGTGATTATCCAAGTCTTGAGTAGGGTTGGTGTATAACCCAAGGATCAAGCTTGGCTCTTATTGTAAGGTGTTCATATCATAGTGAAATCCAAGGAAAGGTGTTCCTTGGGACTGGAGTAGGTCACATTGACCGAACCAGGATAAATCCTCGGTGTTCTTCTCTTGTTTCTTTATTTCTGTTTTCTGCCCGTTTTTGACTGCATTTTTCACCCAACTTCACACAATTTGAAAAAATAGCTAAACATTTTCAAAATTCATGATTTTTGGTGGAGTTATACTTCAGACTGTTAGCTTTCATTTGCAACAAGAATCACTTGATTTGAGCAAGTAAAAGTTAGTCTTTCAGTCTTTGCAAGATAACTGCTCCAATCTGGCTGCAATCTGACCAGTTTTGAGAAAAGTTAAATTCTGTATTTTTCAAGAATTGTTTGAGGTCAGGGCCTTTTGGAAACTTCATCTACACATCCTAAGGAGTGTTTTGATATAAAGATCAACCTTTTTGGTTGAGTATTCAAAGAGAAACACTGTTTGCAAAATCAGCAACATTATGTCCAATTCTGTCCAGATTGACCATCTGAATCTTTTTATTTGTTTGAAGGGTCAAACGATCTTCTTTTTGTCCGATATTTGGGCAGAGTCTTGTTAACTCATTGAAGTTCAATTCTGGAAAGTTTCATAATTTTTGGAGTTGTGTACAATTATTTGTGAATTTTTGAAAAACGGGTTCTGAATCTGAGGTGGTCTCAGATTCTGTTTTCAAAGGGGATTTTAACAAAGGGTTGTAGTGTAATTTCCGCTAACCACTATTCACCCCCCCCTCTAGTGGTTTTTATTGCAGGTGCACGGTCCAATAGTGCATTCAGCACACAAGCGCCCACGGCATTCGACTGTGACTTGGCCCACACGGCCTACGCCCACCGGCCTACGCCACGGGACAATTGCTGCACCTAACAATCTCCCCCTCAGCAATTGCTCCTGCTGGGAATCGAACCCGTGACCTCGCTCTGATACCACTTGTAGGACCTCTAATTAAATTCTTTTTAGATAATTTCCTAATGGTTGAAATTCCTATATGGCCTAATCTTCTATGCCATAAATTCACATCTAAGTCATGTGATATTAGACACTTAACCTTAGCATTTAACATGTTATCTAAGGTAAGGGTATAAATATTTCCATCTCTATTTCCTTTTAAAACCGTTTCTCCTTTTTCATTTATTATATCACAAGAATTGGGAAGAAAGGAGACATTATAACCACAATCTATAAGTTGAGAAATACTAAGTAAATTATAAGAGAGATTGCTTACTAGCAACACATTTCGTATTTGAAATGTGTTTGGGTCCCCGATTGTTCCTTTTCCAACAACTTTTCCTTTGTTGTTGTCACCGAATGTTACCTTTCCACCATCAATATGTTCAAGTTCGGTGAATAGATTGGGGTTGCCCGTCATATGCCTCGAACATCCACTATCTAAAAACCATTTGGTTTTTAGATTCTTTGACTTTGCCTCTTTCTTGCATTCCTTGCATTTTTCCTCGTTGGATACGAAGCACACTTGAGCTTCCTCAGTTTCGGATTCTGAGTCGGATGAGTCGCTCCATGTGCTCACCTTCATTGCTCGTTTCTCTTTTCTTGCCTTAGACTCCTTTGTCTTTGACGTTTGAGCTTCCTTGTCCTTGGCTTGTTTATTATTGTTGTTTTTATTATTATTTTTCTTTGTTGGACAATCGTATGAAATATGTCCTTTTTGACCGCATTCATAACACTTTAATTCTTTATTATACCATTTGTTTGTGTTATTTTTCTTAGATTGAGAAAAAGAAGAAGAAGAAGAATTATGTTGTCTATTCCTATTTGGGCGTTTGAAAAACTTTCTAAGTTTTCTAGCAATCAATATCAAGTCATCGTCTAATTCAGTATCACTATTACTATCATCGTTATTAGCATGTGTTTCAGTTGTTTTGAAGGCTATTGACTTACTGGATGACTTAGACGATTCAGACTTTCGTTGGTTCAGTTTTACCTCATAGACTTTAAGAGACCCGATCAATTCATCCATCTTGGTGATTGACTTTGTCTCCTCGATTGCAGTCACCTTTGGATCCCATTCAGCAGGGAGACTTCGTAGCACCTTTTGAACCTTTTCATTGTTCGAAAATGACTTCCCTAAAGCTTCAAGGGCATTGAAAATATTAGTAATCCTCAAATCCATAGATGTTATGGATTCGTTTGGCAACATTTTGAAAGTCTCTAATTCAGTCATAAGCATGTTTATTTTTGACTCTTTAACACCACTAGTACCTTCATGCTTTAATACAAGTGATTTCCACATGTCGTGTGCACTTGTGCAATTTGACACATATCCTGCTTCAGAAGTTGTAAGTCCATTCAAAAGTAATTGCATAGCTTTAGCATTCATGGACATTTTCTTTTTATCATCTGATGACCATTCACTTTTATATTTTTCAACCTCTTGAGTTACTCCACTAACTTGTACAACTTTCATTGGAATGTACGGCCCATCTTCAACTATAGACCATAAATCGATGTCTATAGCCATTAAGAATAGCCTCATTCTTAGTTTCCAATGAACAAAATTATTGCCATCAAAAAGAGGAGGGCGTTGTGTAGACATATCTTCCAACTCACCTTTGTGAGAAACAATAGCCATAGTATGAACCTTGGATTTGAGACAAGCAGTATATTAAGAATTGTTGTTTCTTGGCTTTGTATTGTTCGTACGGTGTTGAATCTTGCTTCTTTTGAGTGGTGTTGGTCTGTCTCTGATACCAAATGTTGGACCGTGCACCTGCAATAAAAACCACTAGAGGGGGGGTGAATAGTGGTTAGCGGAAATTACACTACAACCCTTTGTTAAAATCCCCTTTGAAAACAGAATCTGAGACCACCTCAGATTCAGAACCCGTTTTTCAAAAATTCACAAATAATTGTACACAACTCCAAAAATTATGAAACTTTCCAGAATTGAACTTCAATGAGTTAACAAGACTCTATCCAAATATCGGACAAAAAGAAGATCGTTTGACCCTTCAAACAAATAAAAAGATTCAGATGGTCAATCTGGACAGAATTGGACAGAATGTTGCTGATTTTGCAAACAGTGTTTCTCTTTGAATACTCAACCAAAAAGGTTGATCTTTATATCAAAACACTCCTTAGGATGTGTAGATGAAGTTTCCAAAAGGCCCTGACCTCAAACAATTCTTGAAAAATACAGAATTTAACTTTTCTCAAAACTGGTCAGATTGCAGCCAGATTGGAGCAGTTATCTTGCAAAGACTGAAAGACTAACTTTTACTTGCTCAAATCAAGTGATTCTTGTTGCAAATGAAAGCTAACAGTCTGAAGTATAACTCCACCAAAAATCACAAATTTTGAAAATGTTTAGCTATTTTTTCAAATTGTGTGAAGTTGGGTGAAAACTGCAGTCAAAAACGGGCAGAAAACAGAAATAAAGAAACAAGAGAAGAACACCGAGGATTTATCCTGGTTCGGTCAATGTGACCTACTCCAGTCCCAAGGAACACCTTTCCTTGGATTTCACTATGATATGAACACCTTACAATAAGAGCCAAGCTTGATCCTTGGGTTATACACCAACCCTACTCAAGACTTGGATAATCACCTTCTAAGCAACACTTAGTTGCAATACCTCCAACACCTATTGATGTAGCCTTATAAAGATGGCTAATCAATCTCACAAATGAAGCTCAAGAGGCTTGTAGCTCACCAAAATATTAAGAACAACTTTGCTACAACAAAATACAACAACAAGAACAAGAAGATGA
Source organism: Eustoma russellianum (assembly GCA_036186865.1). Lineage (NCBI taxonomy): Eukaryota > Viridiplantae > Streptophyta > Magnoliopsida > Gentianales > Gentianaceae > Eustoma > Eustoma russellianum. Next base: position 20,487,556 of record AP025074.1, on the reverse strand, counting down.
ATATGAAAGCTATAGAATGCTTGTGAGCTTCAAGTGTGTTTCATCTTCTTCACCAATGCCTCTATTTATAGTGTGATTTGAGCCTTGAAGATAAGAATGTCAATGTGTCATCATCTTCATCATCAACTCCAAATGTCTTATCATCATTGGTTGGCTTTGTACACTTGGCAAAATAAAACACAATGATTGGTCCACCTTGGCAATGTCATGTTGGCCGAAATTTTCCACCTTGGCAAGTCATAATTATCCTTTGTAAAATGTAGATAATAAGAAGGATAATGCCACAAGAATACCTCAACTTCTAGTCTTGAAAATAGGCATGTGGGAGAAGACTATTTCAAAAACAAAATTCAGCTCCAATTTGAGATGAAGTAGCCGTTGGCTACTTTTGGTTTTTCCAAAATAATTTTGTTTTTTCTTAATTAAAATAAGGAAAGATAATACCACCAAATTATCCCCAACTTCAAGCATCATAATAGGACATGTGAGAGCTCCATTTGACTTCAAAAATCTGCTGAAAATACCCAAGAAAAACAATATAGCCGTTGGCTATTTTTAGTAAACTCCAAGTTGGCAATTTTGCCAACTAGCTCTTTTTTGGTTGATCCACTTGTCTCCAACTCATAAAATGAACAATGTACCATTCTCAACTGCAAACTCACGTTTTTCAACATATATATATGTGTAGCAACTCAGATTTTTGAAGAAGAAATAAATAGATAACACTTGACAAGATTATGTCAACGTGTAACACCGAAATTCCCCAATATTTCTTCTTATGTGTCAATAACATTTCCACACCTTTGACACCTTTAATATCTCTGAATATTGATGATAAATGTTCTCTTATAACATATATAAGAGTGTCTTCAAGAAAAAATAGAATGTGACATCTCAAATCGTCACATATCCAGCTATAGTCAATAATATCATCGGTTGAGAGAATAAGATATAAGATCACCATATAATCTTCAAACTAACAATAACACAGATCCAGAATGAAGATAATAATATGCTCAAGAGATTCCTTGAGTGAAAATACCAAAAATACCCTTGGGGGTAAAATGACCAAAATACCCCTGTTGTGAGAAAACTCCAGAAATGTCCCGGATGGTCATAAATAATCATGATATCAACTTTGTCATGATAAATAGTATAAGAATATGCTCTTGAAATATTTCCACCATATCATGTTCCTACAAAACTCAAAATACCAATTTTGCCCTTTTTGGTAAGTTGTAGAAACTTCCAAGGAATGTTAGTCACAAGACAATAATAATCACCAAAAACACATAATAAGCACATAATGAACATGTATAAATCATGTACAAATGAAAACAATCATTTTAACACATTTTAGAAAATTATTTCTAAAAACCCTAGACATCGATCGATGTGCAACAACCTGAGAGATCGATGTCAACTTTTTCAACTTTTACACATATAACACCATGTATGACATTTTTAAGTATTCGCCACTTAAAATCATGACTTTGAAAATTATCCAAACATATTTCTCAACAAAAGATGAGGGTGCCGGAGTTTGGAGGATGTACTGATCCTGAGGAGGCTCAGCACTGGTTGGCTGAGGTGGAGAAATGTTTTAGGCTAGTGCAAGTACCGAATGAGATAAAGGTTGAGGTGGCCACACCCCTTCTAAGTGGCAAGGCTGGCGAATGGTGGGACGGAATGGTGTTGAGAATGACCCCACCAATCTCTTGGACACAGTTTTGTGATGTTTTCCTAAAGTATTATGTACCGGAGACTGCGATATTGGACAAGATAAGAGCGTTTGACAGATTGGAGCAAGGAAGGATGACGGTGTCGGAGTATGCGGATCGTTTTCATGCCTTGGGTAAGTTTGTCCCTGCGATTATGTCTGATAATCGTCTTAAGATGATGAAGTTCGAGAGGGGTTTGGACTCGAGGATACAGTCAGTGATAGTGAACGCAGGAATGAAAAATTACGAAGACATGTTGGATGCATGTTTTTGGGTTGAGAGTGATTTCCGCAGAGTAGCGGCAAGAGCAGCTAGTGCTGGAGGGTCTGATAGAGGCAAGAGGCCAAGAGATGATGTGCGAGTTAGTGGAAGACCCGGACGTTGGGTCAAGATTCCGAAGAAAGGCTCAGTTGGAAATTTTCAGAGACTGCCACCCCAGAATCCAGTAGTTCAGCAGGGTATGAGAGTTTGCCCTCATTGCAACAAGAACCACGTTTGTGAGTGTAGGAAAGTGGCTGGAGCATGTTTCCGATGCGGTCAAGTGGGTCACATGATTAGGGACTGCCCGGAGATGAAGAAAAATAATCCTGGAGAGGCGGCTCAGCAGCCGAGAGCGAACCCTAGAGCAAATGCCCGTGTACATCTCATGACGGACACGGATATGCAGGAGGCTACCCACGTAGTAGCAGGTACCATTTAAACTAAGTTTAAATCCTTATTGAATTAAGTATTTACGTGCTTAATCTTTCGTGAATAACTTGATATGGCTTTAGGTGCGATTTTAGTAAATAAGGTACCTGCCAACGTGCTCTTTGATAGCGGCGCAAGCCACTCCTTCGTAGCAAAGAGATTCACTAAACACCTTGGTAGTTTGCCTGAATGGTTAGAAACTCCGTATCGCGTTCAAGCGGCCGGAGATCAGATTATGGTTTCATACCAGCAGTATCGAGATTTTGAATTAGAGTTTGAAGGACAAACATTCTCCGCCACACTGATCCCTATTCAGATGTATGACTTTGACGTGATATTGGGAATGGACTGGTTGGCCAAGCATCACGCCAACATTGATTGTCGATTGAAGCAAGTGACAGTCAAGAGTACTAAGATGGAAGAAGTAATGTTTCAAGGAGATGCGGAACAAAAAAAAATTCCAAAGAAGGTATATGTGTCCGTTGCACAAGCACGCAAAGCCTTGAGGAAAGGTGCTGAGGGATTTCTAGTGTATGCCATGGATGTTACTCAGGAGGTACCGTCTATTGAGCAAATTCCAGTGGTCAATGAATTCCCTGATGTGTTTCCAGAAGATTTACCAGGAGTACCACCCCCGAGGAAAGTCGAGTTCGAGATAAACTTGATTCCAGGAACTGAACCTATTTCTAAAGCCCCTTATAGAATGGCTCCGGCAGAGTTGAGAGAGTTGAAGGAACAATTGCAGGAGTTGTTGGACAAGAAGTTTATCCGGCCTAGTGTATCGCCCTGGGGAGCACCTGTTTTATTTGTAAAGAAGAAAGATGGTAGCATGAGACTTTGTATCGATTATAGAGAGTTGAATAAAGTTACCATCAAGAATAAGTATCCCCTTCCACGTATTGAGGATTTGTTTGACCAGCTCAAGGGCGCCAAGATCTTCTCTAAAATTGATCTCCGATCAGGATATCACCAATTGAGGGTGAAGGCTGAGGACATCGCAAAGACAGCCTTCCGCACACGATATGGTCATTATGAGTTTTTAGTGATGCCGTTTGGATTAACAAATGCCCCCGCAGCTTTTATGGATCTTATGAATACCGTCTTTCGGGAACAATTGGACAAGTTTGTAGTGGTATTCATAGATGATATTATGGTGTATTCTCCTGACGAGCAAACTCACACTGAGCATTTGAGAGTCGTTCTAGGTATTTTGAGGCAGAAACAACTATATGCTAAGTTTAGCAAGTGTGAGTTTTGGTTAAGAAGTGTGGCTTTTCTGGGTCACGTGATATCGGTGGAGGGGATTGCTGTGGATCCAAAGAAGGTAGAAGCTATCACTGAATAGCCTAGACCCACCAATGTTACGGAAGTACGAAGTTCCTTGGGTCTAGCGGGGTACTATAGAAAGTTTGTGGAAGGATTCTCTAGGATAGCAGTGCCTCTCAGTCGCCTTACTCAAAAGAAGTCCAAGTTTGAGTGGACGGCGGAATGCGAGCAAAGTTTCACGGAGCTTAAGAAGAGATTAACGACAGCTCCAGTATTGGCTCAACCCTTCGGAACTGATGGGTTTGTGATTTATAGTGATGCGTCAAAGAACGGTTTAGGTACGTAAACTATAGTATAAGGTTATGATCTTGTATACCCATTAAGTGTAGACTAATATCTTGTTTGTAGGTTGTGTCTTAATGCAAAACGAACGAGTCATCGCATATGCCTCAAGACAGCTAAAGCCTTATGAGCAAAACTATCCCACACATGATCTTGAGCTTCCCGCGGTTGTGTTCGCCTTGAAGATCTGGCGGCATTATTTGTATGGAGAGAAATGCGCGGTATTCACGGATCATAAGAGCTTAAAGTATTTGTTCTCACAGAAGGAATTAAATATGAGGCAGCGGAGATGGTTGGAATTGCTAAACGACTATGACCTGACTATTCATTATCACCAAGGAAAGGCTAATAAAGTGGCAGATGCGTTAAGTAGGAAGTCCAGCCATGCGCGACAATCACCCTTGGAAAGAGAGATGGAGGAGTTCGGTTTAGATTTGATTGACTCCACAGTGAACGTTTTGACAACATTGACTATCACGCCAAGTTTGGTTGATCGGATAAAGGAGGCTCAGAAGAATGATAAGACCCTCAATGAAATAATGGAAAGGGTGAAACATAGTCAAGTTGAAGGATTTCGGACCAAAGAGGATGGGAGCTTATGGTTTAGAGAAAGATTATGCGTACCCGATGTTGACGAACTTAGAAGGGAAATTCTGGAAGAAGCTCATAGTTCGAGGTTATCAATACACCCTGGTAGCACCAAGATGTATAGGGATCTCAAGCAACATTATTGGTGGTCTGGGATGAAAAGACATATTGCGGAGTTTATAGAGAGGTGTTTGGTTTGTCAACAGGTTAAGGCGGAACATCAACGGCCTGGTGGATTGTTGATGCCATTAGAAATTCCGGAATGGAAGTGGGAACATGTCACGATGGATTTCGTAGCTGGTTTGCCAAAGACAAGAAGTGGATATGACATGATTTGGGTCATCGTGGATCGTCTAACAAAGTCTGCCCATTTCCTACCCGTTTCAAGTGAAGCACCTCTTGACAAGCTAGTGAATATATATATGGAGAATATTGTTAGCTTGCATGGAGTCCCGGTAAGTATAGTGTCCGATCAGGATTCACGATTTACCTCTAAGTTTTGGACTGCATTCCAGAAAACCATGGGTACGGAATTAAGGTTGAGTACGGCGTATCATCCCCAAACTGATGGACAGTCCGAGCGGACTATTCAAACCTTGGAAGATATGCTAAGGGCTTGCGTGCTGGATTTTGAAGGGAGTTGGGATGGAATGGTAAAGCTGATGGAGTTTTCTTATAACAATAGTTACCACAGTGCAATTGACATGGCTCCTTTTGAAGCTTTGTATGGAAGAAAATGTAGATCTCCGGTTTATTGGGACGAAGTAGGCGTGAGGACCATCACCAGACCTGAGCTATTGGAGAAGACGCTAGAGAAGGTGAAAGTCATCCGGGAAAGACTCAAGACGGCTCAGGATCGCAATAAGAGTTGGGCAGATTCCAAACGACGACCATTGGAATTTGATGTGGGTGAAAAAGTTTATTTGAGAGTATCACCCACGAAGGGCGTTATGAGGTTTGGAGTCAAAGGCAAGCTAAGTCCTCGCTTTATTGGTCCCTATGAAATATTGGAGAAAGTGGGAGCCTTGGCATATAGGTTAGCGTTACCTCCCGTGTTGGCGCAAGTTCACAATGTCTTTCACGTGTCGCAACTAAGGAAGTACGTGACGGATCCAAGTCATGTACTTGAAGCTCAACCTTTGGAACTTAAGGATGATGTTACATACGAGGAGATACCCGTAAAAATTGTGGACCGAAAGGATCAAGTGTTGAGGAAGCGAGTGATTCCTTATGTAAAGGTTCAGTGGAGCAATCACACAGAGCGTGAGGCCACTTGGGAACTCGAAGATCAAATGCGGGAGAAGTATCATCAACTCTTTGATTAAGGTACGTAAGTTTCGAGGACGAAACTTTTTGTAAGGGGGGTGGAATGTCATACCCCGTGACTTTTAAGCGCAATTTCCAATACTTAGAGGTCAACCTTAAATGCAACTTAATTAATTTTGTAGGTTAGGAGACTTAGTTACATAAAACATAGAAGAACAAGAGAAAGGGGTTAAAAGTAGGATTAAAGGTAATTAAGGGAAATTATTAAAATAGTCCCTACTAAGAGATAGGGAGTTACACCACTTTTGGTATAACTCCCCATCTCAACCTAAGGGGACGGTTATAGCACTAAAAAGGAGAGGAGAAAACCGCAGGAAAAGAGAGAAAGGAGAAAGAGAGGAAGAAGAAGAAGAGAAGAAGGAAAAGGAAGGAAAAAAGGCCAATCTAGGTTCAATCCTTATCAAGATTCTGCAGTAAATTCGTAAGGCTAACTAGAAACAAAGGCAAGTAATCTTTCTATACGCTTTACGCTAATTTTGATACATTAGGCCCTATGTTCTTACAAAGAGAAAACTTGGATCACACATTAGTAGTTTTGATTTGTCTATGCTAAATGTTTTACTATACATGTAATTGTTGTTGTTGATTGAGTAAAGTTATGTTCTTTGGGCCAATATCTGAAAATGGTTGTGATCTTTGTTGTTAAATATGCCCACAAGAGTGTTATACGTGATATATTCATTGTTCTTGTGTAAGTTCTTAAGATGGTGATTACACCTTAGATGCTTTGAGTGTGTTTGCAGGGAGTGGAAGGATAAATGTTGACATTGTTGTAAGACTTGTTAGGTTGGAAGGTTTGAAGATATCTATTGAAGGTTGTGGGTGATAGAAGGTTTAAGGGGATACTAGTTTACTTGTTTAAGAATCCAATCATGTTAGTTGTGTGTTAAGCATGATGAATCCAGGAGCTAAGATGGATCTTGAAGGGTTGAACATGAAGGGGTTGAAGAAGAAAGGTGTTGTGTGGAAGTTACTGCAGAAAAACTGCAGTTTAGAACCGTCAGAACACTTCAAACACCTACATTAGGCGCTTCAAGTCACATTAGGCGCCTAATGTAGCGTTCAATGTGTCCTGAAGCTTTCCCGTACAGAAAAACTGCAGTTTAGAACCGTCAGAACACTTCGAACACCTACATTAGGCGCTCTATGTCACATTAGGCGCCTAATGTAGCGTTCAATGTGTCCTGAAGCATCCCCGAACACTTCGAACACCTACATTAGGCGCTCTATGTCACATTAGGCGCTTCATGTAGGCGTTCAATGTCTACGGCACATCCCCAAACACTTCGAACGCCTAGTATAAGCGCTCTATGTCACTTTAGGCGCCTCATGTGGCGTTCCAAGTATACTGGAAGTCTTTTTGACCCTTTAGGCGCCCTATGTATGTGTAGTAACTTTATACACTTCTTTTGAACATAAAATGCAAGGGTATTTGAGGTATAATTGAGGTGTAGATGGTAAGTTTGATCAAGTAAAAATAAAATTGAATCCTGAGTGAATTAGTAAGACGGATGGACTTGGAAAGATACGAACATGGAGTGTTTGAGGTGCAGGACCGTATACTTGATATGTAAGATGTATGTGTGTGTGTGTGTTACACGTTTGATACGAAGTTACATGTGCATCCTGCATCATGACATGGGCACTTGCATTTGATTTGAGATTTGCTTTGCGAAAGAACATGTGTTCACAAGAAAGGTTTAAAGTTTTCGAAAGACAAAATGGCTACTGGTTGATCGCAGGGTATAAAAGTCACGCCTGCGAAAGCAAGGTATAAAAGCGTGATCTGTGAATCAACAGCAGGGTATAAAATATGTTATGGGGCCGTGGACCTTTCAGCACGGAAAATAAAGTATTTTATGGGGCCGTGGACCTATCAGCACGGATATATGATGTATGTAATGGGGCCGTGGACCTTTCAGCACGGGGTATAAAGTTATATGTTATGGGGCCGTGGACCTTTCAGCACGGGGTATAAAGTTCTGTTTGCTGTGGACTGATCACCCACAGGGTATAAAGTTCTGCTACGCGAAGAATATGATATGAAAAGTGATGAAATGTTTTGTAAAATGACACGCATGACATGTTTATGAAAGAAGGCATATGCATGGGTGTTGTGTGTAATTTCAAAGAAGTACATGCATCATGATACACGAAGCATAAGACTTGATATGCAAGAAACGTGGCTAGCTTATGACTTGTTTATATGATATGTGGTTTTAGTACATGTTTATTCTCGTATCCGTGTATCTTTTATGTGCTTTATCTGCTTGGAGGAATCCTTATGAAGATGCTACTTGCTAACCCGAGCACCTTATTTTGGGCAATGATTTATACACTGGTGACTCGTCTTGTGTGATCCCGTAAGGTGTATAGACGTGTTACTTGCTGGCGATAATTTCGCTAAGAACAGTTACTCTATTCCTTTTCAGGTGAGCCTGAATATGAGTTGATATTTATCGAGGACGATGGCGAGTGGGCTCAATGGGATGACAGACATGGGAATAGATAGATGCTGGACTATTTTCTTTAAGTTTGGAAACTCAGTGTTATAATGTTGTTCTGGAACTTATAATAGCTAGATGAACAAACACCTTTTATTTCTGCTGCATTTTCTGGTTGTATTATTGACGATGAAGTTTTAAATTTTATGACGTTTCCGCTGATTTATCTTACGTCATAGGTGATGTATGCTTGATCCGCTTTGACGCTTCGTAGTTCTCATAGTAGACTACGGCGGGTGCACTGGTTCCGATGACAGTGTTGGGCTGGGGCGCTACAGGCTTTGGCATGACCAAAACTCAAATGTGGCTTTCTCTCAGATCTTCGATTATCCTCCTCTATGCGGAGTCGGACAATCGGATCTTCCAATGTCATTTTCTTTCTCTTGTGTTTGAGATAGCTTCTGAATTCTCTCCATGAAAGAGGTAGCTTCTCAATCACTGCCACCACTAGGAAAGATTCACTGAAAGACATGCCCTCCTCTTCCATTTCGGCTACCAACATCTGTAGTTCCTCAATCTGAAAAACAACATTTCGGGAATCTGACATTTTAAAATCAAGGAATTTGCGACGATAAAATTCTATGCACCGGCATCTTCCGTGTGATATTTCTTATCTAAAGCCTGCCACAATGAATTTGCAGTTTTATAAGTACTGTACAATCCATAAAGAGAATTGTCTAAGCAACTCAGAATATCACTCAAACAAACATAATTTTGAGATTCCATGCTTCAGAAAAAAAGGTTATTTTGCATATTCTGTATCTAGTCATCAACCGGATCCACCACAGGAGGATCCTCGGTCAGCATTATGGCCAACCGCACAGCAGTAAGATAAAACAGCATATTCTGCTGCCATCATTTGAGGAAAGTGCCAGCAAATTTTTTTGGCTTCTCCACTTAGGCCACAGCAAGACCTGGTGCAGGAGCATTCAGAGGCACCCCAGCATTAGGTGCCACAGGAACAGCACTGTTCTGCCTGTTAGCGCCGAGATGCCCACCATTCAATGTGTTAACGAGCTCGAGCTTTCGCTCTGCATTTCAGTACAGTACCTGTAGAGCGCAGAAACAAACAACTAGGAAGTGAATAAAACCAGAAGGAGTAGAAGAAAAGATAATACAGAATCTAAGAATACGACTTAAGCTTGTTAGCCAAAATCGATTCAAAATTCTATAGTGTGTTTGTGTGAAATAAAACAACAGCCTGCCGAGCTCAAGGCAGGACGGGTCGGTCCTTCAGGTCAGATCGGTCAAAGCTGCGCAAGTCAGTTCAAGGCGTCAATCGACTTGCCGATCTCAGCACTACAGAACAGCAGTGCTGCGCTAACAACTCTGAACAGCTGACTAACCGAGCTCAGCACAGCAGCAATGCAGATCAGCAGTGTTGCGCTCATAGCAGCTCAGCAGTTCAGCCGAGCTGACAAACCAAGGTGAGTCCAGGACTCTGTCCTTAAGATATATTGCTCTGGTATACTGTGTCCAACCAGAGGTAGCAACCGTCTCCTAAGATACAACGGATAACAGTTCAGACGAGCGCCACTGCAGCGTATGAACTTAACAAACATGTAGAGCGTTCTGACTTCTCGAACAACTTGAAAAAAAATGTTGAAAGATTGAATGCAGAGAAGAGGATAGTATGCAGAGGAGAAGGGGAGAAACTGATTACCACAGAGGTCTGCTCGACCTGGTATTTTCTAGGGAAAAGCCGAGGTCGGGTGGTTAATTGCCGATTTGAGATTGCCACTGTTAGATTAAATAACCGCTTCCAGTTTAAACTTCAGTCGATCACGATCAAGTCTGCCCGTATTTCAAATTGCAGTCTTAACCGTTTTTCAAATGTTCAGTTATAACCACCTGGAAGAAAATTCAATTTAAATAAAATTTTTTCAAAAAGATAGGAACCGACCCGCAACCACCAACCTGTGCCCGAGCCAAGCCGAGCCGATTTTCACTTATTTTACTCCTATTTTGAGCATTAATTTCTCATTCACCCATTATCGTAATTGAGTGATTCCAAAGCTTAGAATTATCTACTCGTTACGTTGGTAATTAAGGATTCATTAATTTCTACTTGTCATTAATAAAAACTAATTGTAATTAAGTTCAAAGTATATTGCTAACCAAGGTTTATGGGCAAATTCAATTATTTCAATTTTGTCCAACAAACCTTTCTAACTTTTGAGATTGCTTCCAGCTTGGTCATATATCCATTTCAACAAAGGATTTATAAATAAAAGATTCAACTTCTCAATCTAGAAAAAATCTTGCATCTACTCACGATCTAGACAAAAATGTTGCATCAAATTGCATGAAAACACCATCGTGATTTGATGCAACTATTGCGCTCGAACTGATCATCTCATGTTTGTTCTAACTATATAAAAGATGTAGCATTCCCGACTATCTTGATTGACTGAAGAAAAACTCTTTGACTCTGGGAATAACAGTTCTCCTTTTCTATTGGGAAGTCATGTCTGGATTTCTAGGGAAAAAAAAACTGGAAAATCATATTTCTTGTTTTAAAATGACTCAATTTGCTACCCAAACCGAATTAGAGTATGAATTATCTTTTTATTCCAAATTTATAAAATTTTGCCCTTCTTTTGTGACGGAAAATGCATATATAAAGTAATGACCTCGTCCATTTAAATTAATTCTTCCATTATTAAAACCATATGTAAATCATGTAATGCATCAAAACTTGGCCTATGAATCTAAGCGACACTAAATTAAAGTATGTTAGTTTTCCTTTTCATTTATCAAAAATGATAACTCAAGTTGAGTTGAGGCGAGTAATTACACCATTCTTGAGAACTTGGCTAGATAATGTTAGCAATACTGTATGTCAAAAAACTGTTAGTCTAAGTTCACTTTGCATATTAATTGGGTCTATACTTATAAAATGATGTTTTATAATATGAATTTAAAAACATTAACGAGGTGGATTATCCACCTTGTTCATGTTTTCAATTCATATTGTTTTTGTAACACTCTGAACAATATCCAGGTCACTTTTTATCTTTTTCCATCCTTTTATTGAATAGATTCAACAGTGGTTAACCTAAGTTACCTTTTAGTTACTTAATCACATACTTATTTTTTATGTCATTTTTTAATCCCTTTTCTGACATCGAACAAGAGTGTTATAATCTATTTATGAGCCAAAAAATATTCAGTTAGTCAACGACAAATCAAGGACTGAGACAACTTCTGCAGTTCGGCAGAAGTACACTTCTGCTCGGTCATCTTGCATTTTAGCCAACACAAGCCTATTAAAATGGTTAAGGCAAAATCAACAATAATCTTTGTTCAGCTCGGCCGTATGTCTGAGTCAGGTCGGCACTTGCTCAACGTAACCAAGACTGATGAGAAATGAAGTCATCTCGCAAGGACAGTTTTTCATATCAGCACCTCGGCTCGGCAAAGTTTTAGTCAAAGCTACCGCTTACAGTTAACCTCGGCGAGTAGAGGAATCAACTGTGCACAACTTTCAAAGGACATCTATTCAGCTCGACCTTGGCCTTGCTTTCTTATCAACAGAGCTCCAACCTCGGCCTTGCTCTCATAAACACTTACTCAGAGTATCTCGGATAAGATCAGAGGAAGATATTATCTGCTAACATCTGGGACCCACCAAGGCATATTTGTAGACTACTATCCAAGTGTCAAGCATCGTCTGGATTAGTACAAGGTTATCCTAACAAGCCGGCCTACACATCATAGGTTCAGCCACTGACACAGCTATGGTCTCAGGCACTAGTCCCATCATACTGCGGCTCTGCAGTGGATTAGACCGCCATCTCCGACACATCGCCATCCCATCATCATGCAGGGGGTCAGACCTCCTCGATCCTAAGTATAAATACCCTTCTATCCAAACGGGAAATAGGGATCCGACTTTTGGAGCAACTTCTGGGGCCTTCTCATATGAACTCCATCTCGGCCAACATCATAAACAGCCAAATCACTCAGTGAAATTTACAGGTTTCATCTAAACCTTATTCCAGCATAAATTGCCTACTCTAAACACTCATAACTGACTTAAGCGTCAGAGGGTTTTCCCAGGGCAGTGCCCTGGGACCTTTAACGTTTCTCTTCCTTCTCAGGTTCCATTGACGGATTTAGACGAAAGATTAACGGCACACAACTCGAGTCATCTCTGATCCACCCGGTGAGCAATTCTGGTCTCATCATCTATCCAACTTAAATTAATCAGCTTCTTCGTTAAAACCAACTTATAATCCTCCAAAAGGATTTTAAAGATGGTCATCACAGTGCAACATTTTCTCCCAGAAATTCAAGAGATGACTTCCACATCGTGCCACTTAGATCCCTATAGGCTATAGCAACCTTGAGGCTTTGTATGAACACCTTGCGTAGCTCACTATGAATCATTACAAATTATTAACCCAATATATGTTATAATAATTTGTAGAGGCAATGGGATGAAGAATAAAGGTGGATTGATGTTTAAATAAGCAAGAATAGTTTGACTCATAACATGGATCGATCCATGTCTCAGTTGGATCGATCCATGTGGCTTGAAAATGAAGTTGAGTATTCTGCCGGATATAGATCGATGACATCTGTAGCGCCCCGCTCCCGAGTCCTAGCATCGGGAACAGTGCACCTGCCGTATCTCGCTAAGGAGAATACAAGGCGTCGAATCAATCTCTTACATGTCAGAAAAGACGTAGAAATTTTTCTCGCGGAAACGTAAATCATAACATAAATTAAACTCCAATAATCGTCTTTACATTACTGAATAAAAATTCTGATAATAGAAGTAATAAAGAAGTCTGTGAAAAATCCCCAAAGTATAAATAAGAACAAACAGCTGCAGAGTCCCCTCATATCCTAGATGCAACTATCAACCCGTCCACTCCGCTAAATCCGTCCCGTCCTTAACAAAGATGTGCTCGTAATCCTCATTCGGCTCACCTGGGAAGTAGGGGTGAGCGACAGAAATCATCCAGTAGATGTCCGTCTCAAACCAAACGTGCATATCGAAATGATATGACCATATAGCACATAAATATGATATAACATGCATAAGACAAAGTAAACGCGGTAAGTAAAGCACTCCACATAATAATGCGCAATTACGTGATGCATGCTCTATCCACGTTTCACACGCAACAAAAAAATCATGTCACGCAATATACCCCTAGACCTATATGCAATGCATGATCCCGGGATTAACTGGATGACTGTAGCCCGTACACTACAATCCACCCTGACCGATGCCCGTGGTCCGTACACCACGATCCACCCTGACCGATGCCCATGGCCCGTACACCATGATCCACTATGACCAAGTACACATGGCTCGTACACCATGATCCACTCCACTCGAGCGTCTGAGACCCGTACATCTCAACCCACTCTAAATGCAAATGCACGTGCCATGAATGCAACAACAAAGTCGTCTAGGGCCCGTACGCCCATCCTCACCACCTCCGGCACTCAATATTTTGTTACGTAAATTTTTTCGAATATTGAAAATTTATTATTTATCACCACCCGTAATTTTTCTTAGCTTGTATAAATTTTCTTGAGTTTTCTACTAATTTTTCCTATTTTTTCCTTATTTAATTCTATTTATTACTATTTATTTTTTTAACTACTTAAATTTACCAAACGTCATAAATTAAGTGGAAATAATTTAATTTTAACCTTTTAAATTTTCTGGAATTTATTTGAATTTTACTGGTACTTAATTATATTTTTCTGGCCTGATCTGCCAGACCCGATATATATTTTTTTCCGAGAGGTTAATGGGCTGCCTTAATTTAAATTTTTTTATTATTTATTTAATGGCTGTTCCACCAGTGGCAACGCGTGGAAGCCCACGCGCGGTCTTTTCAGCGGCGCGTGTGGCACATGCTCTGCCGCTGTGATTTGTTTTTCGATCCCTACCCCCGTTTCCTCCTATTTCCAGTCTATAGGAACCTATTCTAAGGCCAAAACATAACTTTTTAAAGACTCCTAGTGTAAAGTTAAGGGTATTTTTTTAGTTCTGATTCAATCTTATCACCAAATTCACATACATACACGCACATAGTAGCCATAAATAATATATCTCATGCTTTCCAACATATACAATATTTACAACTTAAACAAATAAAAACAATGAAACACATTAGTTTACCATCAAAGCATGCATGAATCATACCCGTTTGAGGGGGGAAGAGGCACTTACCTTTTTGACGAATTAACTTCCTTCTCTTCTAGGCTTGAATCTAAACAATTGTAGTATAAAATCAATACTAATAATAAAGGTGAATTTGACTTACTTAAAATAATTAGTTCATAGCTTTCTATTTTTTCCCTATTTGTCATACCAACATATATTTATATATGTGTGTGTAACACCTAGTGTAACTCATATCCACATTATATTTATAAATAACAATTTCCAAAATACTTATATTTTTTGGTCGAGTTTAAGGTATATATAAATCGGCCCTTAGAAAACTCTCAAAGTTCGACCTTTATACATACACAGTTTATTATTGGTATTGATATAGTTTATTACAAATATGACAAAAATCCTGTATCTTGTTTTTTTTGTGAATATAAGAAGTTATTCATAAGCAATTAAATTTTATTAATTAACACAGTTATTACATCAAATTGTTTGAAAAGTATAGTATTCGTCATCTCCATCATTGGTTTCGATAAAATTCTTTC
>AP025074.1:20395146-20472419 GCA_036186865.1 Eustoma russellianum | reverse complement strand
AAATAACATTATAACATTGGAAAATCATAAAAATATAGCAAGGGTACTTGTCTCGTATCTCGATTATACGTACTATGCGAAGAACAGATGAAGAACAGACCAAAAGATTGGCCTTTTTTTGCTCTCTGTTGCTGGCGGCTAAATTGTTGCAATTTGAAGAAAATAGGGTTGGCTATTTGTTTGAATATGTAGAATGAGGAAATTGAAATGTGGGAAAGTAACGTTGGCTGCAGAAGGCTTGTTGAAGGTGTGAAGGCAATGCTGCACAACAAGGGTGAGAAGGTTGATGAGTGATCCAGTTGTGAATTGAAGGTGGCTGTGAATGAGTGGTAAAGAAGTTTGGAGCTTGAAGCTGCATTTGTTGGCTGTGTGCAAGCGTGCAGATTTGCTGGTCAATGTGCTGGGTAGTGCAGAAGGTAAAGAGAAGAAGACGCGCGCGGGAAGACAGTTTTAAAGGGATGAATTGACAAGAATATCCTCGGTGGCTAAAAGGCTGTAGCGTAGTGAGTAGGGGCATTATAGTAATCTTGTGACTTTGTAACCAACTTTCAGTTAGCTGCTTCTAGTTAAATAGCAGCAAATTCTGTGATTGTAACTGGTTGATTTTTCTGGAATTTTTTCTCCATGAAGAACGAATGCTCCTTGGTGTTCGCTTGGTGTCCTCAAGCTTAGGTCTTCATTCAAGTTTGTTGTGAGTAGTTTTGGTTTAATCGTTCGTTTGCTTTTCTTCTGCATATTGTTCGATTGCATTCGATGTATAAATTTGACATGGTATCAGAGCCTATTAATTCTGTGAATCTTCGTGCTGCGATTTCTGATTCGGATAAATCGCGCGTTTGCGTTTGAAGGTTTCTGTTGGTGTTTTGTTTGTGTGTTTGAAGTTTTCGTTCGTAATTGAGGCGGTGTTGATTAGTTGATGTACGATGAATGTTAGTTCGAATGCGTCCTCATCTAGAGGTAATCAGTCACAAGGATTGGAGAATCCACAGCAAAATCCTTACTACCTCCACCCTAACGATAGCCCCGCGATTGTTCTAGCACAACCAGCGTTAACTCCGCATAATTACCACACATGGAACCGTACATTTGAAATGGCGTTAGTAGTTAAAAATAAAATAGGCTTCATTGATGGTACAATTGTTAAGCCAGCACCTACGGATCCTGAATTTCCTCTTTGGAGACAAGTGAACATGATGGTTCAATCATGGATCATGAACTCTGTGTCTCATTCAATTGCGCAGAGCATAATGTGGTTTGATAGTGCAGTTGATGCGTGGAATGATTTGAAACTAAGATATGGGAGTACAGATCCGTTTAGGCTCTCTGATCTGCTAGAGACATTTTATGGAATTAGGCAAGAGAACCTCAGTGTTAATGAGTACTTTACGAAGCTGAAGGTTGTTTGGGAGGAGCTGATGTCTGTAAGGCCAGTACCTGTGTGTGTAGAGGCTGTAGATGTGATGTTGGAGGTAAGATGAAACAGTTTGTAGAAAGTGATTATGTCATCAAGTTCATCAAGGGCCTGAATGACAGCTTTGATCAGGTCAAATCACAGGTTTTCGTTATGACTCCATTATCGGATATAAACACAACGTTTTCTATGGCTCTAAAGTACGAGAGGAAGGTGGTGTCTGACGCAGGAGTGATGTCCTTTGAGACCAATCCGACAGCCTTACTGTCTGAGGAACAAATGAATGAAGGTTTCTCAGCCAATGCATATGCTGGAAGACAGCAGATTGGGGGCTACAGAAGAGGAAATGGGAGGTTCTATGCTGATGGCACGAAGCATTTTCAGTGCACACACTGTGGGATGATAGGGCACACTACTGAAAGGTGCTACAAGAAGTATGGTTTCCCACCAGGTTTTAAGCCTAAGGGCCAAGCCAATATGGCTGAGGTTGGTGACGCAGAGTCACAGACATCTCAGGCTGATGAGCAAGTGAGGACATTCCCGTCACTGACATTGACACCACAGCAAAACCAGAAACTCATGAGTTGGCTGAACAGAATGGAAGATATCCAAGAAGGAGACATAGGCTCTGCTGGCTCCAGTACTGTCTTGTCTGCCAAGGTTGAGAAGCTAGCAGGTAACACTGTAACTAATACTTTAAATACATGGATTTTAGATTCAGGAGCTACTGATCATATCACATATAATCTATCTCTGTTTTCTTCATCTGAGCCTGTCAATCATATCTTCATAAAACTTCCAAATAATGTTTCTGTTCAAGCCATACGTAAAGGCATAGTAGTGATCAACAAGAGTCTCACATTGACTGATGTTCTGTACGTGCCATCCTTCTCTTTTAATCTACTTTCTCTGAGCAAATTGGCTTCTAATCCCAGACTGACCATCCAGTTTAATGGACCTTCTTGTTTGATCCAGGATCAATTGTCCAAGAGGATGATTGGTTTAGCTAAAGTGCCCCATGGACTATACTATCTTTGTGGTGATGATCTACTGACACAGCATACTGCTTTAGCTTCTGCAAATGAGTCACTCTCCCTATTATGGCACTATAGGCTTGGACATGCTTCTCATGCAAGAACCAAAGAAGTCCAGCAACAAGATGCTTCTATTCCAGCAGAACCTCTTCACATTCCCTGTACTATTTGTCCTCTAGCTAGGTTACATAAACTGCCTTTTCCCATATCTTGTTCTATTTCTGATAAACCATTTGATTTGATACACGTAGACGTGTGGGGTCCAAACAGATTTCCCACCTTGTACTCTCAGAAATATTTTCTGACTATAGTAGATGATTGTACAAGGTTCACTTGGGTGTACTTGATGAAATCCAAGGAAGAAACAAGACGTATTCTGCAGAGTTTTTGCTTGTATGTACATACTCACTTTGAGAGGCATGTGAAGACAATAAGAACTGACAATGCAAAAGAGTTTCACATGAATGAATTTTATATGATGCACGGGATCAAACACCAAACAAGCTGCATTTATACTCCGCAGCAGAATGGGTTGGTTGAGAGAAAACACCAGCACATCCTAATTGTAGCCAGGTCATTACAATTCCAAGCTAATCTGCCTATGTCTCTTTGGGGCTTTTCTGTACTTCATGCTACATTTCTAATTAATATCCTTCCTACGCCAGTTCTTCAACATAAATCCCCTTTTCAAATGCTTTATCATTCAGTACCCCCCCTTATCACAGTTTAAAGGTATTTGGATGTCAGGCTTATGCATACAATACAGATCCTCATAAACACAAGTTTTCTCCTAGGTCCATCTCTTGCTTATTCCTGGGTGTTGCACCAAATACCAAAGGGTACATTTTGCAGAATATGAATACGAAGAATATTTTTGTATCCAGAGATGTACAATTTCATGAGTTGTCTTTTCCATACAGGAGCACATCTGTTGAATCTAGCCAGCATCCTTCTCAACTCATAGCACCTCAGCTCTTTCCATCTACTGATTGCACCAACACCTTGCCTGTGCCAGTGACCACTTCTACTCCACAGGATCACCTCTCAAATGATATCTCCACTTCTTCATCAAATGACCCTCTCCCACCTGTTCCCTTATCTTCTGATTCATTATCTCCCATCAGTTCTCCTTCTCCTTCTCCACCTAAGTCCTTAACTCCACAGACTGCTTCTGCTTTACCAACTCTCATTCCTGAAATTCCTTTGACTTTTCCTGCCTCTGATACACATCAACCCAGAATCAGAAAGAAACCTTCCTATCTCAATGACTATCACTGTAATCAACTTCTTCTGGACTCTCCTGCATCTGTCACTGATCACGTTCTGTACCCAATTGAAAACCATTATTCATTGCATCATTTAGCTCCTGAATATAAAAATTATGTACTTAATATTAGTTTACAGCAAGAACCTGCTACGTATCACCAGGCAGTAGAGTCAGTGCAGTGGCAGCAGGCTATGGCTCATGATCTAGCGGCCTTGGATGCTAATGATACTTGGACCCTGGTTCCACTACCACCTGGAAAGAGACCCATTGGCTGCAAATGGGTCTACAAGATTAAATGCAGGGCGGATGGTAGTGTAGAACGGTACAAAGCAAGGCTCATGGCAAAGGGTTATACACAGTTGCCAGGCATTGACTATGAAGACACTTTTTCACCCGTAGCCAAAATGACTACTGTTCGACTGTTGCTAGCTATGGCTTCTATTAAGAATTGGCACTTTCATCAAATGGACGTTAATAACGCTTTCCTTCATGGAGATTTACAACAAGAGATTTATATAAGTCTTCCAGACGGTGTTCCATCCCCTTATCCTAATGCGGTATGTAAGCTCAACAAATCACTTTATGGCCTTAAGCAAGCCAGTCGACAATGGAATGCCAAGCTTACATCCTTCCTGCTCTCTCTTGGTTTCTCACAGTCTAAACATGATTACACCATGTTTATTCAGCAGTCTTCTCATTCTTTCTTGTCTTACTGGTTTACGTTGATGACATAGTTGTTGCTAGCGATTCTCTATCTGCTATCCAAACTCTGAAGGACACTCTGCATAGTACATTCAAAATCAAGGATCTTGGTCCCTTACGTTTTTTTCTGGGCTTAGAGATTGCCCGGTCTCAGGGGGGCTTGATGGTATGCCAACGCAAATACACGCTTGATTTGCTGGAAGAAACAGGAAACCTGGCATCTAAGCCCGCTAAAACTCCTATGGAACAGAATCTCAAACTTTCTCATGATGATTCAGCCTTGATCCCAGATGTAACCTCATACAGAAGGTTAATTGGAAGGATGCTGTATTGACTATTACCAGACCTGACATTACTTATACAGTACAATTAGCTTAGTCAGTTTTTGGACAAGCCAACTGAGTTACACTTAGCTGCAGCTCACAGACTTTTAAGGTACTTGAAGAATACTCCTGGGAGAGGCCTACTGTTTCCTAGTACAGGGGGAGTTCAAACTGAAAGCATTTTCAGACGCTGACTGGGGAGGGTGTTCAGAAACAAGGAGGTCTATGACAGGTTACTGTGTGTTCTTGGGGAATTCACTGGTTTCTTGGAAAGCCAAGAAACAAACGACAGTTTCCAGGTCGTCTTCTGAAGCGGAGTATAGAGCTCTTGCCTCCACCACGTGTGAGGTTCAATGGATTCTCTATTTGTTGAGGGATTTAGGAGTAATGCATAAAGATCCAGTTGAGATTTTTTGTGACAATAGGAGTGCGATTTATATTGTTGAAAATCCGGTGTTTCATGAGAGGACGAAACATATAGATATAGATTTCCACATCATAAGGGACAAGTATCAAGAAGGCATTGTTATACCAATGCCTATCAGGACAGAGCTTCAATTAGCAGATTTGTTGACAAAGGCACTTGATTCACGTAGGCTGGCTAGTTTAACGGATGCTCTTGGGATGTGTAACATTTATGAGTTGCCAGCATTGAGGGGGGGTGTTGAAGGTGTGAAGGCAATGCTGCACAACAAGGGTGAGAAGGTTGATGAGTGATCCAGTTGTGAATTGAAGGTGGCTGTGAATGAGTGGTAAAGAAGTTTGGAGCTTGAAGCTGCATTTGTTGGCTGTGTGCAAGCGTGCGGATTTGCTGGTCAATGTGCTGGGCAGTGCAGAAGGTAAAGAGAAGAAGACGCGCGCGGGAAGACAGTTTTAAAGGGATGAATTGACAAGAATATCCTCGGTGGTTAAAAGGTTGTAGCGTAGTGAGTAGGGGCATTATAGTAATCTTGTGACTTTGTAACCAACTTTCAGTTAGCTGCTTCTAGTTAAATAGCAGCAAATTCTGTGATTGTAACTGGTTGATTTTCCTGGAATTTTTTCTCCATGAAGAACGAATGCTCCTTGGTGTTCGCTTGGTGTCCTCAAGCTTAGGTCTTCATTCAAGTTTGTTGTGAGTAGTTTTGGTTTAACCGTTCGTTTGCTTTTCTTCTGCATATTGTTCGATTGCATTCGATGTATAAATTTGACAAGGCTGGAGTGAATTTGCAGGAATTAAGACAGCCAATTTCTTTGCTTAGATTTTTGTTGATGTCGTGATATTGCTGAGGAAGAAAAGGGGGTTTGGGCTGCCGATGGTTTGAGGAGTGGGAGAATGATGCAATTGTGTGATATGTATGTATAGATATATGATAGGTTATGTAGAATCCTAGGGTAATTAGGACTTGTGTGTAATTAAAAACTCAATCTTTCTTTTTCCTAATTCACTTAGGATTCTAGGTTCTAGGCTTTATCTCTTCTATTTATTTATTTTTACTTTCCATGTTCAGCCGTGTGTGTACATATGAATACATATTTTGTATGTTTAATGAAAACACGGGTCATAACAACATACATCGATCGATGTCACATCGATCGATCGATGTGCCAGCAGGTATGACTTTTCATCTAAAGTTGCAACTTTTGCACCATGGAACCTCTTCCAACCACCCAAGGACGTTTTGAACGTCTGAAATGAAGGTGAAATGCCTATATAAAGGCATGTTTAACATATTTCAAGATGTTCTAATTCCTTGTTCAAGTTTAAGTAGTCTAAATTCTTCTTCCTACTAAATACACTCTTGTTTGAAAGTTCATTGAATCTATATCCTATGTGCTGAGGATAAGAGATTGTTTGATTGTTGTATCCTAGGAGTAAATTTGCTTATAATCCTGCAGCAACTAGTGGGGGGCAAATATTCTTTACGGATAGTGTTTGTACACGCCTCAAGCCATCTACTTTGCTCATTCTTCTTGTTGTTCTTGTATCCATCTTTTAACAATATATTTTAGATATTCAGAAAAATATTTTACACACAAACCCGTGTAGCAGTCTAAGGCCAGCTGACACTTGAATCCATCAATCTTGAGCTCGAAGAAGGTTGAAGAGAATGAGTGAAATCTAGTACTTGAGGTGTTTGAGGGTTTTATTGAATTAGACAAAAAAAAAAAAACAAATCAGTAGCCTCAGAATGTTTTCACCACCCATTTTGAAAGTAGACAAGGAGAGAAAATTACATTCATGCAGAACACATAGATTAGTTGTGGTAGGCTACACATGATGTTACTGTAATCTATGTCATCGTGATACATGGTTATGTGTAACCAACATTATGCAGGGTTTGCTACGCGTCCATCATAATCGTCGTTGCCATCATCATCATGATCAACGGCCTCAAGGTTTCGCGACGTGCAAAAGAGACAGACTGCTTCTTTGACATTCAATGCTTTGCCACAAAGTTCCTCGCTGCTCAAGATCACCATATTTGTAGAGAATTATTACCAAGGAATTCGATGAACTAGTGGAAACTTGAGAGCTACTTGGCAGTGAAGTGAGGAAAACTGCTTTTTTGTGACTGCGGAAAAGGACAACTCCAAAGTCCTTTTTGCAGAATATACGGTGCTTATGCACGTGCTGTAGTTTTCGGGGTCACATTCGCTGCCTCCTTGGACCACCCACCGGAAAAAGGGTCCTTGAGAGGAGACGGTCACACCATCTCTCTGAGTGGACAGCTCATGGCCGATGGCTCCGCCGTGCAGCCCACATGTGGTGGCAACAGTCCAAACACACTCTCGTCTCCTATTTTCACGTGTCGATGCTATCCTAAGAAAACGTGATCTTAGGAAATGCAAAGCCATTTTGGGCATTTTGAGTGGGGTTTTGTTCAGCTGCAGAAAACGAACTCTTTGGAGGGTACACATCTCATGCTCTCTAAGTTTATACTTCTCTAGACATGTAAGTTGCTAGACATAATGTAATTGGATCTTATAATTTATAATTCTATATTAATGAATTTTTTTATCTAATCATCGCTTTCGTTTTCTTAATTTAAACACGTGTTTAATCTCTTACGAATCTTGACGACGCTAAAATACAAACGAATTGTGGTTCAGAAAAATTTGAGACGACTAATTCACCGACTAAACAGCAACTATATACCGACGAAATTTAATACAACGACGAGAACCTACTAACCATACCGACGAAACTTAATACAACGACGAAAACTTAATACAACGACGAGAACTTACTAACCATACCGACGAAACTTAATACAACGACGAGAACCTATTAAGCGCGAATTTATTATCGCAGTTATATTAGCGACGCTTTACCGACGAACTACCGACGCACGACGTCTCTTCACACCATTCGACGCTTTTTGTCGCTGAGGCGTCGCTATTACGCAGTGTGCGCACAGTTCCCGATGGTTACAACGTACGATGAGTTTACGTCGCGAAATCGTCGCTAATGCGTCGCTAATTCGGACGAACCGTCACGCCGCACACATTACGTCGCTAAGTCATCGCTAATTCGTCGCTAATGCGAACGAAGCGTCACACCCGCACATATTCCCATCTTGATTAACGGTCGAAAAACTCGTCGCATGTTCGTCGCTATGTCGTCGCTAAATTTACCTATTTATAACCCCACATCCTTAAATTACACACATACAAAGTTATAAAACTTTAAAGTAACATCCTTACATTACACACATACAAAGTTATAAAACTTCAAAGTATGTCGCGTCGTTATATAAGAACCCCAAGGCGTGGAGGGGCAAACAGTGCACCTCCACAACGGCCTCCTCCTCAACCACAACCATCGGTTGAGGGGGAGGGTTCAATATCTGTGCATGGCCCAATGCCGCCAGAGGATCCTCAAGAACAAATGCCAGAACCGGATATCGACTACTGCATGCTTATAGCAAACATGCAGCAGCAGTCGAGGCAACTGCACAGCATGAACAGAAGGCTGCGCAAGTTGAAATTCAAATATTACAAGCTGAAGCGCCTCCTCAAAGAGTTCGCAGAGAATGTGGCGGCCACTCTTTCTTCCGATGACGAAGAGTGAACGGCCCCTCTCCTCCTCTCTTTTAGATTTCTTTTTTTAATTTTTCGTCTTCATAATGTAAATATTTATTACTAAATGAATAACATTTTTTCCCAATCACCACTTTCTTTTTTCTTAATTCATACACGTGTTTAATCTTCGACGAATCTACGACGACACAGCGACGAATCGGAATACAAACAAAAAGTAAAACAAAACATTTGCGACACGCGGGTTTCATCGTCGCAAATCAAAATTTTTTTTGTGGTGTAAGTGATTGGATCTTGTGCGCTCTGTCTTCCTTTCTCCATATGTCAGCTTGACTTAGAATACGCAATAGTATGGGACCCAAAAAATATAACAATATTTACTTCTTCTTTTTTTTTTGCCTCATTAGTGCTATTATGTCAATGACACATGGAGAGAAATAGACACAGTCGAGTCGAGTCGACCTCATCTAGAAATGTGCAGATTTCGCTCTTGACATGTTTATCTTTAATTATTTCTTGAATAACTATTAAGATATCATGTAGTTTACTATTATAATATTTTAAAACTGTAAATCTCATGAAACACTAAGGTTCAGGATAAGTGAAATTGTTTTATAGGTTGAAAATTTAGAGATCTCGTACCATTATAAAGTTACTGCTGTAGGGTTGGAGTTTAATGTTCAAAGCGTTATAAAATTTGTGATGGAGCATCTGTTTAGACCTTGAATGACTAAGATATTGAGAAAGTTACAATTTGGATTCCTCCTTCCTCGCTACATATATGTAGTCGTATATCTACAGAAATATTTTGGTGGATATACATGCGATCGACCCTTTTATAAAGTGAACTTTTATGAAATCTCTCTTCTATTATGCCCCAGTTCTACTTTCAAACGGACGAACCAAGTCAAAAAGGAAAATCTCTTATGAGTACACGAGTCAACGGGGATCATTTTAAGCTGGTCTCAGATTATTTATTAATAAACGAATGTGAATCCTTCCCTTGCCAAGACCCGTGGCTCTTGCCCCCTCACTCCAAGGAAAGGATCTCTGTTTTCTACCAAGAACACATCACGGTAAGAAAGTGGCACAGAAGGTGAATCACACCCTGACCAGAAACTGTTGTGGCATGGGTCCAGCTCATTTGTTGAACATTTTATAAGTGATAGTCCAATCACTTATTTTGTAAGGCCCAAATGGTTTGGGCATTGGGTGACTTCTCTTAGAAGTTTGGATGTGTGTCTTTTGGTGGCTGAAGTCAACAAGAGAGAGTAGCGGAGTTGTACACATGAAAAGAAAAAACAAAAAGAGAGAGAGGTAGAGGGTTTTTTTGTGGACTGTTTTTGTGCAGCTTTTTCTGGACGGCTTGTGCGAAATTGATGATCGCCGGAGATCCAAACCGTTGGATTTTGCTGAAATTTTGACAGCTTCTTCGAGACACACAGAGCTACAATCTGACCGTTCCAATTTTGATTCGGACCTCTGGATCGTTCGTAATCGTTTGCTGCGGTTTTTTGTGATATTTCTGAGTTTTTCTTCTCTCTCAATTGTTGGCTCTTATGTATGTTATTGTTGGTGGGTTGTGACATCCTTGTAGACTGATTTAGGTGTCTTTATCCTCAATTTGCATAATAAGAGAAGAAGAAAGGTGGACTCCCTACAAGTCCCATGGTTTTTATCCTTCACATTGAAGTGGTTTTCCACGTATAAATCTCATGTGTCGTTTGCATCTTTATCTTTCATAATTTGCTTGTG
The DNA here is from genome assembly GCA_036186865.1 of Eustoma russellianum. Taxonomy (NCBI): domain Eukaryota; kingdom Viridiplantae; phylum Streptophyta; class Magnoliopsida; order Gentianales; family Gentianaceae; genus Eustoma; species Eustoma russellianum. Next base: position 20,461,904 of record AP025074.1, on the reverse strand, counting down.
GTTTTGATGTGTGATTGATCTGTGCTTGGTGAATCAATTGTGGTGAATTAGGTTAAGCATTTTTGTTGTTTGTCTTGAAGGTGATCCTTGTAGGTGTTGTGTCTTACTCGTTGTTTCTCCACTACATCTGGTATCAGAGCATTTGGTTTAACAGTATATATGGAATCTGGAAATCATTCTATGGTAAAATTGATATCAACCAATTATTCAATTTGGCGTCCGATGATGGAAGATTTGCTATACTGTAAAGATTTGTTTGACCCAATTGATGTGGATAAAACCAAGAAAGATGACAAGCCCACTAAACAAGAGAAGATGTCGGATAAAGAATGGGAAAAGCTAAAGAGAAAGACCTTGGAGACAATTAGACAGTGGATTGATATTAGCATATTCAATCATGTGTCCCAAGAGACTGAGCCACTTGAGTTGTGGAGAAAATTGGAGGGCCTTTATGAGAGAAAGACTGCTCATAACAAGGGCTCATTGATTAAGGAACTTGTTAATCTCAAGTTGAAGCCAGGAAAGTTTTTTTCTGAGCATCTAAGTGACTTTCAATATATCATTAACAAGTTGACTCTAATGAAAATTGTTCTTGATGATGAGTTTCAGGCTTTATTGGTTGTGCCCATCAGCAACTCAGCTCCAGATGGTACGCTTTCATTGGATGTCATTAAAGAGAGCATGTTCAATGAAGATCTTAGAAGAAAGGTGATGGGTGTTGATATTTCGCAGGCACTTATGGTAGAGAATAGAGGAAGAAGCAAGAGTAGATGTCCCAAGGGGCGTGGCAAGTCAAAGTACAGGTCCAAGTCCAAGGATGGGAGGAGAACCCATGATATGTCACTATTGTAGCAAGCCTGGCCATATTCAAAAATTTTGCTATAAGTTGAAAACAGATCAGCAAAAGCAAAAAAAAATGATCATCATAAAGAGGGTGAGGACAAGAATACAGCTGCGACAGCTTCCACTTCAGATGATTCTGTTTCTTTGGTTTGTGCTACTAGTGATTGTCGTCATGTTGACAATTTCGGTTTTGAATGGCTTGTTGATACTGGGGCTTCTTATCATTGTGTTCCTGATAAGGAGTACTTTATTGACTACTGAGATGGAGATTTTGGTAGTGTGAAGGTGAGAAACCAGAGTTCAACAAGTATTGTTGGAATTGGAGATATTCGAGTCCAAACCAGTGTTGGGTGCTAGACATTGAGAGATGTTCGCCACATTCCAGATTTACGCCTCAACTTATTGTTTGCTAATGTACTTGATCAAGAGGGTTACAAGCACACTTTTGGTGAGGGTAAATGGAAATTGTCTAAGGGTTCCTTGACCGTTGCTCGTGGCAAGCTCTGCTGCACCTTGTATAAGACACACTTGAAAGTGTGTACTAGTGAGTTGAATGCTGTTGAGGAGAAAACTTCACATAACTTATGGCACCGAAGATTAGGGCATGTTAGTGAGAAGGGTATAAAGTTGTTGGCTGGTAAGTCTCTTATTCCTGATGATGTTATCATCTCTCTTGACCCTTGTGATTATTGTTTGGCAGGAAAGCAACATAGAGTTTCTTTTATGAGGAGATCCACAAGAAACAAAGTGAAGCTAGAGTTGGTTTACTCTGATGTGTGTGGTCCCATAGAAGTGGAAATCACTTGGTGGTAACAAATACTTTGTTGCTTTTATTGATGATGCTACTCGGAGAACTTGTGTTTATATGATGAAGAACAAAAGCGAGGTGTTTGGTATCTTTCAAAAGTTTCATGCCATGGTGGAAAGGGAGTGAGATTGCAAATTGAAACGTCTCTGAATTGATAATGGAGGTAAATACTCTTCAAATGAGTTTAAAGCATATTGCTCAAGATATGTCATTCGGCATGAAAGAACAGAACCTGGTATCCCATAACACAATGGTGTTGCCGAGAGGATGAACAGAAATATTGTTGAAAAAGTGAGATGTATGCTTAGGATGTTCAATCTTCCTAAGTCGTTTTGGGGAGAAGCAATTAGAACCGTTGTGTACTTGATAAATAGAGCACCATCAGTTCCTTTGGAGTTTGAGATTCCTGAGAGGGTTTGGTTCAAGAAAGATCCCTCTTATTCTCATTTGAGGGTGTTTGGGTGCAAGGCTTTCATTCATGTGCCGAAGAAACAGAGATTGAAGCTTGATTTCAAGACTTCTCCTTGTGTGTTTGTTGGATATGATGATGAAGAGTTTGTTTACATGCTTTATGATCCAGCAAAGCAAAAAGTTGTGAGTAGTAGAGATGTCTTTTTTGAGCACGAGATGGGTTTTTATCTCTTAGGTGCTGGTAAGACTCATTCTACTGATGTCTCTCATAGTGCTACTGATATGTCTCCTATTTCTGTTTCAGATGATCAACAAACAGGTGATGCTCCCGAGGATGGTCATGACACCACTTATGAACATGACCATATTGAAGAGGTACAACCAGAAGTTGTTGTACCACAACCTGATGATAAAGCTGTAGAAATTGAACATGAAGTCTTCTAATCAGGGGGAGCAATTCAGCTCATAGGTGGAAGAGTCAACACTTAAAAAGTCAACCCGAGTTCGACAATCTTGAAGACTTTATCCCAGTTCAGAGTATATCCTAATCACAGATGAGGGAGAGCCTGAGAGCCTTCAAGAGGTGTTGTCACATCCAGACAAAGACCATCGGCTCAAGGCTATGCAAGAGGAGATGGATTCTTTGAAGAAAAATGAAACATATGACTTAGTGAAGCGTCCAAAAGGGAAGAAAGTCTTGAAGAACAAGTGGTTGTTGAAGAACAAGAAAGATGGCCACAAGTTAGTGAGGCGGAAGGCAAGACTAGTGGTGAAGGGATGTCACCAGAAAAACGGCATCGACTTTGATGAGATTTTTGCACTAGTAGTGAAGATGACTTCCATTCGTATGATTTTGGGACTAGCTGCCGGTTTGGATCTTGAACTTGAACAACTTGATGTAAAAACTGCTTTTTTACATGGTGATTTGCATGAGGAGATTTACATGGAGCAGCCGAAAGGATTTGAAGTCAAGGGAAAGGAGAAGTTTGTTTGCAAGTTGAAAAGAGTCTCTATGGACTCAAGCAGGCACCAAGGCAATTGTACCGCAAGTTTGATTCCTTTATGAGTATTAATGGGTACAAGCGGACTTTCTGCAGATCCTTGTGTTTATTTTAGAAAGTTCTTTGAAGGTAACTTCATTATCCTTTGCTTGTATGTTGACGATATGCTGATAGTGGGACAGATGTTGAGATGATTCGCAGGTTTAAAGAGGATTTGTCAAAGTCCTTTGATATGAAAGATTTGGGTCCTACAAAGCAAATTCTTAGCATGGAAATTGTTCGTGATAGAAAAGCTGGTAAGCTTTGGTTATCACAAGAGAAGTATACTGAAAGGGTGCTTGAAAGGTTCCATATGAAGAATGTCAAGCCAGTTAATACACCACTTGCATGTCATTTCAGGTTGAGCAAGCGTTGTTGTCCTACTACCAAGAAAGAGAAGGAAAGTATGTCACATATTCCTTACTCCTCTGCTGTTGGTTCATTGATGTATGTCATGGTGTGTACAAGACCGGATATAGCACATGCTATTGATTGGTTAGCAGATTCTTGGATAATCCAGGCAAGGTTCACTGGGAAGCTGTAAAGTGGATCTTGAGATATTTGCATGGAACCTCAAAATTGAGCTTTTGTTTTGGAGGTGGTGAGCCTATTCTTGAGGGATTTACAGATGCTGACATGGCTGGTGATCTTGATAACAGAAAGTCTACCTCGGGTTACTTGTTCAAATTTACAAAGGGGAGCCATTTCATGGCAATCCAAGCTACAGAAGTGTAGCATTGTCTACAACCGAGGCAGAGTATATAGCAGCTGTAGAAGCAGACAAAGAAATGCTTTGGTTGAAGCGTTTATTTCAAGAATTAGGTTTGAAGCAAAAGGAGTATGTTGTGTTTTGTGGTAGTCAAAGTGTTATGGACTTGAGCAAAAACAGCATGTACCATGCCCGCACGAAGCATATTGATGTAAGGTATCATTGGTTGCGTGATGTCATTGAAGAGCGAATAATGAAGTTGAAGAAGATCCACACCAACAAGAATGGTGCTGATATGTTGACAAAGGTAGTTCCTGGAAGCAAGCTTGAATTTTGTTCCAAGCTTGCAGGGAAGTCCTCTTGATGAGATTTGTGTATGGTCTTTCCCAAATTGGACTGGAGGGAGAGATGTGTTGTAGCATGGGTCCAGCCCATTTGTTGCACATTTTATAAGTGATAGTACAATCACTTATTTTGTGATGCCCAAATGGTTTTGGGCATTGGGTAGCTTCTCTTAAAAGTTTTGGTGTGTCTTTTGGTGGCTGAAGTCACAAGGAGAGTAGCGGAGTTGTACACACGAAAAAGAAAAAACAGAAAAGAGAGAGAGGCAGAGGTTTTTTTGTGGACTGTTCCTGTGTAGATTTTTCTTGACAGCTTGTGCGAAATTGACGATTGCCGGTGATCCAACCGTTGGATTTTGCTGAAATTTTGACAGCTTCTTCGAGACACACAGGGCTACAATCTGACCGTTCTAATTTTGATTCGGAGCTCTGGATCGTTCGTAATCGTTGATGGTGTATGCTGCGGTTTTTTGTGATATTTCAGAGTTTTTCTTCTCTCTCAATTGTTGGCTCTTATGTATGTTATTGTTGGTGGGTTGTGACATCCTTGTAGACTGATTTGGGTGTCTTTACCCTCAATTTGCATAATAAGAGAAGAAGAAAGGTGGACTCCCTACAAGTCCCATGGTTTTTATCCTTCACATTGAAGGGGTTTTCCACGTATAATATGTCGTTTGCATCTTTATCTTTCATAATTTGCTTGTGGTTTTGATGTGTGATTGATCTGTGATTGGTGAATCAATTGTGGTGAATTAGGTTAAGCATTTTGGTTGTTGTCTTGAAGATGATCCTTATAGGTGTTGTGTCTTACTCGTTGTTTCTCCTCTACAGAAACCAGCCACTTAAACGGCTAAGCCATTCATCCTCGACCTATACAAATTTAATCTTCCACACAACAAGAAAGAATCAAAAAGAGTTGTATAGAGTTCCCAGTCCAGCTCAGTTCTAAATTCATAATGCATAACCAAGAAATGTCAGGCTGTAATGATAGCATCAGCTTACTCATGCTAGAAACTTTCTACTATGAGTTTGACAACTAAAACTATCTGATAATGCAAGTCACCAACTAACCATTACATAAGAACAACACAAAAAATTCTCCATCAACCGCGCTGTACCTGAGAAAGTAAGCGAAATTCCATCCAATCTACTGCAACATGGAAGTGCCACAGATCAAGAGATCATTTCACAAGATACAAGCCATATACTCTTATCGCATTCTCAGTTGGACTCCAGCATAAAGATTTTAGGACTACAGCCACATATGTCAACGGCCTACACTCTCTATTCGTATTTCTTCACTCTGAATTTGCGAGAAGGAAATTTGCGAAGAACGTTGGTATCTAGCTTGCGGTAGTTATGCTGAAGTTGCTGAAGGGCATTGTGTGCGAAGCCATCAACCTGATCTTCGTACCTCTCGTAGAAGACTGGGAGAGTGTGAGCAGCAATAAAACCTACGAGACAAGGTCACACATCAGTCGCAATTGTTAAAAAAGTTCAACAAATAACACCCCCCCCCCCCCCCCCAAAGAAGGAAAAAGACAAACCCAACAGATGCATAATCCAATCAAATCTAGAGTGTTACCTAAACACTAAAAAAACATTCCCAACTCATTCAATCATGAGGTAACTTTGTAGGGATATTCGCACCATCTTTCAGATTCAAACGCTGTCATTCAACACAAAGCTCACAGTTTATCCACTTCTCAAAGTACACTAAAACTGATAAGACAAGACTGCTTATATCAGACTTAAGCTGGCTCAAATCTTCTCTAGTCCATTACATCAGAGACCCTTCAAAACCAAGCTAGTAGCAGTCGGAGTAGGAAACTATACCAGCAATTCCACGGTATGAACTGCTGCAGATAGTGTTCAAAGCACTTCTATGTGAACAACCAAAAGTAACTCTTACTACATGAATATTCCTAGCGCGTGGTAAGGGATCAAGAAAGTAACTCCCTAGTAGAGCTATTGTAGTTCACAAGGGTCGGGTTCTATTCAGAAAAATTTTACATGACAAAAGTAAGACCCACACTGTTGTATGGTTCTAAATGTTGGAGAGTCGGCTATAATTATGAACAAAAGATGCGAGTGACAGAAATGAGAATGTTAAGATGGATATATAGACATACAGGAAGGATAAATTAGAAATAAAAATACAAGGAAAAGTGCAGGAGTGGCTTATATAGATGAGAAGATGGAGGAGTTAAGGTTAAGATGATATAGACATATGCAAAGCGTCTTGCAAATGCACCCGTAAGGCGGTGCGAGACAATGAATGAGGTGTATGTTAAACGTGGGATAAACAGATCAAAGGAGACAGAGAGAGAGACAAGAAAGAATGATATGACTTATATGACAATTTAGGAGCATATGGTCAGCGATTGAGCACATTGGACACAATTGATTCATGTAGCCGATGTCATGTAAATGTTATAAGATTTAAGTAAAAAATTAGATATTTAGGCATGAATCATGGTTAGATGATATGATATTTTGAAAAAGACCTATTATAAATACTCATATTATGCAATAGGTATTAAATGATACACAAGAAGGATAGCATTTAGGCTATAACTCAAAAATAATAATAAATAAATAAAATAAATAAAGCGTAAAAGAAATTAGTGATCCACATAGATGACTCAATATAGTGGAAAAAAGGCTTGAGTGTTGTTGTTAGTGTGAGTGTGAGTGTGTGTGTGTAAACAATTCATATTTTACCAGATATGATTGTGATTACCAGATTCCAAATGGCAAGTTTGCCAATTAAAAAATTCATGGGACATTAATTATCAATGATAACTATCTGAACCACGTTATCAGAAGAATACTACTTTTCCAAACCCAATTTAAGTTTACAAACCATTAAATCAAGAATATTAGAGATTGAAAGTTGAAACTCATTAGTGTTGTGGACAAACCATACAGTAAGCTAATTTGTAAATCAGCTGACATACAATATCCATTTCTAGAAGACTAAAGCAAATAAGCTCCACACAAAATGATGCTTTCCTCGGAACAACACTTGCAAACAAAAAAAAATGACGCGTGGAAACTAACCTATATAGAGAACAGTCAGAAAGTTGCACCAGCTTGAAATCACAGCAGCAGCAAACAAGCTTATTATAACCTGAAATGGAGCTGAAATTTTCAGTTAATTGTTTCCATGAATGTGACCAGAACATTTGTTTTCCAATAGAGAGGAAATTTATTGCTCCAAAACACGCTCTGACCAAAGTTCATAAAAAGCCAGACAGCAAATAAACAGGAAACTTTGACAAAAGACAAAAATGGCACTATGAAGCCTTTGCATTATTAAGACTATAAAAGATTTTCAAACTGGTAACAAATCTGGGAATAACCAGAAAAAAGAATGAAGACATAACGATGCATGAAGCTCACCGTCTATACATTCTGGCGAGCAAATAATAGCAATGTTTAGAAGCATTAAATACTCCAAAATAATGAACAAATGCAGTAAAGTAAATCAAACCCCCAAAGCACTTTTCAATGTTATCATGTTTACAGAACAACTAATTTTCAGGTTCCTGTTTCCATACGAAAATAGGGTTTAAAACTTTTAGAAGAAAAATAGTAATAACTCAATTAACTTTGATTTACAAAGTGCATCTTCTTGTAGAGACAGTTTAGCTTCCAACGGCTATATCAGCAAGTGGATCAGCAAATCGGCAAGTTGCTAAGAGCTACTTCTGGAAAAATAATATACTCTAGACTAATGACTATTCTATTATTTAATTGACTATTCCAGTATAGTGTGATGTGTGTATACTGTATGTATGTATGTATTGTAAATGTATATATCTACTGTACACTCTATTGTATATTAAGTATTTTTACATCCACCTCCCACCCCCCACACCTGAAACTTGTTTGTAAATACTAATATAAGCAAGCTTGATCATCAAGGTCTGGAAAGTCTTGGTAGACACTTGCTTGGTAAGAATATCAACAAGTTGATATTTAGATAATACAAGCTCTAGGCTCATGATTTTTTCTTCAATTTTTTCTCTTCTGAAATGTCTAACAATTTCAACATGTTTAGACTTATCATGTTGAACCGGATTCTGAACCATGCTAATCGCAGATAAATTATCGCAAAACACTTTTATTGGTGTAGAGATTATCTGTCTCAGATCTTCTAATACACTCTTCAGCCACAATCCTTCACATAGTCCAAGAGCAAGAGCTCTGAGTTTAGCTTTTGCATTACTCCTTGATACAACTAATTTCTTTTGCTTCTCCTTGTAACAAGATTACCCATAAATAAGTTCTACATCCACTAGATGATCTCATATCAGGCTTAGATTCTGCCCAACTGCATCTACATAGACTTGTGTAGACCTGTCTTATAACTTTTTTGAAGTACAATGGTATGGAGAAGTCTTCAAATATTTGAGAATTCTTAAGGTAGCTTTAAGATGTTCAATAGTAGAATCATGTATAAATTGACTTACAAAACTCACAGGTTAACATATATCAAGTCTAGTATGAGATAAATATATAAGTTTACCAACTAATTTCTGATATCCTAGTTTATGTACTGGATTTTTATCCCACAAGACATTAGGCTTATAACCCGGTTCAATTGGAGTAAAAGTTGGTTTGCAGCCTAACATCCTAGTCTTCTTAATTAAGTCAAGTATATACTCTTTTTGAGAAATACTCAAACCATCTCTAATCATGCCTATTTCCATTCCAAGAAAGTATCTAAGTTTTCCTAGATTTTTTATTTCAAACTCTTTTGATAGCCGGGATTTTATTAATTCAATCCCCTTTAAGTCATTACATGTCATAATAATATCATCTATATACATAATACAGAAAAGTAATATGATTTTGTTTTGAAACTCTAGCAAACAACATATAACGATTGATGAAACTTATCTTCGTTTAATGCTTTAGTAGATTTCTGAAACCATGCATTATGCGGCTGTTTAAGTTCATATAAGTATTTTTGTAAGTGTACATCCTTCATCATTAATTGTGTCATTAGTAAAGCTAGGCAGAATACTCGTATATACTTCCTCTTGCAGTATTCTGAACATCTAATTGACAAAGTTCTCGGTCTAAGTTTACTGCTAAGGAGAAAATTACTCTTACTATATTCAACTTTACAACGGAGCAAATGTTTCTAAATAATCAACTGCATATGTTTTTATAAACCATTTAGCCACTAATCTGGCTTTATATCTACTTATAATACCATCTGAATTATTTTTAATGGTAAATATCCAGCTATAACCAATTGGTTTTATATCTTCTTTTATAGGTATCAGTTCTCAAGTATTATCTTTTATCAAAACCTTCATTTCATAATAAACATCATCTTTACCATATGAGATATTCAATGTTTTTGTCATATTCTTTTTGGAACACTAATAGTATCTGGGGAAATTGTTAATGCCCTAAAATACAAAATCAGATTTTTATAGGACAGGAAATTGCATAAAGGGTGCTTTTTACACTTTTACCTTTTTCCTGAGTGCTATAAGTATATATTCATGTTCTGGTTCAATTATCTCATGTGACTAGTTAGAATCTTCTACGTTTGATCCTGCCTAGTATTAATTTCAATTTGCTCCTGTATATTAAGATCTAAATTATTAGAAGTTCTATCATCAACAAGTTCTTATGTATGTCTTCTTATACAAACTTTGGCAATAAGAGGCCTAGGTCATAAGAAAATTTCTAAATTCTTTTCAACTGTAGTTATAGGTAAAATCACTCTATATGTATCAAGCTCATTTTGCCCTGGTGTATAATAACATCAATTATGTTCAACTACTATCCGAAACATGATTGGAAGAATAGTTAGTTCTATTATTAAAGAATGAATGTTCTTCATCAAATTTTGATAGGGAAATTTACACTTAGACCTCCTGCGGTTTGGCTTAATTCCAAAAACCTCCCCTCTCGTTTGGAATTATACATTTACCTCCCCTATAGTTTGGGTTAAAAATGCACCGGCCAATTTCCGGCAAAACCACAGGGGATAAACATGCCGAAAATCAGCCGGTGCGTTTTTAACCCAAACCATAGGGGAGGTAAATGTATAATTCCAAACGAGATGGGAGGTCTTTGGAATTAAATAAACCACAGGGGGTCTAAGTGTAACTTTCTCTAAAAAGACAAGTTTTATGTTTCATTAAATTCTATTCAATTTTATATGCATACATACATACATACATATATATATACACACATATTTATATAGACACACAGATATATATATATATATATATATATATATACTATTTATTTTCTATTCAGTTATATTCACTTAATAAAACATATACGTGAAAAATTTTATGTTTCATTAAATTCTATTCAATTTTATATGCATATATATATAGACACACACACCCACACACACACACACACACATACACACACACACACACACATATATATATATATACTATTTATTGTCTACTCAGTTCTATTCACTTAATAAAACACATACGTATTAACGTCTTTAATATAAAAAGGACAAATTTTATTTTTCATTCATTTAGATTCAATTATATATGCATATAAATATATACATGCATATATATTTATAAGCATTCATGCATTGAATATCGTTATTATCTCTAATTTTCATTAGGTAAGCGCAAAGGAAAAGTTACACTTAGACCCCCTGTGGTTTATTTAATTCCAAAGACCTCCTCTCTCGTTTGGAATTATACATTTACCTCTCCTATGGTTTGGGTTAAAAATGCACCGGCTGATTTCCGGCATGTTTACCCCCTGTGGTTTTGCCGGAAATTGGCCGGTGCGTTTTTAACTCAAACTATAGGGGAGGTAAATGTATAATTCCAAACGAGAAGGGAGGTTTTTGGAATTAAGACAAACCGCAGGGGGTCTAAGTGTAATTTTCCCAATTTGATATCTAGGAAACATGTGTTTTCTTAGTATTACGACAATAACACTTGTATCCCTTTTGTTTACATGAATACCCAATAAAGATACACTTAATTGATTTAGGATCATGTTTTCTTCTTAAATGAGGTTGAAAGCATACATAAGCAATACATCCAAACAATTTAAAAGGTGATTCAGAAAATAAATTTATATCAGAAAAACACTCTAGAAACACTTCTTTAGGAGTCTTATAAGAAAGAACTCAATATGGCATTATGTTTATTAAATAGGTAGCTTTAGGAATAGTCTCACCCCAATAGAATTAAGGTACATTCGTTGCAAATATTAAAGACCTAGTTGCCTCTAACAAATGTCTGTTTTTCCTCTCATCAACCTAATATATAAAGTTCGATGATATACACTAGATTCATCCATAAACATATTAACTTCATTATCTAAATACTCAGTCTCATTGCCTGACCTTAATATTTTTATGTGACACCAAATTGGTTTTTAATCAAGTTAAAGAAGTTCTAAAATATTTTTCCTACTTCAGATTTGTTTTTCATAAGATAAACCCATGTTAGCTTAGTATGAACATCAACAAATGCGATGACCATCTAATGTGACTTATATTTGTAACCCTAGAAGGACGCTAAATATCAATATAATAAGTCAAAAAGTTGTGTTTGTTTATGTGCTTCAGCACGATACAAATTTCAAGTTTGCTTAGCTAGCCTATATACTTCACAAGACAGCTTCGAAAAATCAACATTTAAAAACAATTCTGCCATTACTTTCTTAAGATACGCAAAATTAGTATGTCCCAATCTGTTATGTCAAAGAAGGATCTGATTAATACCATTACAAGTACTAGTATTATACAAAATATCATAGATCCTTTATCTTCTTTTCTGTGTTCTTCACTTTGCATGCACAGGTAGAGTTTTCTACTCACAGTATGCAGAGTCCATTTCTTTTTAATTGCCAATCTTCACCTTCATACTTTTTTCCTGGAAATATCAGTTAGAAGGTGAGAATATTGTAATAGAAAGTGAGAATATTGCAATCTCTTATCTTTGGTTAGCTTCCTTAGTGAGATGAGATTGAAACTTAAACTAGGCATATATAGAACATTATACAGAATCAGTTTGCTATTTATCCTTACTGATCTTGTACCAAAAACTGGTATAAAGGATCCATCAACGATCTTAACCTGCCTAGGAACAAAGAATATATGATAATTAGACAGAAGGGTACCATTACCAATCATGTGATATGTAACACTTGAGTCCATGATCTAGGATTACTGTGAGTTATTTAAATGAATTCCACCACTTGCCATTGTAGCTTGAATAGGTATGTATTGGACTGAGAATCGTTGCTAATGTAGAAGCTGACAAAAACTTCAACTTGACTTCTAGTAGGCAATCCATGATTGTCTTGAGCTGTTGTACCATCAGTAGCTTGATTGGCTACATAATTGCTTGTATAAGTAGGTGTTTTTGAAGACCTCCAAGCACTAGAATTTGTCTTTGGTGGTCTGCCTTCTCTTTTAATTTCCAGCATTCAACAATGTTATGTCCCGTCTTTTTTACATTAACTGCAAAAGACTTTGTTACCTTCATGGGATGAAGTGTTAGAAGCAGCTTGTCGTCTTGCTGCCAAAGCAACAGTTTCATCTACTGCGGTTGGTTTCTTTTTTCTTTTTTTTTTCAACTTCATCAAAGGTTGTTCCATGTACAGATGAATGGAAGTAGGTGCCTATTATAACTTTTCCCTTAATCTCTTCTTCTCGTACTTCTGAGAACACATAATTGGGAAGAGGTTTTGTGCTAAGGATACTTTCTCTGACTCCATTAGTCCAGTAAGGAACCTAGATATTCTCTTTGTTTCTTAATATTTTTCTTTGTTGCAGGTCCGTTGATGGAGCTCAAACACATCAATTTGTTGTCATGGTTTAGTTAATGTTGATAGTGCACGTGTAACATATGTTGTAAAATAAGTTTTGGCAACAAATCTTACCATAGTTAGATGATATATCTAGATACCAAAGATTAGGGATTCCATACGCAAAATCCTCAATCATCATTAGTGTATATTTTTTCTTCCATATTTAGATAGCCATTGTAAAAGATAAATAGGGCCTTGTATTGTAATTCAAATCAATGAAAATCAGTTTCATTCCTCTATGTGCTACTGAACATGGTATCAGAGCCAGCACAATCCTAGAGGATGTGTTGGTTTTTTCGGGCTTAGGCTCAGAAAAAATTACTCATCATCGCCATAAAATAACTATACCTTTCCCGGCCAATTCCGGCCACTTTGTCAAACAACCGGTTGCTGGTATTAAAACAGCCCTCCAGATTGCTGACCATTGAAATTGCTCAGACCACACCTTGTGTCTTCATCGCCGAAACACCCTTTGATTCTCCACCTGCAAACAACCAACCAATATGTCAGAAACTCCAGGAACTTCAGACACTCCGAAAACTGAAACCACACCTACACCGAGTCCTGGTGATCTGGCCATCCAAGTGGCTCAGATCCTCAGAAACAGTCTCAACCCATCACCACCTTCACAGACACCTTTGCCGGAAAATCTGAATATTGCTGTGAAATTAAATGGCAGGAATTTTGCTCTATGGTCCAGAGTCATATATAGAGCCATCTTGGGCAGAGGACGCAGCTCCCATCTTACAGGGGTGCCTCCTCCGCCTTCTCAGACAGACCCACAGTTCCCACGATGGGAACAAGATGACAACTCTGTATTCACGTGGATTCTTCAGAATGTTGATCCCAGCATGATAAACAATGTGTCCCATTATCCAACAGCTAAAGCCCTTTGGGATGGGCTTGCCTTAACCTACGGTTCTGGGGGGGACTCCTTGCAAGTTTTTGACTTGCACAGGAGAGCAAACAATATTAGACAGGGGGATGGTTCTCTCGAAGCATGCTGGAATGCCTTACAAGAAATATGGGTATCAATTGATACCCTAGATTTGAACCCAATGAAATGCACTGAGGATATCAGTGCTTATAACAGTAAAATGCAGGAATTTCGACTCTATCAGTTTCTCACGGCCATTAACGATAAGTACGAAGCAGAAAAAAAAGAACTTTTGAAAAGGATACCGTTACCATCAGTGGAGGCTGCATTTTCAGAAATCAAACGAGCTGAATCAAGATCCAGCCTAATCAAACATGGTCCCTCAGAGCAGATCTCATCACAGGGAGTTGGGCAAGGATTAGCCGTCAGAACCTCACAGGGACGAGGCCGTGGACGAGACCACGGCACCGGAGATAAAGGACAGCAATCACAACGCTCAGCCTCAAAAGTTGACAAAAGCAACTTTATCTGCGAACACTGTGGGAAGAAAGGGCATAAGAAGGAGAGTTGTTTTCAGATTCTGTGCTATCCCGACTGGTGGGAAGGAAAAAAACCCACCACCGCAGGAACAGGAGGAGGAAAGGTGGCTGCCATCAGATCTGTAGAAGTCATCGGAGAAGGAGCAGAAGGGGGTGACCACATCGAAGGAGGCAGCCAGACAAATGTCCAGCAGGATGAACCTCACAGAGATGGCGGCACAGGTAAATGGGGGCTGGGAGGTAACCCTAGCCCCCAAACCTCTTTAATACCCCAAATTACCATTTCAGTCCCCCCGAAATAACCAGACATGCCCCCAGTTTTTTGTCTTCAGTTAATGTGGTCCATGCAGCTTCCAGATCTGCGACATCAGACCCTCAAGTTTCCTTAATTACCAGAACAGCCCCAGAAAATTCGCCTAGCCCCAACTGCACCCCCACAGAACACCAGAATTGCCAAATTAACCCCCCAACTACCTCAGATATGCAAAATGACCCCCAGCTTCTACCAAAGCTACATCCATCTTATGCGCACCAAACACACTCACGATTAAAATCAACATCTTGGATCTTTGACTGTGGAGCCACCGACACAATGACCTATGACCCGAATGACCTTACCACCCTATCTCCACCAACCAAGACCCACGTTGAAACCGCCAATGGCGAGACTATTCCCGTCTGTGGCAGCGGCCCGATCTCCATAAATCCAAATGTTACCATCCAAAATTGCCTATTTGTTCCATCTCTATCCACTAAATTACTATCTATTAGTCAACTCACTAAACAATTGGATTGCGTTGTTCTTATGTATCCATCTTTTTGCGTGTTGCAGGACATTCATACTCAGGAGATCATTGGACATGGTACTGAGCGCGATGGCCTATATTACGTAGATGCGGTGGCGCAACAGGGCATGTCTAATCTTGCCACCGGTACGGTCTCTCGCCAGTTATGGTTGTGGCATCGTCGGTTAGGACACCCCTCATTTAGTTATCTTCAGAAACTTTTTCCCCAGTTATCTTCTAATTCCTTGCATAACTTTATATGTGACACGTGTCTCCGGGCCAAACAGCCACGAGCGACATACCGCTCTAATAATACCAGAACAAATCGTGTTTTTTCTCTTATACATTCTGATGTGTGGGGTCCTGCCCCTCAGTCTACGACATTGGGTTTTCGATACTTTGTGACATTTATTGATGATTGTTCTCGCATGACATGGCTATACATCTTAAAAAACAAATCCGATGTTACTTCTAAATTTGTTGAGTTCTTCAAAATGGTCCAAACGCAGTATAATTTGACTATTCAGATACTTCGTTCAGATAATGGCGGGGAATATTTTGATGGGGCACTAAAAAAAATTTTCCGAGATCATGGAATTATACATCAAACCTCTTGCCCTGACACCCCAGAACAAAACGGGGTGGCAGAACGCAAAAACCGCACTCTTCTAGAAATGGCACGTGCAATGATGCTTGAATCCTCTGTCCCTCGGGGTTTTTGGCCGGAGGCCGCGTCTACAGCTACTTATCTCAGTAATCGCCTACCCTCCGCTACCCTACACCATAAGACCCCCCTTGAAATCCTTTCTACCCAGGTTAATATCCCGTCCATCTTAACTTTACCACCCAAAGTGTTTGGGTGCACCGTTTTTCTCCACATACCCAAAACCAACAGAACAAAACTTGACCCCTGTGCCGAGAAATGTGTCTTTGTTGGCTATGCCTCTACTCAGAAAGGATATCGGTGCTACAACCCTCGAACTCGCCGAATCCATGTAACCATGAATTGTGTCTTCGTAGAAACTGAATTCTTTTTTGTCACCCAATCTCGGTCTCAGGGGGAGATACCTAGTGAGGATCCTCTCGATTGGTTGTCACATCCGTGATGGCCGATGACTGAGCCAACACGGCAAGTAGATGACTCCGACTGTGCTATAGCTCCCTCCGATAATACAGTCATCACCTCAGTACCCGACAAGGATCCTCCTCAGGTGAATGCACCACAACAGGTAAGTGATGGTGTACATAATAATACCAATGATTCAGTTTCTAGTGAGCAGACTAATGACTTATCTCCCTGCACCCCGAATAATCTCTCATATGACTCGCTAATCAACTACCCTGCAGAAAGCCCAGATCTTGATGAGACGGACCATATTAACTGTGTGACAGAAGAACAGGGGCGTGTCCTACCACCACGAAAGAACAGAGGTATTCCACCAGAAAGGTATTCCCCAACAAAAATGGCTCGAGCCTCCAGGTATCCTCTGTCTATACAAAAACTCTGTCAAACAGCAAAAACCTTTCTAACCACAATTTGCTTAGAAGAAATACCCAGAAATGTGGAAGAGGCGTGTACTCAACATAAATGGAGAGAAGCAATGCAAGTAGAAATGGACGCACTCAGGAAAAGTAAAACTTGGGAGCAATGTGCACTACCAGCAGGAAAGCGAACTGTCAGTTGTAAATGGGTATATACCATCAAATATAAAGCCGACGGGAGCATTGAGCGACACAAAGCAAGACTTGTAGCCCGAGGGTTCACACAGACCTATGGAGTGGATTATTCCGAGACTTTTTCACCGGTTGCCAGAATTGACACGATCAGAATATTGTTTTCTATTGCAGCAAATGAAAATTGGCCGTTACAACAAATCGACGTAAAAAACGCATTCCTACATGGTGACTTAAAAGAAGAAGTCTACATGGAACCACCTCCAGGTTTCTCTGATGAATTTAAGCCAGGACAAGTATGCAGGTTGAAAAAGGCGTTGTATGGGCTCAAGCAATCACCCAGGGCATGGTTTGGCAGGTTTACGTCTGTCATGAAAAACGACGGATATAAGCAAAGCAACGCAGATCATACACTGTTCATAAAAACAGAGGGAAGTCTAGTTACTTGTCTTATTATATATGTTGATGATATGATTATTATTGGGAATGACACTAATGAAATTTCACGTCTCAGGAAACATTTGTTCGCCAAATTTGAAATGAAAGATCTTGGAGGACTCAAGTACTTCTTGGGAATTGAAGTGTTGCGGTCACAGTCAGGCATCTATATCTGCCAAAGGAAGTATGTGTTTGACTTGTTAGCGGAGGTTGGTCTACTTGATGCCAAGCCAGCCGACACTCCGATGGTTCAGAATCACAAGCTAGAGTTCGTGCAGAGAGCACCAGACGCAAACCGAGAACGGTATCAACGGTTAGTGGGTAAACTGATATATCTCTCACACACCAGACCTGACATTGCATATGATGTGGGAGTAGTAAGTCAGTTCATGCATAGTCCTCAAAGCCATCATTATGACGCTGTGCTCAGAATTCTGAGATATTTAAAAGGAACTCCAGGAGTAGGACTATTCTTCAGAAAGAATGGACACCTGAATATTGAAGCCTACACCGATGCCGACTGGGCAGGGAATCAGGTTGATCGTCGCTCTACCTCAGGATACATCACATTGGTTGGAGGAAATGTCGTCACATGGAAAAGCAAAAAACAGAAGGTAGTATCATTGTCTAGTGCCGAAGCCGAATTTCGGGGGATCGTAAAAGGCATTACGGAGATACTCTGGATACGCAAGCTACTTCAAGAACTCGGATTCCAAGTAAAAGGTCCAACGTGCTTAAAGTGTGATAATAAAGCCTCTATCAGCATATCAGAAAATCCAGTCCAACATGACAGAACTAAGCATGTAGAGGTGGATAGGCACTTTATCAGAGAAAAGCTTGATGAAGGGATCATTACACTTCCTCATGTACGGTCAGAGGATCAACTCGCGGATATTTTGACCAAGGCAGTTAATGGGCGAATCTTTAAAGAAGCATTATGCAAGTTGAACATTGGTGATCCCACGGTTCAACTTGAGGGGGAGTGTTGATAGTGCACGTGTAACATATGTTGTAAAATAAGTTTTGGCAACAAATCTTACCATAGTTAGATGATATATCTAGATACCAAAGATTAGGGATTCCATACGCAAAATCCTCAATCATCATTAGTGTATATTTTTTCTTCCATATTTAGATAGCCATTGTAAAAGATAAATAGGGCCTTGTATTGTAATTCAAATCAATGAAAATCAGTTTCATTCCTCTATGTGCTACTGAACAGTTAATATTTATTAACAGGTATATCTCCTTGTTTAATGAAGATAAGCTTCAATCTCATAGAATTCTGATATGTTATCATTTTTAGTATACATGTGTTGTGCAGCTGATCATACCTTTGTTGTTGTGGAGTACGGGGAAAAAAAACTTGTCATAAATTTCGTGAAGCATTGATCCTACAAGCCATGACATGATCATACTATTTTCAGATTTCTAGATTCTAACTTGTGAATGTGTGGGTGCTGGAACGGTAATATTTTCAAAGATGTAGTCTTCTTTACTTTTACCATTAGTGAACATTTCTACACCTATACACCATAAAAGATAGTTATTACCAGTCAATCTGTGACCAGTAATAACTATAGAAGGGTCATCAAATGAAGAAGAATGTGATGAGGTTTGAGACACTGCTTCAGAAATCCATTCTGAAGTGGAAACAACCTCTAACTTGCTGGAGTTAGAAGATAGTACCGTAGCCATCTTGGAATAATTTTTGAGGTTTGATGTTCTATAGCTCTGATACCAACTTTTAAAAGAATAATGGTAATAACTCAATTAACTTCGAATTACAAGGTGCAGCCTCTTATAAAGCCAGTTTAGCCTACAGGCTATATCAGCAAGTGGACGAGCAAGTGAATCAGTAAGTTGACAAGTGGCTAACAGCTACTTCTGGAAAAATAATATACTATCTAGACTAATGACTATTTCTATTATTTAATTGACTATTCTAGTATAGTATGATGACTATACATGTGTGTATACTATATGTATGTACTGTAAACGTATGAATCTACTGTACAGTTTACTGTATACTAAATATATCTACATAGGATGTCCACAAAGCTGAGCAGAAGTTGCCTTTCAGAAACTGTACATGTGTGCATAATATATGTATGATGTTGATTCTGGTCTAGAATCAATATCAGAAAACCTCAGGTCAAGTATATACAATCCAATGCCCAGTACCATCTAGAACGATTGAAGACCATTTGTAGTGAGTAGTGACAACATAAACAGAAAACAACCTATGTCAGGCAAAAAAAAAGGTCCCAGAAAAAGACCCCCTCAGACACATACCTTTTGCCAAGGTGCAATTAGGAAACGTCAATATCTACTTATACAATGGTGGCTTACCATCTAATATAAAAGAGATGTTCTTGATTTAAGTCGATAATGTAACTTTTTTCACTTACAATTAAAAACTGCTTGAGATTCCCTCCACATGAAATATCCTGAATGAATGCCAAAGAACGGTTGATCTCGAGACCAATTGTCTTGGCAATGTTGACAAAAAGTTCCTCAGGCAGATATAGCCGAGGGATGTCAGAACGAGATCTGTTTGCACTCAAAGCGAACAGTGTCAGTGTTTGCTGAGAGCATCAGGATAAGAAATGGTGCCATTTAAAAAAAAAACAAAGTCATGAAAAACTACCTGTTCATCATGCCTGAAGCATTCGCCCAAACAAACTGAGCAACCATACCAAAACACAAGCCAAAGCATACAAGAGATAGAAAATGGTAATTGAGCCATTCAAAAAGCACCCATACGACTGTAGCACCGCCTAAAACACCTGCTGAAATCTTCTTGTTTCTCCATAGCAATAAATCAGCAGCTGTACTCAAAAATAATAATTATTAATTTGCTAGGACAGTAGAATTTTTAATAAGATTAGAAATAAACTAATACAAATAGAAAGAACACCAACATTTGCCACCCCCTAAAATATGATGAACTGGCTTTTGGCGGCCAAACAATCTATCGAATTGGGAAGAGACGGAGCTTGATTTCTCTTCGCGAAAGAATGATCCAGATTTCTGATTGCTTATGTTTTCACTAAGTGTTTCCATGATGTTATTCATGAGATTCTCTGCCGTTATCCCCTCTGGCATTTTCTTCTTTTTTTCAAGGCTGCACAGTGCAATTCAAGAATGAGGACTTAACTTCAACAAACATCACAATTCTAGACCCATAAATCGAAATTCCATCAAATGATAAGAAAACAGATGCATTAAACTATCACGAGCTCCAAACAGCATTAAATGGAGGAACTCTTGAACTATACGCCAAGTGAGATTACATATCAAACAACAATAGCAAGAAATCTACAAATAAGACATCCAAAACAGCACATAAGAGAACAGACACAATCTTATCTCCTACTCCTATAGCCGTCTTAGTCAGGACTTATATTAACAATATGAATAGCTAATCACTCAACAAAACTTGAAAGGGGAAGCATTTTGAATTGTTTTAATTTTCCAGATTGGGCTCCAGAAGCCAACTATCACAAACCGGGAAAACTGCCTCCCCATACCCGAAAAGATACTCAAGTCGGGAAATTTCTCCATGTTGGCAAAAGAGAGGGATTTGAATGAGAAATCGAAACCAAACAGTTGGGTCCTGATATTAATGTAAAGCCTGAAGCAATTTATTCGTTTTTCCCTGTTTCAACTATCTGGGTGTGCAAACTTGGATATGCTTTGCATAATCAATTCACAAAAGCATGCCATAAAGATTTTACATTCGACTATTCGAGATTCAAAAAAAACAAAAGTCGCCATTAATTACCACTTGCAAGAAGTTACAGAGGCCCCAAGAAATAGAAAAGAAAAAGGAGGATTCAGCAAGATTATACCAGAAACCAAAGCAACACAATCAAGTCCAAGTGCAATCTTTGCATGTAAATGTTTGAATAGCAGAAACTGAACTAAAGTTCTTTAACCCACTAAAAAGAGGAACCCAGATAAATTGACAACTTTAAACCAGACACGCCAAATGCGTGGGAAGCAAAAAAATCTTGCCTTCTCTTTTTCCTTTTTAACAAGCAGAAGTACCAGGAAAAAAATAAACAGAAATTGTAAGGTCTAATATTTCTTGTGGGTTTGAGAACTTAATTATGGATAATTTTGGAGCAGTGGTAGTTAGAATTGCATTAAAATTTTGATTTGAAGAAATGGGAACACGAGGAGAAGCAATCCTTCACGGATTCATTTTGCACGAGGAAGCCGCCTCCATTTGTTTAATATCCCCTCCCATATTTAATGAGTTAGTTTAACTATTAAAATTATCATGTAATTTCATTGTTACTTTTTTTTATATTATTAGTCAATATTGAATGTGTTGTCAGTCTTTATTAATTAATAAAGACTGTTTTTAGAGATTATATAATCACTTAATGACTACTAGATATTGATCACCATACAGAGTATATATACTGCGACATCAGTGGCGCAACCGACGGTGAGAATAGCCAGCTCGCCGTCGAAGGTCAAGTGGTACCATAGATAAGTAAGTTCAAGTGCTTATGATCGTTTGGACAACAGGATAGGGACATAAAGAGTGACGTAGCACAGCAAATTCAGTCAAGCTGGTGTAGGTGGAGGGCGGCCTCTGGGGTGCTGTGTGACAAGAATTTTCTAACTAAATAAAGAAAAAAATTTATAAGATGTTAGTGCGGCCGTCAATGTTTTATGGAACAGATTGCTGGGCCATTAAGAGGACACAGTGGCCAAAGATGAAAATGGTAGAGATGAGGATGCCAATGTGGATGTGTGAGCACACAGCCGGATAAGAAATTAGGTATTTAGAGAAGATTAGTGATGTTTGGTATAGCAGATAAGATAAGCAAGGGGAGACTGAGATAGTTTGGACATGTCAAGAAGAGACAGACAGTGGCGTCTGTTAGAGTAGTTAAAAGCCTCATTGTAGATGGAAAGAGGAGTAAAAAAGGGCTCAAACTGACTTGGGATGAGCGGATTAGGCATGACGTACTAGATTTGCATCTCTCTGAGGACATGGTCCATGATATGAGTTCATGGAGGCAGATGATTAAGGTTAAAGAGGTTTATAGGGGCACCTTAGAGTATACTTAGGGGCTTAGATACTCTCTACACTTTTGGCTGACTTTGCACTTTTTGTTTCGTATATGTGTTTCATTATTTCTGCATATATACGGTTATGACTATTATAATATCGGAAGCTTTCTATTTGTGTTTACTAAATCACTTCACTAGCATACTAGCACACCATATTCCTATTATTGAGTCATCTATGTAGGTACATATAGAGCCGGATGTCTCACTAGAAGCAAACTCTCTATCTTTTGGGATGGATGTATTGTTTACCAGTCTCTCATCCTCCGCGGACCCTAGCGATAGTTTTTGCAGTCGTTGAGATATACTGGATATGGTTGTTGTTGTTGTTTAGCACATCTCAAAAAGGAAAAAATGTTTTTTACTTTAAAACGGAGAGAGTATAACTATTGAAAAAGTTCTTTAGCAATGTGAAAACACTTCATTTACAACACTACTTATGTAAGACATCTTAGGTGGATCAATAAGAAGAAAGAAAATGTATGAAAAAACCTTGTTTTCACACTTCTCTTCTCTTCTCTTCTCTTCTTATTGGTCTAGCTAAGGTGTGTTCCAAAATATTGTTCTAAATAAAATGTTATTTACCAACATTCTTTTTTCATTCCATAATATTGAAATAGTTGAAAATATATATCATTGTTTCCAGCAAAAGATAACGAAATATAAAAACCGAAATGCGCCAATCCTGTTTCTTCCCTCCATTTTTCTTTTTAGGAGAGATGCGCCACTCCTTGCTCCATGTGGTTTGTCGTCTGTCCCATGGGCAAGCGGACGTTTTATAATTTTTCTTTTGTTTTCTTTTACGGTTTTTTTAGTTAATTACAATTTTTTATCTAAATACTTTTCAATAATCACATAAAACTTTTAAAATTAGATATTTCATTTAAGAATCATTAGTTTGTTATACTAAATATCTATTTTGTTAAATATTTTTCAATAGCTGCACAAAACTTTTAAAATTGCCGTTTTATCAAAAGATAATTAATTTGTGGCATTAAATCTCTATTTTCTTGTTCAATCGTGGTTAATTTGACTATAAAATCATCGTTAATTATATAAAATGAATGTTGAGTGTAACAAATTAATAATACTAAGACATTTTATAAGTTTTGGATGTTTTGCGTAAATAAAACACATGATTAACCATTGTTGTTGATTTTTAAACAAAATTATAGCCGGCGTGAAAAAAAAAATTAATTGAAAATATATATTAAATATTATCGTACCGGATGCTGTGTACCTCTTGAATAGCCTTTCAATGATGAAAGTGTGGGGTTGAGATCTACTCACCCCCATTTTCCTCACTCCTTTTGTGATCATACGACACGTGGCAGCAAGCGATGGTGATGTTAGATGAGGGTGACCTGCACCTAGCTTCACCACCTCTTGCTGTCACGTGTCGTGCGGTCACGCATCACCGCACCTCTCTTGCCGTGAAGAGACCCTATCCCGAAAGTGTGGCAGGGAAATCACCAGACATTCTTCACCATTCGGATTCTTCGCCAACCGGAATTTTCTCCAAGCTCTAAGACTCTAAAACGATGCACAAGTGGTGGTGATATATAGCTGAAAGCCTAATTTTGATGGCGCCGATTTCTACAGAAAGGTTCTACTGTAAGATACATGCTATTCCGAGAGAAGTAACAGGAGGCAGAATGTCAATCAAATACATAATGCAATAATATGTACCCAGTATATTACAACGACAGCAATATCATATATGTTTATTTTAAAGAAAAAAATATTTATTTTAAAGAAATATCGACGTGACGTATCCGGAGTATCGGGTAACAGTGCCGGCCAGCAGCAGATGTTAGATCATCAGATATCATTCTTGTGTAAAAAGATATGTAAAGAGATATATTAAATCTTGTATATTATGCATAAATCTTGCAAGTTTCGGTATTATTATGTATGTTTCGATATTATCATGCCAAGAAACAAAAAAAAAAGGCCAGCTAATATTCCATACCAAAAATATCCTCAATAGTCACAGAAAAGAAGCAGTGAGATAAAAGGAGGAAGAATGAGATGGTTTGAGCATGTCAAGCGGAGACATACAACGGCATCGGTCAGAGCAATTGAAAACCTCATTTTAAAGGGGAACAGAAGTAAAGGCGGTCCCAAACTGACTTGGGATGAGCAAATCAGGCACGACCTACTAGATTTGCACCTCTCTGAGGACATGGTCCAGGATATGAGTTCATGGAGACATAAGATTAAGGTTAACGAGGTATAGGTCATATATAGGGACACCTAGAGTATATTTAGAGACATATATAGGCGTAAACACTATCTACGCTTTAGGTTGACTTTTGCACTTGATTGCTTATATTTTACCGTTGTTTTGCATTACATGTGCATATACATATGATGTGTATCTTAATATCGCAAGCCTCTTTTTTGTATTTCCTGAATTCCCTCACTAACACACTAGCATATCATATCTCTATTATTATGTCATTTATACAGGTACATATAGAGCCGGAGGTCTCACTGGAAACAGACCCTCTATCCCTTGGGATAGAGGTATTGTCTGCCTACCAATTACCCTCCCCAGACCCTAACGATAACTTTTGCTGTCGTTGGAATATACTGGTACGGATGATAATGATTATGATGATGAAGATAAGAGACTTGTTTATATTGAGCAGACCCTACCATACAGATGGGACAAAGGTTAGCAATAAGAAGGTGATGTGTACAAACCACACCTTTACTCAGAGCATTCAAGAAATTCATACTCAAGGAACATGGCCCAAAATATACAGCTTCAATTGCACATACCTACACCACATCTTCCAAGATGAGAAAGAATTAACAACTAATATGTGGGCTTGATCTATTAGGGTCAAGAAAACAATGCTGTCACTATCCTGAATTTGTGCAACAGCGACCTAAAATGGGAAAGTAAGATTTACAGAAACTACATTTTGCACTCTAAAACTTGGGACTTCTGCCTCAGACCTCAATAAGTGGCTCCAGTGGTTCTGTGTATACCATTAGTTTGCAATCCCACTGCCCTGATTCAAACCCCATATGCGAATCGTGTGATCATCGCTTGCGGATGCCAGCATATTATGGTTTACTGGGTTCCAACTAACACAGTTGACTGTCCCAGTATGCCCGGGCAGCGTCAAGAGTAGTTGTCCAGTGTCTCTATGCCAAACATACACCTGAGCATAATAAGAGGGCGTAATAATCGACTTAGGAATCCCTATAATGTTTTATAATTGCAAGGGGATTCGGAATATTTAGGTTTCAACGGAGAAGTAAAACCGTGTCGGAATTCGAGCAGCCAGTACAAAAAGGATTGAGTGTAAGATCATGAGGCATTACATGGTCTAGCTCTTTCAAGATTTCCACTAAAACAAAAGCCACAAAGGTACAACTTCTGGGGGGTTTAGTGTGCGCTCTAAATTTAACCATTCATCACCCATATCCAAAAACAATTAGGACATTTTATCATATCCATGCACCCCCTTTTTCTCTGCTTTTGGGTAGCACGACACAACATATATTTTTGATTAAGAAGACCTATTGGCTGAAACAGTGATGCACCTCCACAACTTAGGACAGTCAGGTGTTCTGTATCCCTATTTGTTCCCGCTGAGACTAATATAAACCTCAACGGAATTTACAATCAAAAGATTCTACCAATAAAGCAAAAGTAAAGAGAAGAACAAAGGCGGATAAAATACATAGGTTGGCTCGGCAAAATTCATAATTTATTAGGTGAAGTGACTAATGCCTATGTACCAGAAACTCAGAAACAATGCCATTCCGTATTATATGAAAATCTTCAAGGCAATCTGAGCAAAGTCTATAAGCATGAACTACAAAAACGGACTTAAGTCCAAGTATTCGTAGAAAGCTTTTGAATCCTATGAGAACTCACAAAGATACCGAGCCAGGAGAAAGTCATAAGCTAGTCTTACCACTCTTTGGAATCGTCTTTCCATATTTTGACAACTTCAGAATATGTTACCTCTCAAGTGGAGTGATTATTTATAGTAAGGATATTATTAAGGCTTTAACCAAGAGGTTGACCAAATGAAATGATTAGATAATTATAGAAAAGGCTACCTGGGAATCCTCGCTCCCGCTGGCTACAAGTGCTTGTCCTGGACCACCAAAGCAGGACCTTAGCACGAAACGGGAATGCTTGTGACCTTTGTACTTGGTTACAATTTTTAAATCGCCGTCTAAATTCCAAAGATGTATTTCCTGGTGTAGATTTACCAGCAAAGACTTGCAGTCCTGGGATAGCGCAAATGAAATAATGGGCTGCTCTTCTAGAATTAGTATATCGGTCATTGCCATCCAGTCACACAATACAAGTGTAGTACCTTCAAAGACATAAATCAGCTGTCCATTATTCATTATCCCCAAATCCGATGTCTTAAGTGGTGTAGTATCTGTTATAATCCACCACTGTAACTCCTGCCCTTCTAGATTCCACATGCTAATGCTTTTCTTATTGGAACGAGCAAACACTGATTTCCCATCTGGAGCCCATGCACAAGAAACAAAACCAAGATCACCTTTTTCGTAAATATGGAGGCATTCACCAGAGGAAACATCCCAACGTCTGACCACTTCTTCTATTCCACAAGAGAGGAGTTGCTTGTCATTAGGGCTCCATGAAATAACCGAGACAGGTGTTTGGTGACCAGTTAATCTGTGTTTCAAGCGCATTTGACAATCAGCTTGCACCTGTAGGTGGAAGAGACATATTTAGAGAAACAAATTTTATTTTTTTGGTATGTTGTGTGTGTGTGTGTGAATTAAGAGAAACAACTTCAATACTTAAAAGCATTACAAGCTTTAAAGTGTCAGAGTGGCATAGACCAATCTTAAAAGTACTGGTTCAAATAAGCAAAACGATGAATATATAAATACGATAATGACCCATAACCGATCTCATTATGGTATTTATATAATTTAGGATGAAATTACCTGAAGCATATATGTTGACCTTTTCCAGAAGAAAATGATAAACATGCTACCCATATTACAGCAAAAGGGCATAGAAGGCAAAAGTGACAAATGCAGATGAAAACACAAAAGCGAAGCAACAAAACAGGACCCTGCACACTTGGTAGTATAAGCAATCAGAATATCAAAGAGAGATGACAAAAAGCCCAGCACATAGTCCAGGCCGTTCATGAAAGTTACAACAATGCATTTGTAGTGTTTGCTAGATGACAAATTACCTCCCAAATAATCACTGTACAGTCACTAGAGGAAGAAGCTAGGTAGACTCCACCATGGGAAAACTCCAAAAACCAAACCTCGTTGTTGTGTCCTTGTAGTATCTGCAGAAGGCTCATCACTCAAGTTACTCTCAGAAGCACTAGACAAAGAGAAAAACTCAAGGAAGCTACAACCCAGCCGCATACATAAAGGATCACATCTGACAAAAACTAAACAAAAAGGAAAAAAGCTCACAACCTCTGTTTCCAACAACTTTCCATTCCATGGGATATAGCACAATCAAAATTCATATTTTCTGCACCACCTTAAACTTTCAGCATCAAAAAACTTTTAGTTATTAAAGAATTTAGCAAAAAGGGCTCATTTTTTACGGTCTTATAAAGTAAGTAGTCCCACCTCAGTAAATTAGACTCCAATTCGCAAGTAAACCTATGCTTTCTTTAGAAAAGACATGGTTGTAAATATGTAATGCCTTCTGTTAAAACAATGAGAATGTTTTTCACATCTCATAAAGTGCAAGTTCTGTTCTAGTGCATGATGACTCTTCACAGATATATCATGCAATCATATATCACTTCACAGATATATCTGTAATCATATACAGCAGAATTACATGTTCTTCACAATGCCAAACACAATTAACCTCCACATAAATGGATGTTCCAGGTTAAGCAACGGACAAGTAAGAGGGTGTAGAAATAAAGAACTGAGTAGGAGATTGGAAGAGATAGAGTGCAGGAAGAGTTGATGAAATCATCAACCATAAAAAATCTTATTGTCTCTGTTATGAATATATATATACAGATAAGAATAGAAAGAGGAAGAGCAAGCTAACGGCTATATTTCTAGTATGACTAGCAAGTACAAACGGCTATATTACACACTGCCTATTAACCATCTATTTTTCTACACTCCCCCTCAAGCTTGGTTGTATATAGGTTAATACATCCAAGCTTGGTTAACAATTTATGAAACAATCCAGGGGATACAGATTTAGTAAGAATATCCGCAATCTGTTCGGTGGAGGAAATATGTTGAATGATAAGGGTTTGATCCTCCAGTTTTTCTCTGATAAAATGTCTATCGATCTCAACGTGCTTAGTTTTGTCATGATGTATAGGATTCTCAGCCATATGAATGGCAGAGATGTTGTCACAGTATGCCTTGATCTGAGTTCCATCCATCAAGAGGTTAAGATCCTTGAGCACTCGTTTAATCCAAAGCCCCTCACAGATTCCAAGAGCTAAAGCTCTTAGTTCAGCTTCAGCACTACTTCGTGCCACTACATGTTGTTTTTTGCTCCTCCAAGTCACCAAGTTGCCCCATAAGAATGTGCTATACCCCGAAGTGGACCTCATGTCACCTTTTGATCCTCCCCAATCTGCATCCGTATAGATTTGGATATCTCTACAATCATTTTTCCCAAAGAAAAGGCCTTGTCCAGGAGCTCCCTTGAGGTACCTTAAAATTCTCAAAACAGCTCGTAGATGTAAATCAGTTGGTGAGTGCATAAATTGGCTGACATAACTGACAGCATAGCAGATGTCAGGTCTTGTGTGTGATAAGTAAATTAATTTACCAACTAATTTTTGATATGAATGAATATCTGAGATAGCTTTACCATTCTGGATCATAGACTTTGTACATCCAGGTTCCATCGGGGTAGAAACTGGTTTACATCCAGTCATACCCGTTTCCTGCAGTAAATCAAGCACATATTTGCGTTGTGAAATAGATAGTCCAGAATTACTTCTTCCCACTTCCATGCCTAGAAAATATCGTAAGGGGCCAAGATCCTTTACTTCAAACTCTGTTGCCAAATGTTGTTTCACTCTGTTGGTTGTTAGATCACAGTTTCCAGTCAAGATAATATCATCTACATACACTATAAGGATAGTAATTTTGTTACCAGACAAATGCACAAATAAGATGTGGTCACTTAAGGCCTGTTTAAAACCATAACTAAGCAGTACACTTGTAAATTTACTGAACCAAGCCCTTGGTGACTGTTTTAGGCCATAAATAGACTTCTTTTATTTGCATACCTTGCCAACAGTCTGTGAAGATTCAAAACCAGGTGGTATACTCATAAACACCTGTTCTTGAAGTTCACCATTTAGGAAGGCATTTTTGATATCAAGCTAAGTGAGCATCCAGTCTAGGTTGACAGCCAAAGAAAAGATAATCCTGATGGTATTTAACTTAGCAACAGGAGCAAACGTTTCATAATAGTCAATTCCATATGATTGGGTGAAACCCTTGGCTACTAGTCTAGCTTTATACTTATTAAGAGTCCCATCTGAATTATACTTTATTGAAAAAACCCATCTACAGCCTACTGGAGATACATCCCTAGGCCTGGTCACTAAGTCTCATGTTTGATTCTTAATTAGCGCTGACATTTCGTCCTGGACAGCTAGTCTCCACTTTTCATGGCAGAGTGCTTCTTCAATGGTATTTGGAATGCAATGAGAATCTAGACTAGTAGTGAATGCCTTAAAGCTTGGATTCAATTTATCATATGAAATAACTTTATCTAAAGGATAAATAGTAGAGTAGGCAGTAGAGGAGTCCCTATTACCCAGAAATTTATGATATTTTATACATTCTCGTGTTCCCTTCCTAACTGCAATAGGAAGATCAGAATTGTTAGTGACAGGTAAAAAAGGCTCAGTCCCTTCAGATTCATTTGCAGGAATTGAATAACTTTCAGCTAAAGAGTTTAGAGGGGATACCTGGTTAGTTACCTGTGTTTTTCGTCTTGAATATACATGAGTGATTGGCAGCTGTACCCTTTCAAATGCAGTGTCCTCACCCTGTCTGTCTCCTGGAGTTAGGCTATGATGCCCAGAATCTGGAATGCCAGATGAGGGACTGTCTATACTCCTGGGTAGGCTGTGTGTCACATCAATAATGTTCCAGTAATTTACCTGTTCAACACTGTCAATACTCAAGCAAGGACTTGAGTAGTAGGGAGTATTTTCATCAAAAAACACATTCATAGTGATATAGAATTTTCTAGTATGAGGGCAGAAGCACTTATACCCCTTTTGGGACCCTGAGTACCCAAGAAAAACGCATTTGACAGATCTTCTGTCCAGTTTCCCCCTGCCTGGAGAATGTTCATATACATAGGCTGTGCAACCAAATGTTTTGAATGAAAGTTCAGATAACAACAAACAATGCGGATAGGTACTAAGAAGTTTTTCTTTTGGACTGGTAAAACCAAGAACTCTGGATGGTAACCTGTTTATTAAATATGTGGCTGTGAGGACATCCTCACCCCACAAGTATTTAGGAACATTCATAGCAAACATTAAGGACCTTGCTACACCCAGTATATGTCTATGTTTCTTCTCAGCCACACCATTCTGCTAAGGGGTATAGACATTGGATGTCTGATGGTGAATACCCTTTTCCATCAGCAAGGTTCTCACCTCTTTATCCAAGAATTCACTTCCATTATCAGACCTGAATGTCTTAATATTGGTATTGAACTGATTCTGGATGAGAAGAATAAAAGTTTTGAATACCTGAGGTAAGTCAGATTTGTTTTTCATCAAGTAAATCCAGGTGACCCGTGTATGATCATCTACAAACACCACAAAATACATGCATCCATTAACATTCAAGGTTCTGGATGGTCCCCAGAGATCAGAATGGATCAAATTAAACGGCATACTTTCATTATAAATCTTAGCTGGATATTGATGTATTGACTGCTTGCCAATTAAGCATGTTTCACAGGTAAGACAATTTAAAGACACACCTTTGAACAATTCAGGCTTAAGCTTCCTAAGATACATAAAGTTAGGGTGGTCTAATCGTTTGTGCCACAGCAAAATAGAAGCAAGCCTAGAATCACCTATTCTAGGAACATTACTATGAATGTTCATACAAGAATATGCACTAGGACTGCTCTTCACACCCTCTGGCTTGGTTCTCTTCAAAAAATAGAGTCCATCCTGATGATTAGCACTGGCAATCATCTCCTTGGTCACCTTCTCCTCTAAAACTTTCTCCTGAAAGCCATAAGAGGAAGAATGTAGGAAATAGCACTTAAAAGGTGTAAACAGAGTCCAACAACTATTAGTGGCTATGAATTTTCTTACTGAAATCAAGTTGCAATCAAGTTTTGGCACATATAAGACTTGTGTAATAGTTAAGTTATTTGGTAATTGTGTACGTCCATATCCTAGAATATCCAGACTATCACCATTTGCAACAGTAACCTTTCTTTGAGTGCTAAATGACTTAAAACAACTCAGTAGAGACTTGTTAAATGTCATATGGTTAGTTGCCCCAGAATCAACTATCCACAACTGAGACTTACCACCAATACATGTATTGGCCATAGTGGCCCTGATCTGGTCATCTTGGGGTTGAGATCTTTGAGTGTTCAGTACTCGTAGGACAGCATCCAAATGAGCTTGGGTAAATGTGAGCTCAGGTTGTGTCCCCTCATTAGCAAAGGCAGCTCTAGGAGACTTCCAAGACTTAGCATCAGCTCTCCAGGAAGCACTTGAGTCAGATCTGCCATAGTTCTGATGCATGTGGTTTTGTCTGAAGTAAGGGGGTGGCTTTACAGTAGAACCAAGTCTCCTATAGCATTCTTCGATGACATGACCATCTCTTTGGCAATACCTGCAATATTTCTTAACAAAACCTTTTGATTCATTAGATCTGGGTTTAAAAACTGTTTTATTAACGTGATCTGCTTTGGTATTTGACTTGGTATCGCCCTCTTTGGTCAGAAGTCCAGTTACTTCAGATGAGACCACAGGAGGCCCCATCATAACCTTGAGTCTACTCTCTTCTTGTCTGAGTTATGAGAATGCTGAGTTTACTGACGGAAGAGGCTTGGTGCTCAGGATCCTGCTTCGAACAGCATCAAAATCCTTGTGAAGCCCAGATAAGAAACCAAAAAGTCGTTTGGTTTCTTTGATTTTCTTGTACAACTGGTCATCCGTTGTGCATGTCCATGGAAACACTTCCAGTGAATCAATCTGTTGCCAGATTTGAGTCACTGTGCTGAAAAACTTACTGACAGTTTGTTCACCTTGCTTGATATCTTTTAACTGGGTTTCAAGCTCATACAACTCTGAAATGTTGTCTTGTTTTGAATACATTTCTTTGGCTGCATCCCATATTGCAGCTGCTGTAGGGTACAGCATAAAGGTGTTGCTGATTTCAGGAGTCATAGACCCCAGCAACCAAGACATGATCATAGAGTTTTCTGCCTCCCAGATGGAAAATTTCTCATATGTTTCAACTGGACACACCAGTTTCCCGGACAAGTATTCCTTTTTTCCTTTTCCAGTGATAAAGAGTTCAACAGCTCTGCTCCATGGCAAATAATTATTTCCATGTAGCTTTTGATTAGTAATAGTAATAGGAGTTGAGTCAAGAAGAGACCCAACTGATGAAGATGAGGCAGAGGAACCAGAGTTCTTGCCCCCATCAGATCCCCCGTAACTGCACTTCCTTGGTCAGCCATGGAAGTAAAAAGTTAAGGAAAGATGAACAAGATGATGTCTTGATAATAGATGAAGAGAAAATCTTTGGTGAAGATATAAGGCAGAAGAAAAAGAAGTTCCGTCCACTGCAGAAAAAGTCTGAGAGCGACTTCTTAGGACAAGGTTCTCAGAGGCATATTAAATGGAAGCAGCTTAATCAGTCAAAAAAGAAGGGGCATTAAATGCCTTGGGAACAGTCCGGTACGAAATGAGAGAAAAAAGAGATAAAATAAATGTAGTCTGGTACGAAATGAGAGAAAAAAAGATAAAATAAACGAAGTGATTGTTTCCAGCTGTTGGTCGTGTCCCACATGCAATAAATGGGCACATGCAAGAGGAAACGTGGCAGTTCCCTCGAAACCGTAAGAACTTTAATGGTAAGAACTTTAACGGAAAGAAACTTTGACTGAAAAAACTAACGGGAACCGTGAAGTGTGATATTTTACCAGTTTGCTCCTGGTTGTAACAATTGCTTTCTTCTTCAACCCAGATCGTTTTTTAACACTCCTGGGAAGCTCTGTTATTTTGAGAGCAGACTGCTGACGAAGAAGTATGTTTTGCTCGAAAATTGATTGTCCAGTTTCGGAGCAATATTTGAACAGTGAAGAATTCTTGTCAGGAGATTTTTCTGTAAGTAAAATTTCTGGACTGAAAAATGAACGCAGATTATCGTCACCAGACGAAGAATGAACGCAGATTTTTTTTTTCTTTTGCTCGAAAGCAGCTTGAGAATTTATGAGCTTTGTTAGGTTGGAGCCTCAAGTTCTGATACCATGTAGAAATAAAGAACTGAGTAGGAGATTGGAAGAGATAGAGTGCAGGAAGAGTTGATGAAATCATCAACCATAAAAAATCTTATTGTCTCTGTTATGAATACATATATATACAGATAAGAATAGAAAGAGGAAGAGCAAGCTAACGGCTATATTGCTAGTATGACTAGCAAGTACAAATGGCTATATTACACACTGCCTATTAACCATCTATTTTTACGTTGATGTAACTAACAAAAGTTGTTGTAGCTCTAATTTGTCCTTTTCCTAGAAAGGTTACAAAGGTTCATGACCTTCAAATAAAAAATGGTTAGCAACTTACTGAACACCAACAGGTATAATGTGCACGTGAAGCATGTATTTAGGTGAAATAACAGCTTATTTCTATAAATGAAAAAATTAAAAAATAAAGTAAAATAATTCATCCATAACTGAGGATTGAGCTTTATAATTTTATTATTCGATTAAGCAGCATTTATGCACTGTGAATTAAAAGCTATGAACATCCCCTTTTCTGCTTCAACTACAATAAGTTAATCCACTACCAAGCAATGAAAATAAAAAGTAAAAATATGGCCTATGCGTGAGTTAGCATGGGTCATGGACACTGCTTTGGGCCTCCCCATGGTGCTATATAAGGCAATTGTTGCAGAAGATCAGTTAATTCAGATCAAAAGGCCAAACGTTCATCATGATCATCAAGGAGAAACTTTTCAACTAAGAATAAAGAAGTTCACACAGCACTCCTCTCTCATAGGGCCATTGCCCCCACTCAAATCCGGATTCAGTGCACCCAGGAGATGCTTAGTAACCATTATACTTATGTCTCAAAAAAAAGTATCACAGGAAAGTCTCACTTGATGATAGCAATTAAGAATTGAGAAAACAAAGATCAATCAAGGTTTTCAAGACAGATGACTAAAGGTGAATTTTGAGTACAGGGGTGTAATACACAACTATCTGTTTTCTTCAGATATTCTCTTGCGCAATTTAAGTTAATAATATTCACACATATTCTTGGTTTTTTTGTCTAGTGACCCTAGAAGCTGGATTTTTCCTCATTGCCAAAAGAAATTCTTGCAGATACTTGAAAGGGAATTAACACAATGGGATTCCAAAGCTCAGAAAGAAGCACAAATAAACACACCGGCATGCTGTATGACCTATTACCGAAAGTCAACTTAGTAATACACAAGCAATCTTCAACAGAACATTTTAGGTATCTCAAGAAAACTGTATTTACTTCTGATTTTTTGGCAGTCAGGAGTTTGAAACACAAACGATCGGTTCAATTTTCTTCATGCATTATAAAGTATGTATTTGACAGTTGAGATGGGTTATCAGGATCGATAATGTCCATACAGGACAGCAGAATAAAGACCCAGAAATACTATGAGAAAATCAATTTCATTTGAAGATAAAAAATCCAAACAAATGCAGAACATGAGATAACCAGCAAAATATGACTAGGCAGTTCTAGATATAGCATATGCCTATTGACAAATAGGAATAGTTGATTAGCACTTGTCTGCACCTCTAAAAAGGGCGAAAAAGAACTCAATTTAAGTAATTCAATTTTCACTCAATAGTATAAGTTCCAAAACATGAAACAAACATGACACAACCTGCAAAGTACAGGTAGGTAGCTGGTCCCATCTGCACTGATGGTTAGTCAGAAGAGACATTTGCCTCATCCCAGAGTTGTGTAACCTACAAGTAGATCGTTGTAAGTCTAGAGCCTGTTCCACCAGGTGCAACAATCTGTTCTCAGGAATCATTAAGGCTGGTGGACACAGTCTTTGCAACTTCACCAGCAATTCGGACCTTAGCTTCAGTTTTGCTGTATCTTGACCAGATGCTCCCTCAAGGTGACCCTGTGAAGACGATATAATGGAGAATGAAAGTTCCCTAACTCTGTTCGTGTCCACAGAACGAGGTGCTATTTCAGACCTCAACATCCTCAAAGCATCCACAAACTTCTCCTCATCAAGAAGTTCAGAGAATTTCTGCTCCAATATCACGAGTGATGCCAACTTAATGTTCGACTCATCTTTTAGATCAATATGGTGAAATTTCGTAACACATTCATCCCAATTACCATCAAGAACGTGTCGCATGAATGATTTCACCGCAGAGGAGTGCAACTCAATGCCTGATTCTTCCTCAAGATATTCCACACTCTTCTTGTACCCTAATGAATATAATGCCTCAGCTATAGTCCTTACAAATTCAACTTTTCTAATAATTCCTTTCGGACCAACAACCTCATTGTCCCCTTCAGATGCTAAGGGAGGATCCCTTGAGCCACTAGAGGAGCAACTTGCAGGCTCTTCAATACCCATTTCACTAAATACGCCTCCAGTATTACCAAAAGATACTTTCCCTCGTTTAGAAGAACTTCCAATTTACAAGAACTAGGGTGAATCAAAATTTCAGTACCCTGAATAAAAGAAGGGGTATAAAGAAATTAATACTGAATAACGGACTTAAAGGAATGTCAGGATTCAAATTCATAATCCAAACCACTCTAAACAATAGTCATACCCGCACCTTCAAGAACAATGTGATATCAGGCAGGCAAAATAAACAGTATGGGAAAATGAACAATAATTAGAATCACACAAGAACCAATCCCATTAACTGCAATCCACAACATACAAAGGAAAAAACACAGAGTACAGTTTCAATACACTTATTAAACCCTGCAGGCTACTTTATCAACAAGAAACCACAAAGAAATACTACATTAGAAACGAGTGCATTATACTCAACAACACCAACATTCACTCCCATCAAGAAACCCCAACAGACAACATTACTTGCAATTGGCTGCGGCAACACCGAGTCACATTTTCACCGGGGGGGGGAGGGGGAGTCTTCATGAAGAATCAGAACCGACCCATAAGAATTATAAAGAATTCAACGAAGAACTTCAAATACAGTTGTGGAAGAAAAAACAGAAAGAAAGAGTAAAGGAACAGAGGAATACTGGAATAGTTACCAAAGACTAAGGAGAAAAAAACAGAGAACACAGAAGAATCAGCAGGACCCAGAAAGATATAGTTGCTATTCAATCAAAAGAAATGGGTTATGGAGAAGTAGCAAGAATTTGAAAAATTATAATGCGGCAAAGCTGTTCTGTTAACGGCAGATATATACATATATAGCCAGAGGCGGGGTACAAGCGGAATTTTCTTTATTTTTTTAAAAAGTTTTCTACGACAATTTATTATTTTCTTTGTGAAAAAAAGAACTGTTATTTTTTTGTCGGTTCGTTAAATATAAATTCATGGGAAAGCACAAGAAATAAAATTGGATTACAAAAAGTAGAGAGAAGAGCAATTGACAACATGCAAGAAAAGGCAAAATCATCTAGAAGCATTAAAACATAGTCAAGAAATCGAGTGCAGTGTATGCCTTGAGCGTGTTTTGTCAAAGCCCACAGCAGCTGAACGGAAGTTTGTGAAGAGTTGAACAATGGTTTGAATGAAAGATATTTTCTTCATTGATTTCGTATGAGTACAATACTTTGCTATTTATAGTACAACTAAGATATCAATCACTAATATTTGGTCAATATTTTCCACTAAAGTCATGATACACAGAATCTTGATTACGGCTTGATTACGGCTAATATTACTGCTACTTTACGGCTGCACGGTTGCTTTCCATCACTCCCCCTCAAGTTGAGTATTGGGACTACCAATGCCCAACTTGTGCAACGTGGATTCAAACATTTTTCCAACAACCGCTTTTGTGAGAATGTCGGCGAGCTGATCTTCGGATCGAACATGTGGAATTTCCACTACCCCTGCATCTAGCTTTTCTTTGATGAAGTGTCTATCAATCTCGACATGTTTAGTTCTGTCATGCTGAACTGGATCTTCAGAGATGTTGATTACTGCTTTGTTGTCGCACTTTAATCTTGGTGGACGTTGCGTTAGAAACCCCACTTCTATTAATAACTTGTTGAGTCACAAGATTTCCACGATTCCCTTGGATATTCCTCTGAACTCAGCTTCGGCACTTGATAAGGCCACTACCTTCTGTTTTTTGCTCCTCCATGTGACCAAGTTGCCTCCTATCAATGAAAAATACCCAGATGTTGATCGTCGATCATTCAAGTTTCCTGCCCAATTAGCATCAGTAAATACTTCCACCTCCAGATGTCCATGTTTCCTAAACCAGATTCCTTTATCGGGTGTTCCTTTTAAATACCTCAAGACTCGCCTTACTGCATCCATATGTTCTTTTTGTGGTTGATGCATAAATTGACTTACCACTCCAACTGCATATGCAATGTCTGGATGTGTATGAGACAAATAGATGAGTTTTCCTACCAACCTTTGATACGGTTCTTTATCTACCGCAGGTACTCCCTCCTTTATTTGTAGTTTCTGATTGACTGCAACAGGGGTTTCACTCGGTTTGCAGTCTAACATTCCCACTTCGGCCAGTAGATCCAGTGTGTATTTTCTTTGAGATATAAATAGCCCTCTTTTTGACCGAAGAACTTCTATCCCAAGGAAGTATTTTAGTTCTCCCAAGTCCTTCATTTCAAACTCTGAAAAGAGATTAACTTTGAGCCGAGACATTTCCTCCTCATCATTGCCTGTAATAATCATATCGTCCACGTAGATAATGAGACATGTACTTAGTTCCCCTCTTCGCTTCAGAAATAACGTGTGATCAGCATTACTCTGTTTGTAGCCATTCTGTCTCATGACAAGAGTAAATCTCCTAAACCATGCTCTTGGAGATTGCTTTAATCCATAGAGTGCTCGTCTGAGCCTGCATACTTCCCCGTTTCTGAAGTCATGTGAGAATCCCGGTGGGACCTCCATATAGACTTCTTCTTTTAACTCTCCGTGTAAAAAGGCGTTTTAAACATCAAACTGG
The DNA here is from genome assembly GCA_036186865.1 of Eustoma russellianum. Lineage (NCBI taxonomy): Eukaryota > Viridiplantae > Streptophyta > Magnoliopsida > Gentianales > Gentianaceae > Eustoma > Eustoma russellianum. The sequence continues at coordinate 20,423,102 of AP025074.1, read as the reverse complement.
TACAGCGTCCATTCTTTGTTGACTGCAATCGAAAACAATACTCGAACTGTATTAATCCTGGTGACCGGAGAAAAAGTTTCTGAGTAATCAATTCCATATGTTTGAGTGTATCCTTTTGCTACTAATCTGGCCTTGTACCGCTCGATCGTGCCATCTGCCTTATATTTGACGGTAAATACCCATCGACACCTAACTGGCCGCTTCCCTCTGGGCAATGTACACTTCTCCCACGTATTATTTTTCTGCAGCGCCTTTATTTCGACTTCCATTGCTTCCTTCCATACATCTTCATGAAGAGCCTCGTTTACATTCCGTGGAAGCTTCTCTGCACACATTGCCATAAACAAGGTTCTTCCTTTGTCTCCTGATACAGTCATATTTACTGGATGTCTGACATTCTGCGTCCTCCTCTCTCGTGAGTAGTGGTACCCCTCTGTTTCTCCTCGGAGGCAGAACATGTACATGTGCTTCATCATAAGACTCAGTTTGTTCAAGGGTCAGGTCATCAGACTCAGGTAGGGGTAGGTCAGAAGGCGGATCAGAAATTAGCTCCCTTACCTCTTGTTGGATATCTTCGGAGAGAGGTGCATCTGGTAATGGTACTGAAGTTTCAGGACTATCCACACACGATTGAGGTTGCTCGGTGGCGCCATCCGCCTGCCCGTGTTGGACATCTGTGGTTTCCCCGTGGTTATGAAGCCAGTCGAAAGGCTCACCTGATATCTCCCCCTGGGCCTGAGTACTGGGTGTAAAATAGTACTCGGTTTCAGCAAAGACACAATCTAAGGAAATGTGAAGACGATGCGTAACAGGATTGTAACAGCGATAGCCCTTTTGGTGTGTAGCATAACCGACAAGAACATATTTTTCAGAACATGGATCAAGTTTAGTACGTTCATGTTTGGGTATATGCACATAAACAACACAGCCGAAGATTTTTGGGGGCAGAGTCATGACGGAAGGGATGTTGACCTGAGTACCAAGCATTTGTAGTGGTGTTTTTTGACTAAGTGTTCGTGTGGGTAGTCGATTGAGAAGATAAACAGAGGTGGCAATGGCTTCTGGCCAGTACTGTTTAGAAACATTGGCTTCAATAAGCATAGCCCGTGCCATTTCAAGTAAGAGACGGTTTTTTCGCTGTGCAACACCATTTTGTTGTGGTTTGTTTGGACAAGATGTTTGATGAATGATCCCATTGTTTTGAAGAAAGGTCTAGACTTGATTTGACATATATTCGCCCCCATTGTCGGACCGAAGAATCTGGATTCTTTTATGGAATTGGGTTTCAATCATATGGAAAAAATGTGTAAATTTTGTGACAACCTCAGACTTGTGTTTCAGAAAATATACCCATGTCATTCGAGAATAATCATCAATAAAGAGAACAAAATATCGAAATCCCTCTGATGTGGGTGATGGTGCTGGTCCCCACACATCTGAGTGAACAAGGGTAAAGCAAAGATCAACACGAGTATTATTGGGACGAAATGTGCCCTTATGTTGTTTGGCCAGAATACAAGTATTGCAGACTAGAGGTTTATTGAATGAAGTAAATAAAGTAGGAAATATAGTTCGAAGGTAACCAAAAGATGGATGACCCAAGCGACGATGCCATAACCACAGTTGGCCATTGGTTGTCCGGTGGACAAGCTTGGACCGACCCTGTTGAGCTATCTCTTCCATGTAGTAAAGTCCGTGACTTTCAGTGCCACGCCCAATGATCTCCCTCGTAGGAATATCCTGCAAGAGAAAGAAGTTAGGATAGAGAAGGGCAGCACAATTAAATTGTCTAGTAAGGTGGCTAAGTGATAATAATTTTGAGGATAAGGAAGGGACATATAGGCAGTAATGTAAATGAATGTTCGGACAGATTTCAATAGTGCCACTGCCAGTGACTGGAATTACTTCTCCACTGGCAGTTTCAATATGAGTTTTAGGCAGGTGTGTGGTGATGAGGTTAGTAAAATCATGCGGATCAAAGGTCATTGTATCTGTGGCTCCAGAATCTAGGATCCATTGGTTAGTTTTGGTAGTGTGAATAGGATTTTTGGTTGTAAGGGCAATATCTAAAGAATTTGGGGCGGATTTGATAATTTTGGAAACTGTTGGGGGCAGGCTGGAGATATCCGTTTGTGGGGTTACTGGAATGACGTTTGTAGGAACATGGAGGGGCTGTTTGGCAAATATGGGTGGCAAGGCTGAAAATTGGTTAAAGTTAGGGGTTAAAAACGGAATAACAGAATTTGGGTTGGGGGTATTTATTCCCCCAACCCTAACTGAACCTTGGCCTTCTTCCTCCTTTTTGCATCCGCCGCTGCCTCCGGAAGGTTCTCCAGCGTGCTGGCTGCCATGGTTGAACTTCTCTGGCTCAGTGATGGCGTCTCTCTTTTGACTGATGCCCACAGCCACCGTCCCTTTGCTTGTCCCTCCATCTCCGCCCTTGGCTCCAGTCTGCTTTACTTTCCACCAGTCGGGATAACCGACTATCTCAAAGCAGTCATTCCGTGTGTGCCTTCGTTTCCCACAATGAGTGGACACAAGTCTATTTTTATCCTCCTTTTCACGCTGTGAAGGTTCTGAGCGTGAGGAGGAATCTTTCCTCCGGATGTCTGTTCTACCCTGAGTTCGCAGTCCGGCACCAATCCCCGGTGAGGAATCATCAGATTCTGAGGGGACACCTCTTAAGATAGCCACCCTAGCCTCCTCTCTCCTGATTGCTGCATATGCTGCTTCTGGAGACGGTAGAGGCTCCTTCTTGAGCAGTTCGTGTTTGATTGTTTCATACTTGTCATCCACAGCCATCAACAACTGATATAATCGTTGTTCCTGGATTTTGTGGTTGTATGTGTTGATGTCTCCTGGATCCTTCATGGGGTTTGGATCCCTTCTGTCGATTTCCATCCAGATTCCATACAATTTGTTCCAAATGTCTTCCAAAGACTGCCCTTTCTGTTTGACAGAGTTTGCACGTTTGTGCAAGTCGAATACTTGCAGTGAATCCGTCCCAGTTCCATACGTGATTGCAAGCCCCTCCCACAATGCTTGTGCAGTTGGGTATTGCGAGACGTTGTTGATCAATTGTGTCTCTATGTTCTATATCAACCAAGTGAAGACACAATGATCACTTGTTTCCCATTGAGAGTAAGTTGGATCTGTGGGGACGGGAGAAGGAGGTACACCTGTCAGGTGCTGACTCCTGCCCCTTCCCCCTACTGCTCTGCGGATGAGATTTCCCCACAGTTGATAGTTGTCCCCGCTTAACTTAATGCCAATTGACAAGTTCTCTGGATTGGGATTTGATTGTATGCTGAAATTGTTTTTCAGCAAGTTAGCCAACTGGATGGCTAACTCATTACTTTCGGGTTTATTTTCCTCTGCTGCTGACATTTTGATTTGATCTTTTGCAGGTGAACGGTTTAATTGAACACTGTCTGTGCTGTTCTTGGCTATGAGGTAGAGAAAGGTTTATGGAACTGTGATGATTTTTTTTCTGAGTTCCAGAAAAAATTCAGATTCTGGATTTTTTTTGGTTTTGTTTGGTTATTTGCGGTTTAGGACAAGGATGAATCTTGAAATTCAGAGTCCAAGATGAACTCTCTCTCATACCATGAAGAGTTGAACAATGGTTTGAATGAAAGATATTTTCTTCATTGATTTCGTATGAGTACAATACTTTGCTATTTGTAGTACAACTAAGATATCAATCACTAATATTTGGTCAATATTTTCCACTAAAGTCATGATACACAGAATCTTGATTACGGCTAATATTACTGCTGCTTTAAGGCTGCACGGTTGCTTTCCATCAGTTTGGAATACTGTCCGAGTGCGACCATCCCTTTTGCATATCCTGTATCAGGAACTGGCGCAGTAGTTCTCCATCTCATGGAATGGATTACAAAAAGTAGAGATATATCGATCCAAAAAAAAAGTAGAGATATAAACTTTTTCCATTTTATTTACCTTTTATATTCATGTATATTTTATATTGATGTCCATTACTACTGCACTTATTATCAGCATCTTTTTCATTTACAATTTTTATTATAGTTTATTAAAAAGTTATGCTCTTGGGGTGCGTACCAATTGTTAAATTTGTAACGAAATTGACATATTTTAACCATAGCAACTTCTAAACAAAAGTACCTCTGTTGTGTTAGTTACGTCATGCTTCCTGCAACCTATAAATATTGATCAAGTTTGATTTGAACATGTATGTTCAAATAAAATTAAAACAAAATTTTTTTAGACAAATGAAGTAATAAAATATCTAATCTATAATAGAACATCTGGAGTTTTTGACATGTTGGTTTCAAGTCCAAATAAAAAAAAAGTTGGATCAAATTTACAGTCAGTGTAAAACTTTATCATTTAAACATGATGTGGTTGTTTTGAGATTGACGAATTTATTGCTGACTAATTTTTCTCCTTTTATAATTCAACGATTAACTTGTTATATCATAAAGTATACAACGAAAAAGCTTTGAGTAAAAAGTTAATGGGATGACAGAGTTGAAGGGCGGGTTGGAGGGAGGACGAAAGGGATGAGTGAAACTGTTGCGGTGTTGAGGCGGGATGAGGAAGTGGAATACTGGTATGTATGGGGTTCAAAGATGAATGGTGCAGAAGTTACAGTGATGGATGGTCAGTGGACGGAGGAGGAGGGAGGAGTCAGGAGAGAGATTGGAGGAAAAAGAAGAGAGAGATGTGAAAATCTGCAATCACAAGTCATTATCAGGTCATCTGGCCTTTTATGAGATATTTCCTAGAATGTTTAAATAAAATTAATCATAACATTAGGTTTGAACATTTTGTGAGAAAACTTGCAAATGTTTGGTGCAGAGTGTAATTTCTTTGAAGGTATTATGTGTCTCACATATCTTTTTAACAAGAGTGTGAAGATCGGAAACATGCATGACGAGTGGAGGAAAAACATTTTAGTACCTCTATATAAAAACAAAGAAGATATATAAGATTGTGCAAATTATAGAGGACTTATGGTAATGACCACACAATGAGCTCTCGGAACGAGTGATTGAGAAAAGACTTCACAAAGAAACTAATGTATGTGGAAATTTATTTGGATTTATGCTAGTAAGGTCAACAAGATTAATAGAGAGATATCGAGAGTTGAAGCAAGATTTGCCTATGGTTTTTACTGACTTGGAAATGACATGATAAAGTTCGACGAGAGGTCTTATGGAGAGTGCTTCAAAAGAAATGTGTTATAGTAACATATATAGAAATAATAAAAGACATGTATGAGAACGTGATAACAAGCGTAGGGACTATAAGAGGACTAAGCTCAGTGTTCTCTATTACTGTGTGTTTACACCAAGCATTTGCATAAACTTATACTTATTTGCTTTACTTATTTGCTTTATTTATAGATCAGTTCACTCGACCTATTCAAGATGGAGTTCTATAAAGCAATTTATTTACAAGTGATATTGTGTTGGCATATGTGACTAGTGAAGAAGTCAATACTAAGCTGGAATATTGACGGGAGAAACTAGCAGAAAAGGTTTTGTAATTGAGCCAAAAGAAGACAAAGTATATGAAATTCAATTTTAGCAACAAAAGAATTACCTTAGAACCTTGTGCTAAACTTGAAAACATAGAAATTCATCTGAGCGAAATTTTTAGGCAGTTAGGATTTATACTGAGAAAGATGAAGGAATTGACAAGGATGTAAACAACATGATGAAGATAGGGTGGTTAAAATAGAGAAGTATGTCATGCCTTCTTTGTAACATTATAGTACCTTTAAGCTTAAAAGAACGTTTTACAAGATGGCTGTAGGACCCCTATTGCTGTGCGGATCTGAATATTGGACAGTCAATTATGAGCATAAAAAAAGGATGTTAGTGGCAGAAAAAAGAATGTTAAGATGGATTTATGAACACACAAGTAAATACAAAATAAGTAATGAACACATTAGGAGAAAGTTGAGGCAGATCCTATAGATAAAATAATGAGAAAGTCAAGATTAAGATGGTATGTGCATGTGAAAAGGCCTCTTGCAGATACACCTGTTATGCGGTGCAAGACAATAAATGATGTGCATGCTAAACATGGGAGAGTGAGACTAAGAAAAGACATGGAGAGAAAGAATAAGGAATGAGATGACTTATATGGCAATTGGATAACATATAATCAGTAATAGAGTACAACGGAGACAGTAGATTCATAGTTGGAATGATATGACATTTTTGAAAAAGACAAATTCTATATGTGCATATTATGTATTATATAGTGGAGGCATATAGAGATGCTAGGATTTAGACTACGGCTAAGAAAATCAAATATATAAAATGTAACAGAAATGATTGATCTATATACCCGACACCATATATTAAAAAAAGTCTTAAGTGTTGTCATTGTTGTTGTAGTAAGTTTTATAACTTGCTTTGAAATGATTTAAAATGCATTCAAAACATAGTTCGAAGTGTTAGAACTCTGTTTAGATATAGATCTCAAAGGCATTGCTTGAGTAAGGGTTTTCAGGGTGATATGATGCTTATAAGAATAGTTGATTTGTGACATGTTTGGTGTCACAAGCTTTAAAGTGTCTGACTAAAAAAAATATTTGTACAATAACTTATCAATCTATAACATATAAAATATTCAATACAGTATTCGTTTTAATCTATGTAACAAGCTATTTAATATGATGACATATATCGGAGAAAATATAAAGCCCCACCTGCAACAAATATTGCTGGGGCAATCTATGAGCCGTGGGGAAGATGTCTCAGAGTTACATATCTAAGGACAATTCTTCCTCTAGAACATCCATGATAATTAAGTCAGCCTATTGTGCATAACTATCTCCTGGTTTTCATTTTTGATGAGCCAAAATCTGATCTGCTCAGAAAAGACAAAAATTATCTGTCAGTCAAACAGTCAACGTAGTTCAGGTTCAGCTACTGGACTGGTTAGCCTCGGCTAGAAGGTCTTAGTCGCGGCCACTACTATCTTCACCTGAAGCAAGTCTATTAAAGTGGATAAGGCAGATTCAATTATAATCCTTGGTCAGCTCGGCCCGCATGCCTGAGTCAGGTCGGCACTTGTTCAATATGACCGAGAATGGTTAGAAATGAAATCAGTCTTATAAGGACAGTTTGACATACTGCTCCTCGGCTCAGCAATGCTTTAGTCAAAGCAACCGCTTCTAGCCAACCTCAGCAAATAAAAGGAATCAACAGCGCACAACTTCTAAAGGAAGCATACTCAGCTCGGCCTCGGAACAGCTTTGGCCTCAGCCTCATATTAGCACCGAGCTCTAGCCTCGGCCTTGCTCTCATAAAGGCTGTTGCTCAGAGTATCTCGGATAAGATCAGAGAAGATATTATCAACTGCCGTCTGGGACCCACCAAGACAATTCTGCAGAGTGCTTTCCAGGTGGCAATCATCGCTTGGCTAAGTACAAAGACATCATTGTTGGTCGACCTACATGTCATAGAGTCAGCCACTGACACAGCTGCAGTTACATGCACTTGTCCCATCAGACTGCGCACCTGCAGCAGACAAGATAGCCATCTCAGACAAGCAATCCTCACATCATCGGGCAGAGGGACAGACCTCATCAATTTTGTCTATAAAGTACCTCTTTCCGGATGGGGAGAGGGGGAGAGCGAACTTGAGCCCAATTTCAACTACAACTTTCGGAGCCTTCTTCTCTAAAGAAATGGACTCCATATTTCCAAAAGAGGAAGATCTTTCAGTGAGGGATCTTCCTAAGACACCATCTCGGCTGACCTCAAAGCAGCCTTATTCTTGGAAAGATCTTGAAACAGGTTCATTCCTAAACCTATTTTCCAGCATAAAATGCCTATAAAAATATTCATAACTGACTTGAGCGTCGGAGGGTTTTTCCAGAGCATGCCCCCAGCCTCTAACGTTTCTCTTTCTTCTCAGGTTCTATTGACGGATTTAGACGAAGAGTTAACGACATACAACAAGGATCACCTCTGATCCATCCAGTGAGGATCTCAGCCTCATCATTTGGCGCTAGAAAGAGGGTTTGAACATCCGTATTCCTTAAAAACAGTCTTCCAAGGACTTTTTGGGTAACCAACCTACAAATCCATCGATAGGAGGATGGATAAAAAAGAAAGAAAAGGGTCCAAGCGACCTATGACCCCCAAGAGACATCGAAGATCTCCTCAGCTACAAACAGAACGGTGTTCCCCAGAATTAGCAGAATATCCTGCTCCCTCTGTTGCCTTCACCTTTGAGGAACATATACAAGTCATTCACTATGTGGCTTAAAATCCTAGTGTATTCCAGACTGTGGTGAAAGAGATGAAGGAAAAAGTCCCCGTGGCGGGACCCAGTGGGTTCCATCTTAGTAATTCTCCTCCGCAAAAAGAACTTCTCGAATACTTTCCAACTTGGCCAGAATACCATACTAGGCTTCAGAGTGGATTCATGACTGAGGCTAGACGTTCAGGACAAAGGTCTAACCGTCAGCACTCTGCGTCCGAGCATGTCCATGGCAGAGAAGTTGACAAGAAAGGCATAACTCTACTGCAAGAAAGGCGCTCTGTCAAGATTCGGTTGGGAGGCCGAGGAAAAGAAAGAAATTCTCTGCTGGCTTCAAAGGCTCATATTCTGTCCTACATGAGGAAGAAGTGTCTAGCAAGAGACCTTCAGCCCCTAACATGACCTATTCACAAAAGGAATCCTCAATTGTACTGCCTTTATCATCATAATATCGGGCATGATACAGATGATTTCAGGCAGCTTGCCCAGGAGATTGGGCGTTTGATCGAGCTCGGTCACCTACAACGGTTCTACAATTCGAGGTCAAGGTTGCACAATAGGCTGATCTTTGGCCAGCCTCCTGAGGATGAAAGTTGTCGACCTGGACATCAGCACAGGTTGCCAAGAGACAAGGATTCAGATTCGCATGGGCAGAGATTGCGGGTTTCCGAAAGTATACGGCTGACCTAAAAGCATAAGCCCATAAAAGAATTATGTTACACCTTTCTAGCGTGTACCCAAAATCCTCATGTACATATATGTGCTTTAAATACATTGATGTTCAATGTTGATTACAAATTTGCTATTTGCAAAAGAGTTGTCCATATATTAAGCAGTGCTTTTTTATCGACGAGTGGAACTTAATTTCCCATCATCTTAATCAAGTTCTTCAACCGGCTCAGCCCGGCACATTCTTCTACTTGGCGATAAGTTTGTCCAGATCATGGAATATGAAGAACTATACCAGGTTGTTCTACATAAATATCTGGTCCAGATCATTTCGACCATATGATATCGGTGCATCAATAATCATACTGGGGTCAGCTCGGACTGACACTCTCAGACATTTAGCCTGAGTTGGGGGCATAATTATTACTCCTTCTCCTTATGGTTCATACAGAGGGATTCATCCAGATTGTAACAGAAAATTTTGTGCCTATCTGACGTTCACTTTATGAGTCGTAACAGAATTGGAGCCCGATAGGATTCGCACTTAGCCGATCTCTGCCTTATGGCTCATAAAGGGACTCGGGACACAAGCTTCTCCACCTCTGTGACTTCTTTCTTATGGCCCATCAGATCAAGGAAATGATATACTATCATTCCAACAATGGCAAAGGTTCACCTCGGTCTTAAGGCTTGTCAGAAGTTCACTCTAGCGCGCATAACAGCCTTGCAGTGGGCCTCGGTCTTAAGGATTGTCAGGGATTTATCTTGATTCTCTCCAAAGCTTTTGCCTTATGGCTTGAAAAGGCCTCGGCTCGGACAAAATGCCTCCCATGTTGGGGGTTCAACTATTTGTTATTTGCATAATGATCTTAAAGGAACCTTGAGTGTGACAAGTTTCACACTTCGGCGGGGCAGATCCTGGAGTCCAGATCGGTCCTATAAAAGTAAATGACTCATCAGTCAATGCTTGGAAGATTCCAAGAAATATTCGACAGGGCAGATCCTGGAGTCCAGATCGGTCCTATAAAAGTAAATGACTCATCAACCAATGCTTGAAAGATTCCAAGAAATATTCGACAGGGCAGATCCTGGAGTCCAGATCGGTCCTACGAAAGTTGTTCAGTTCAAAGGATTGCTGAACTGAGTTATCTCGGCCGTTACAAGGGAAACCTGAAGTCCAGATCGGTCTTAAAAAAGTTGTTCACTTCAAAAAACTGCTGAATAAACAAGCAGAGCTGAATACAACTGTTAGCCTCATGGCAATGAAAAATTTGGAATTATCTCGGCTGCTACAAGAGAAACCTAGGTCGTATAATTTCATCCCGGCCGCTACAAGGGAAACATGGGCCATTACAAGACAGATCATAGAGTCCAGATCGGTCTTGTAAAAGTTGTTCAGTTCAAAAAATTGCTGAATAAACGAGCAGAGCAGAATACAACTATTGGCTTTATGGCAATGAAAAACTTGGAATTATCTCGGCCGCTACAATGGAAACTTGGGCCGTATAATTTCATCTCGGCCGCTACAAGGGAAACCTGGGCTGTACAATCTTATCTCGGTCGCTACAAGGGAAACCTGGGCCGTATAATCTTATCTCTGCCGCTACAAGGGAAACCTCGGCCGTATAATCTTATCTCAGACTAAGTGCCTCAGCTAGGCCTGATTAAAGACTTAAGACTATTTCTAAGCATCATTTAGCTTGAATCTCAGCTAAAGCAGATCAAGTCTATTAGCTCAAGCAAGTTTTATTCTTAGCTAACTCTTGGCTCAGCTAGGCAGAATAACAGGTTTATTATATATATTTTAAAGCTTGGTAATTTAGTTTATTTTTAGTTAAACTGGTTGCAAAGTTATGAGTTTGCCAAGGGCAAGGCCGATATTGGATCTCGGACACAATAAGTTTGAAAAATTAACTTAGCAGAAATTCCGAAATAAAAGAGCAGAACAAAATGAGAAGCTACTAAGTGTGAAATACTTAGAAAATTTTCCATTGATGAAAATGTTCAAGTACAGAGTACAAATGATGCCTGCTCAGTAATATTACAAAAAAACCTAAGACTAATCCTCGACCTCTCTCAAGTCAGCTCCATCCAGAAACTGCTTAAATTGGGTGTTGAATTCTTGGGCAACAGTTGAACTGTAAAGATTAGCCAGCCGAGGATCTTCCTTGTTCAGTTAAGGGTAAATCTCTGAGCAGACATCTATGGCCTTTGCTTGGCCCACCTCCATAGCCGATCTCTGCAAAAATATCATATTTCTTCAAACAGCTGAGATTTTCTGAAATCTGCAACTGCTTTAGCTTCAGCTTCGGCCAATTGCTGAGGTAGATAACCCAGCTTTTCTTCGAAGGCTTCCTTCTGTTGCAGCAGCTCGGCCTTATCTTTCTTTAAAGACTCGTTCTCAGCGAAGGCTTGTGTTGAAGAAAATTCTAATTTGGCCACTTTGTTTTCTAACTCATTCACCTTAGAGTTGGAAGTGGCCGACATTAGGTCAGCCTCTTTCTTTCCTTGGCGGAGTGTAGTGACCTCAGCTTCCAGAGCAGTTATCCTCCTGGCTTGCTCGGCTCTCAGTTGATTGGATTCTTCAAGCTCCTTTATTTTAGTTTGACGCTCTTCATTGAATTGCTGGCCCCGCTCACAGATCTCCATCTCTTGAGCTCGGATCTGCCAAAGCAACAAAGTTAACTAAGTGTTATCACACAGTACAAATACTCAGAGAAAAGGTACTCATCAAGGCCAGGTTTATATGGAAGGCGTTGAGAAGTTCTTCACATGACAGAGCCTTGAACCTTTCACGATCCGAAGGCAGGACCATCATTCAATTTAGACGTCTGGCTGTGGGAAGTTCCACAGCAGAGTCTTCAGGAGAAAATTCACCAAGGATTGACCTTGGTGCCTCAGAGGGCTGAGGTGGAGGCACTTCAGATGTCTGAGGCAAGATTACCTCAGAAGGCCTGGAAGGGCCAGCATCTGAGATCCAGGATGAGCCCTCTCCCCTCTGCCTCTTTCGTCGGCGAAGGCTGGAGCCCTCACCAACTTCATCCAGTGGATCAGATTCAGCCGAGGCCCGAGTTTGAAAAGGGGTCTCTGCTTCCTCATCTGGAATTTCCACAATTGGCAGAGCTGCAAAAATGCATCAAAGGACAAGTTAAGTATTGAAATTTTAAACATTACAGAAGATGAAACTCAAGAAGTTTAAGTACCTGATTCAGGCTCAGCAACTTTAGCTAGCTCATCCCTAATTGGTTCAGGCCTGGGCTCGGCCATAGGAATGTTTGCGGGTGGGGGCAGAGCCGGTGTAGATGTTCCCCCAGCAGAAGCAAGTGCTGCAACTCGTTTGGCTGGACGGGCTCTTTTTCTTGATGCCGCCTCGGCCATTCTGCTGGCGTAATCATCATTGCCAGAAGCCATTGAGCCTGCGTCAAGAACGAAACAGTTATCAACAGAAAGTAAGAAAAGTACAAAAGGTAAGGCATACCGAGAACAACCTCTGACAATGATCAAGTTATCAGGAGAAAGGGATTGATAGTTCTGACCCACAGCCAAATGGACCAGGTCAGCCGCCTCCAAAATGGTGGAGTCCATCTTCTGCCAATTAATTACAATGAGCAGACTCCAAAGTCTGGCTGCTTCGTCGCAGTATTCTGAGCTCGGCCTCAGGTTGTCCACCTTGCCAAACTTCCATATGTTCCATTTCGGCAGCTCATCCTTCTTAACATAGAAAAATCTACCTTTCCAGTTGTTGGTAAAGGTAGGGATGTTGATAGCAAGATTGAAATCGCTATTGGGAGCTCGTTTGCTGAAATAGTACAAGCTATTCGAGACCCGACAAGAAAAAGAGCTCTAAATACGTTTGTATTAAAAGGAGACTCAGCTATTCAAAGAAAGAGAAGATAACAAGGAATGAGTTTTAGACCATTTGGCTTTATTTGGGGGAATTCTGAGATTATAAGCACGCAGAATTCGGACAAAGGGTTCAGGAAGAGGAAGGTTGAACCACGACTTGAAATAATCTTTGTAGACTGCTTCATAATCCTTTGGAGGATCATAAGCAGTCTGACCTGGTAGAGGCAAAATAGGACCGAACCGATCCCGATCAACTTTATATGTCTTACAGATCCGGGTCAGCTCAGCCTCAAACAAAGAACAAAATGACTCCTGGACAAAAGAAGAGGACAGACCTCTATCAAGTATCCCCGTATACAGGGATGGGGCCCTTTGCACAACCGGAGGGTTTACATATGCCGGAGCAAGAGCAACCTCTGCTCGCTCCGGCGAGGAGTCAACCACCGTGATGGCTCTGCTATACTGAGCAATGCCACCAGTGGTCCTGCGCAGACTTACTATAGGACGGTCATCATTAGAAACCATCCTACCAGACGAAGATGAAGAACTAGACCTTTCTTCACCGCCGACGGCATAAAAGCACCCTCGGATACATTTTGAGAATCACGGGAAGGAGAAACAGACATTGCGGAAGCAAGAAGAAGACTTACAGAGATGATAAGTTGAAGAAAAGGAAGAAAACGATCGGAGAAGACAAGGATTGCCGGTGAAAACTTGAAGAGGAACGCTGGAGAAGAAAGTAAAAAGCGAGAGCAAAAGGCAGAGAAAATAAAAAGTTCAACAAACCGTCAGAAAGCCCTATTTATAGACCTCATCTCGGCCACCCCAAACGACACCTCGAAGGTTTCGTCCTCGATTCCTGTAACCATCGGATATAAAAGATGCACAGTTGACGCCTCGTGCTCTGTGCAAATAGTAATTGCGTAGTACGGCCCAATCAGAGGCAGACACGTCATACCTGAAAAGACATCGCATTAAAAGCTCTGAAACGATTAGCCTGCCCTTACTGGTCAGCTCGGCCAGACTAATCTGGGGGCCAATTGATGAGCCAAAATCTGATCTGCTCAGAAAGGACAAAAATTGTCACTCAGTCAAACAGTCAACGTAGTTCAGGTTCAGCTACTGGACTGGTTAGCCTCGGCTAGAAGGTCTTAGTCTCAGCCACTACTATCTTCAGCTGAAGCAAGTCTATTAAAGTGGCTAAGGCAGATTCAATTATAACCCTTGGTCAGTTCGGCCGCATGCCTGAGTCAGGTCGGCACTTGTTCAATATGACCAAGAATGGTTAGAAATGAAATCGGTCTTATAAGGACAGTTTGACATACTGCACCTCGGCTCAGCAATGCTTTAGTCAAAGCAACCGCTTCTAGCCAACCTCAGCAAATAAAAGGAATCAACAACGCACAACTTCTAAAGGAAGCATATTTAGCTCGGCCTCGGAACAGCTTCGGAGCCTTCTTCTCTAAAGAAAGGGACTCCATATTTCCAAAAGAGGAAGATCTTTCAGTGAGGAATCTTCCTAAAACACCATCTCGGTTGACCTCAAAGCAGCTTTATTCTTGGAAAGATCTTGAAACAGGTTCATTCTTAAACCTATATTCCAGCATAAAATGCCTATAAAAACACACATAACTCACTTGAGCATCGGATGGTTTTTCCAGGGCATCGCGATGGGCCTCTAACGTTTCTCTTCCTTCTCAGGTTCTATTGACGGATTTAGACAGAGAGTTAACGACATACAACAAGGATCACCTCTGATCCATCCAGTGAGGATCTCGGCCTCATCAATCTTCTTATACACTTAAATCTTTAAAACATCCTAATTTGTTTATTGAAAAACCCTGTCTCAGACGTTAGGCCAAAGTATAGTTTTGACGAAAATGACCCAATTTTACCACCTTGGAACCGGTGATAAATGGGAGATGCATCATATTTAATTATCTTCTTCTTATAATGGATTCTGCACATGAATATTTCCTAATAGTCGTGTTAAGATGGTGTGATTATCAAGTTTATCATATAATAAAACTAATAATAAGCCACTAAATTATACTTAAGTCCTAGTCTTGGATCTAGATGCTCATGTAGTATAAGGAGCCAAAATCACGAAAGCATCTCATCCCTAAGAATCCTCCACACTTTATTCCCCTCATCTCGTCACCGATCAGCAATCACCATATCCAAAGATTACAAAATTGGCTAATCTTTTATATGCAAAATGTCATACACCTGAATGTCTCGAGTATTTAACCTATGAACTTTGTGAATGATACAAATCTAGATTAATCGATGCCCTTTAATAGACTTAGTAGTTAGAAGATTGCGAGTCTCATACTCAACTCAAATTATGTTCTACTAATTTTCGAATCAAAACATTTGTTTAGTTAGCGTTAGGTGCTCAAATAGACTAATTGTTCTTCCCACATTTTTTCCATTTTGTCATTCAAAACCCTCTGCTGACGTAGCAAAAGAATAAGTTACTAATTCATATGTCCCTCTCCCCCCCCCCCCTTTTGAAGAAGGAGACATTTCATTTGAGTTTTAGTATGACATTACTGGCTTCTATATCTGATGGTACATTAATATATTAGCTTCTCAAGCTACATATTTCTTTCTTTCAAAATACATATTACAATCTTTCCAAAAAAGAAAAGGTCTAAGTATTAGTCGTTCCAAGACTGAGTACCTGCACTGTGACTTCAGCGGCACAGATAACGATGAGAATAGCCAACTTACCATAGAGGGTCAAGTGGTCCCAAAGGTAAGTAAGTTCAAGTATCTAGGATCATTTCTACAGAAAGATTGGGACATAGAGAATGACATAGCACACCGAGTGTTTCTTAATTTTTTTAGTATTATTTCAAATAACGTGTTTCCCATATACATGTCGTGCTATTCTATTTCTTAATTTTTTTTAGTATTATTGGTTCTCTTGATCACAGACTTGACGTAAGACGAATTTCGTGAAACATATAAAAATATTCTGATAGACATTTGACTTGTCACAAATTTTACAATGGTCAATGACCAAGTATGATTAGTTAGGCATTGACCAATAAAATATGTAGAAAATTTATGAGCCTCTTGTTTTGGGCAATCATCTCCTTGCTTGCATGTATATAAAACAACCGTTCGTACGCCTGTGGGAAATACTGGCTTCTTTCCGGTGGAGGTAGGCCTCCATCAAGGGTCTGCGTTGAGCCCATTTCTTTTTTGCAGTTGTTCTTGATGAGTTGTCAAAGTCGATACAGAAGGCAGTTCCGTGGTGTATGCTTTTTGCTGACGATATTGTATTAGTCGCAGAGAGTAGACATACCTTGAGTATGAGACTATAGCAGTGGAGAAGTTTTTTAGAGAGAAAAGGCTTAAGGATTAGCCGTTCTAAGACCGAGTATCTGCATTGCGACTTCAGCGGCGCAGCCGACAGGGAGAATAGCCAGCTCACCATCGATGGTCAAGTGGTATCACAGGTAAGTAAGTTCAAGTACCTAGGATCATTTGTACAGCAGAATGGGGACATAGATAGTGATGTAGCACATCGAGTTCAAGCAGGCTGGTGTAGATGGAGGGCGGCCTCAGGGGTGCTGTGTGACAAGAATTTTCCAAATAAATTAAAGGGAAAATTTTATAGGGTGGCAGTACGACCAGCAATGCTATATGGGACAGACTGCTGGGCCATCAAGAAGTCACAATTGCAGAAGATGGAAGTGGCAGAGATGAGGATGTTGAGGTGGATGTGCGGGCATACAAGGCTAGACCGGATCAGAAACGAGGTGTTCCGAGAAAGATTATGCGTGGCTAGTATAGCAGATAAGATAAGGGAGGGAAGAATGAGATGGTTTGGGCATGTCAAGCGGACACAGACAACGGCGTCGGTAAGAGCAATTGAAAGCCTCATTGTAGAAGGGAACAGAGCTAAAGGCAGACCCAAATTGACTTGGGATGAGCAGATTAGGCACGACCTACTAGATTTGCACCTTTCTGAGGACATGTTCCAAGATAGGAATTCATGGAGACATAAGATTAAGGTTAACGAGGTGTAGGTTGTATATAGGGACACCTTAGAGTGTATTTAGGGTCATAGGTAGACGTAGACACTATCGATGCTTTAGGTTGACTTTGCACTTTGTTTATGTTTTCCTGTTGTTTTGAATTACATGTACATATACACGTTATGTTTATTTTAATATCGAAAGCATATTCTTTGTATTTCTTGATTTCCCCCACTAACACACTAGCACATTATATCTGTATTATTATATTATTTATGCAGGTACATATAGAGCCGGGGGTCTCACTGGAAGCAGACTCTCTATCCCTTGGGACAGAGGTATTGTCTGCCTACCAATTACCCTCCCCAGACCCTAGCGATAGCGTTTGCTGTCGTTGGGATATACTGGGATGATGATGATGATGATGATTTTATTGGGTCACTAGTTGATCAATACGTATCCAAAGCACTCTATTGGTTAATAAATGTGAATACCTCTTTGAAAAAAAGTAATAAATGTGTAGTACACATTATTGGTGAGTATTTCTTTTAGAGAGAAACCAAGCATCATTAAGCTCAAAATCATAAATGCGGTTAGAAAGGTATCTAAGTTCTAATACAAATGGAAAAATGATTATGGGATATTATTGAATTAACAATAAAAAATATATTTCAAGTAAAGTTATGCAAGTGCAAGGTACATCCAACTTTCGAAAAGTTAAACTTATTAATAAATATTTTTTGAACCATCCAAATTCAACCATTTTATTTGGTATATATTTCTACAAATATATATATATATATATATGTATATATGTATATGTATATATGTATGTAAATGAACTGCATACACATTTTACATATATTTTTGTAGACAAAATACGAAACTCACGCTGGGGAATGGAGACATTTAACACGCGGCTAATCAGGAGGGACACGTGGCAAAAATAAAAAGCAAAAAAAAACTGCCCAGATTTGACACGTATCTCTCCTAATTGGCCGCGTGTAAAACGTCCCCCCGCGTCACCGAAACATTTCTCCAAAACTAGTGACTTCACTATATTTTAGTCCGAAGGGTAAAAACGACTTTTACTTGAAAATTGATCGAGCAGGAAGTTTCTTACGCAGAGTCGTATACCGCAATGGCCGTTACCATTTGAATTCCTCCAACCGCACTCTCCCCCCTAACATCCGCTGCCCTGGTGCTCTTCGCCTAGCATCTTTACTCATATAAAAACTCATATCCCCTTGGATTCTTAGCGCTCTCAACATCTGAAGCTGCCTAGATCTCAAAATTCCCTCTTTTCTTGTTCCCTTCTCACAGGTAATTTTTTTTCCATTCCAATATTTCAATTTCTTATCTTTATCCCATTTCTATCACTTGATTCAATGCTTTCAATGCCTGTTTTTCATTCTTTTGATGCGAGTTTTTAATTCTAGTGTCTGGATCCGGTCCTAAATTGATTGCTAGGTAGAAACTTCTCCAGCTTTTGCTTATTATTTGTACCATCTTAGCTTCGGAGTTATGTAAATTTTTCTTTGCCATGATTTAAGTTTGAATCAATTGATTCTAGATTCTATTGCTGTGATTTAATCCTTCACCTTGTAATTTTGTGTTGTCTGTCTTGAACTATTGAAAAATCGTTTTTCCTATTTTTTTAATCTAATTTTCTTGCTTATCTAGAGATGTGTCATCATTTAGGAAACTTTGCTTTGCCTAATTAAGGAAACTTTGATCCTTAAGGGGCGGGATCTGCTGACCGCCTGTCAGCGTGATCGTCCTTCATCAGTCTCTCTGCTGGCCATCCACGCCAACATTGCATGTTGGTCACGTGTCACACTGTCACATTATCGGGTAGTGGGGAGCGGTCAGTGGTTCCGCTTTCCTCTATAAAAGTCAAAACAGTGGCCACATCGGTGTGGTACTGGAATCCGCGTACAACAACAACATTACTTTATTGACTTAAATACTCTGGTCTATGGTTCGGTATGAATAGGTTGGATGTACGCAACCATAATAGAAACACACGAAGGTTGTTTCCTAATGACCCATGTCGATCAATTGCTATTTCACAATATAAGAAGCGCAACCAATTTAGTAAGTCATTTTACTTTATTCCATCATATTCCAAAGTCAAGAAAGTCCTTGAAAATATACTCCATCCATTTCGAAAAGAATACCCAACTTTTTATTTTAGGGTGTCAAAAATGTTTGTCCATATTATATAAATGGTAAAATGAAAAGTGGTTAAATGACTAAAATATCGAGATTAGTCGTGTCTGTTGCAAAGCAAAAGGTTGCATGTGTGTATTTTGTTTTAGGAAGTGTATGTATTAATGTTTCAACAACTTTTATAGAAGTGCGTGTAAATTAAACATGGACGAACAAAATGGGGGAAATGAAATAGACATCTTCAAAGATGATGTAATGTTAACTCAGAAACAGAAGAATCCAGTTCCGATATGCTGGTTCTTTCCATAGAGCGGCAGAATAATCCAAGTAATACTGTTTTCAGATTAAGACCGGGCCTTCCGGTCAAACCAATCAGACCATTGCTCAACTGGTATGTTATTCGAGTTAATTAAAAACTGACGAGTGAATGACTCGGTTAAACCTGGTCGAAACTCGGGTTGTAATGGTATTTCCATGAATGGGATCAAAACCGTGTTGTATGGATTTCTTCTTCTTCTTCATGTATAAAATTTCGAGAATCCCATCGCAATAATACCCCCAATTCTCTCCTTTATGTAGTGGGTGCAGACCTAACAGACACACCATCAGCAGGACAATTGAACCAACAAGACACCGAGCCCTTCCTTTCGTCTTCTCCCTCTCCAGGTACGTGATCTTTGCCGAGTTGTTGGTTTTCATTTTCACTTGGTATCTCTAAGATCTTGTTGAAGGGTGGGGGTGGTCGGGGAGCAGACTGGAAGAGGCGCTGTAGGGTGGGGGGTGGCTGGGTTTCAGTATTTCATAGTTTGATTACTGTTGAATTATGTAAATTAGTGATCTTGGAGTTTTAAGTACATGGGTTTTCTTGTTGGGATGGGCAGAGATTGGTTCCAGTTTTGGTATTCACATATTTATTTTTTGATTTTCCAGGCTGATCTCTCTTTTTTCTGGTTTCTTATGTATTTCTTATTTGAATTTGCTCCGAGTTCATGTCATATTCTGTTTGCGGGGATCCTATACTTTCATAGAAGTCAATGTATCTAGGCCTTTAGACGTTTTCATTTGGAATTTTGCTCCCCTTTTTTATGGTTTTTGTTTTTTTATTATTTAAGTTTGAATCAATTGATTCTAGATTTTGTTGCTGTGATTTAATCCTTAATTTTGTAATTTTGTGTTTTCTGTCTTGAACTATTGACAATTTTTTTTCCTCTCTTTTTTGTCTAATTTTCTTGCTTATCTAGACATGTGTTATCATGTAGGAAACTTTGCCTTGCCTGATTTTTATCTAAGTTAAAGTTTTCTCTAAGTTGGCCTCTTTATAGGGGTTAGTTGTGTAGATCTTATGAAGCGTGGACTCGTTTTTGTTTTTCATGGTTAAAATTATGTCTTTTGTAGATCTCATGTGAATCAGTTGTCCTTTTTCCTGATTTAAAAGTGGGATTTTTATATGCTTTCTGCCTGCTACAGACCATGTGTAGATGGTGTGGTTAATGTTGCCATTTGATCAAAATTTCTGTTTCAGATCATTTATGCTAATGTATGATCTTGTTCTTGATTTGGTTTTAAATATTTTAGATCCGATTGTAATTTATTTATGCCAAATTGTGAACTTTGTAGTCGGCGCCCCTTCTCAGAACACTGGTCCCATGTTTTATTTCACTATTTTATTATGAACTGTGATGAACCACATCTGATCTCGTATGTAGTGGAATTAAATAGCAAATTTTTGTGCTTTATGTCAAAGATAACTCTATGACACAAATCTCCAATTTCGTGATAGAAAACAGTAATCTTTATCCAGTGTACTGGTTTTAATGCCGCTTGTCGTTGGATTGATTTTTATTTTTGTCTTTTGTGTAATTCATGTTCTGGTGATTTCTTTTAATTAGACATTTCCATGAGGTTTGGTATTAATTGAATTTCTTGTTTTGTATGGCTATATTTTAGCGTTATTAGCAGGTTGTTATCGTTCACAAAGTTTAGTGGATAATCATGGGGACAGTTGTTGATTCTGGAAACCAGGTATTTGATTCTTTTGCTCTCTCTCTCTCTCTCTCTCTCTCTCTCTCTCTCTCTCTCTCTCTCTCTCTCTCTCTCTCTCTCTCTCTCTCTCTTCAGAATATGTTTGTATTATCCCTATGGGCATTATGAAGTTTTTACACTCTATGAGGGATGTTTTTAAGATAAGATAACTATGTGCACCTGAACTTTTTTAGAAACAAGATGTTCTTCAAATTTCGGCTCATCAAGTGGTTTGCTTTGACACCTCAGGTTTAGTAATCACTAAAAAGTCCTAGTCCAGTAAACATGACAGCAGTAGTGTGTGCCAATGACATTTTTATGAATCATGTTCTTCAAATGTTTACTCTTGTTTTGACAGAAAGCAAATGGAAGCATCCTAAACAACATCACTGTTGTTTTTGTTTTGGGTGAGTGATCAATTTTCCTGAGTTGTGCATTTTGCCTTGCGTTTTAAATATGTACTATTCTCACTTGTTACTTGCAAAACTGGTTGCTAAACTTGGTTATGATTAGATACACTCTTTTCTCTTTCTTTTCTTTTTGATTTTACAAAGTGTAGTGTGATTTTTGTCACCAGCTAGTACATGTGCGAGCCCCACAATTTTCACTGCACTTCTAATCGACCGCAGGAGAGAATTGAGTCAGTCCATGCAGTTAAATAAGCCTTTATCATTATTTTCAAAAGATATTAATCTATTTGAAGCTTATTAGTATACAGATAGTAAGTTTTAGAGTCTTCGGTTCTTTCCATTGGAAAAAAGAAAGGGGAAATCCAAGAAAGGGGTAATGAGTTTGACCTTTTTGTTGTATACTTCATATTATTTTCTTTTTGTGAGGATAGCATATTAATACTCATTTCTGAATGATGTGTCCATCCTTATTATAATTATTTTCTGTTGCTTTTCAAACTGTTCAGGCGGACCAGGCAGCGGTAAGGGAACCCAGTGTTCAAACATAGTCAAGCATTTTGGGTATACCCACCTCAGCGCTGGTGATCTTCTGAGAGCAGAAATAAAATCTGGTTCAAAAAATGGGTATGGTCCCTGTTGCTAATGATTTTGAGATATGTATGCATTTTCCCCCTTTTATGAGAGACAATACTTTGAATCGCAATAAAGCTCAAGGTCCACCATGTTCGAAGAAGGTTTTTTAAAGTGAGGTAAGGGACCTGACTATCTGCTTTGACGTTGTCACCTCCAAATAATCAACTGAACTCTGTAATGGTTAACACGTGGTAATCTTGGTAGGAGGGAAAAAAAACTTTTATCCATAGCTTTATACTCGTCCCTCATGAGAAATTGAATTTTTTGTGATATGTTTGCAGACATTCTTCTTTGTCTGGTTAGCTTCATTTGTTTCTTTTTCCTTGTTTACATTGGTAGTATCGCATTCATATTCTGTTTTCTCTCTGATGTAATGGCTTCCTCTCTTGCTTTTAGGACAATGATAGAGAACATGATAAAGGAGGGAAAGATTGTTCCTTCGGAGGTAACAATCAAGCTCCTTCAGAAAGCTATGCAGGAAAGCGGCAACGATAAATTTCTCATTGATGGTTTCCCTCGTAACGAGGAGAACCGTGCTGCCTTTGAGCTAGTTGTAAGTGTTTGGCTCTAGATTTCTGTTAGTCCACCATAGGCTGTTCCTTTTAAGCTTGTCAGAAGGTTTATTGATACTTTATGCATCTGTTTCGACCAAGACCCACTAACTTCATATTTATTGTGTATTTCTGTTGCTTTTGAAGACTGGAATTGAGCCTAAGTTTGTACTCTTCTTTGATTGTCCTGAAGAAGAGATGGAAAGGCGTCTGTTAAATAGGAACCAGGTATAGACTCTGCGCTAGACTGATCTGTTTCTTTTTTATCTTCTCTATAATGTCGGCGTTACCTAGTACCCCACCATATTGTTATACATTTATATTCTAGTAATCGAATTGATTACGGCCTTTTGTTTGCTCTGCTTTTGGTTCGTATCCGTGAAGGGAAGAGAAGACGACAACATTGACACCATAAGGAAACGCTTCAAGGTTTTCTTAGAATCGAGTATACCAGTTATTCAACACTATGAAAGTAGGGGCAAGGTTCGAAAGGTAATATGTGCTTCCTATCCATGCTTGCCCTGCTTCTCTTCTTTTGTCCTTCCTTGCAGTGTGTATATACTTGCTCAGAAAACGAGAGTTATTTAAACTGATGAGTGTGTGGGCAAGGAAGGGGAGTTGTATGTACATTGTGGAGGACAGTGAACATATCTGGGGAAGCGGTTAAATTGTTGCTATATGTGTAGATCGATGCTGCAAAGCCTGTTGAGGAAGTTTTTGAGGCAGTGAAAGTTGTGTTCTCCCCATCAAATGAGGTAAAGTTTGTGATGGAAATTCATTGTATTTTCTAGAACCTTAGAATACTTGTCTGAAAAGGTCTACAAGCCAACTGCTGTTACCTGTTTCAATAGTACTATACATCTCTTTCCACCCTTGTTAAGAATTTCATAACCTTCTGTCAACTGAAGCAAATTGTCCTTGTCTTTCAGATTAAGCATCTTGTCAAGTCACTGCATGCTGTTACATCTTCCCAGTTACCTCCTAAATTAATTGTCTATACACCCTTACATGTTATGGATATGTTTTTCTATAATATTGTTTTGAATATGTAACAACTGAATGTCTCAAATCGTATTACTAGCACTAAAAGATATCTGCATGTTCTGAGCCTCTCTCTGTTTGTTTTTGTTTCTAGTGTTCTGAAGCTCATGAACCAGTAATCACAAATAGTAGGTATTTATATTGTAAAAAAAATTCAATTAGTTTCATCTTCTATATTTTTCTCAAGTTCAGTATCATTTTACTGAGCATGTATGCATGTTGCTCTCATATGGCAACATTCCATGGTTGAAGGCTTTAGATATGTCTTCCCGAGATAGGTCAGTGACTTATCTTTGTAAGTACTGGGACAATGGGCAGTTGGAATTCGCGATGTTAGTGTGATAGGCTGTGGAACTCAGTTGGTCGAAATAGCATGGCATTCCCGTCGATGGAACTTTGTCGAAAGCATCCCTGTATAAAATAATTTTTATAAAACTCTGTTTGCATTGAACAGCAACGCATTCACTGTTTGGAGGCTCTATGGATCTTTTGAGCTGCAGTGAATGCTCTTTCTTTGTCAATCTGAATAATAAAGACCCTCTATCCGTCCGAAGCTACTTCTGACTGTTAGTATTTCTTGCAGATTGCTGCATAAGATGAAATGCTTGGATTCTTTACCTCAGGTAAGGGTTGTGGTAATTTTTCATATTGGCAATTACTATTCCTTCTGTTGTTCATCTATTGTTTTGGTATATTTCTTTTCTTGATATGTGTATATGTACGCGCGTATCTACCTATGTATGCATGTATGTATATGCCTTTGATGTTGCTGAACATATGTGCATGCTTTATTTTGGACAGGTCCTATGCTGTCAACCAAATTATATGTTGTAAGATACTATCAGCGAGTTGAGTTGCAGATATGCATACTGCAGAGTCTGGAGTTTGTTTCTTGAATTTTTTTGGTCTCCCCCTATATTTGGCAGATAAAGCAATAATTTTTCTGATGATGCAACCTGGGTTCTTTTCTAATAAAGACTTTACTTGAGATGATCACCACTGTATACTTGTGTTTTACTTATTCTTGTATCCTTTCCTGTGATCATGATCTTGTTGCTAGTTTGAGTTATGAGCAATCCGATGTAATTTTGGCAGAAAACAGAGAGAAAATGACGGACGCCTATTCTTTTTATTCGATTTGGTCTTTTGTTGTTTTGTTTGGCAAAAGTAAGATTGTAGGGTTGGTTTGTTTCCAACAAAAACATGGATATTCTATTATGGACCATACGTGTGTATATAACCAATAAAACGGTGCTTATGTGTATGAGCTTTTCATTCGACCATTCTACAGGAACCCACAAATTAAAATATGTCAGAATATTCGGTAATTATGTTAGGATATTCGGTAACCACCTGTAATTATGTAGAATATCTGATCGGCTGTAGCTATTAAGCATTAGTTTTTTTTTTTTTGGCTATGAAGATGGATTTTTTTGGGGTAAGGTTTTGTTAGGTGGATGGCGGTTTTATCTATTAGGTACGTAGTGCCAACACATGAATATGGTTGTATATATCTGGCCCTCATACCCTGCTGTTAAACGAGAGCTTCTAATGCAATAGAACAACATCTGCTGTTAAACGAGAGCTTCTAATGCAATAGAGCAATGTTGTTGTTGGTCAACAATTTGAATAATGAGAATCAACGTGAAACTATCTCTTTTGTTTATTGGTTTACATTTTTTTATACAATTATTCATTCATTATTCATGGGTGTGTATTGGCAATTTTCGTCTAGCGTGTAAATATCATGTTTACACCATCGTTTACTGGTACATATTGGGAATACGTCAACATGATTGGATCACGCGACAACCTTACAGTTTGCAACATGATTATACTCGCAACATTATCTACACAATTCCAAAATATAATTTGAACCTGTCTTTTTTCCTTTTTATATATTTTTCATCATACGAAAACAAAACATTTGCATAAACTCTGACATTATGTGTTACATAACATTCAGATTTTTTTTTGAATCCTGCATTAAAAAATTGAGTTACAAAGATAAAAATGAGTACTATGTTAAATATTTTCCTTGGTCAATAAACTAAACCTGTTGCATGAAACATATGGAAAGTTAGGGTTAACAGGAGTTTTAATGTTTTACCCGAAGACTCATGAAAACCAACTCACTGGAAGTATATTTTCTAATCCCTTAGGATAGAGTATTGTATGCCTACTATTTATCCTTCCCAGACCCTAACGAAGTAAATGTCGTTGGGATATACTGGGTTCGGATGATGATGAATTATGAAAACCAACTGTTGTATCATCCAATAATTGGATATTGAAGTACTTATAGAAATTATAGATTAGTGAAGTTAGATCAGTGAGTAGAAGATACTGTGCATAGAACCAATAATGTTGTAAAGGCAGAGCCCTTGCATTTCTTATTCATAGTTACAGTGTATTTATACATACAGAAGGGGAAGAAAGAACAAATATCCTAACGGCTAGTTTTTGTCCTATTCATCAAGTTGATGACTAAAGTAATCAGAAAGCTAACGGTTACAATTTCACATATCATAAGTAAATAATTTCAACAGTACTTCTAACTAAATTAGTTATGGATGCTTTGTGCAACAACTTGAAAATTTTTGGGTGGATCATATTTCAAGCCGTAGAACTAATTCTAACGCCAGGTAGCGTCAGGATGTCGTACTCGTACAGAAGTCGAATAGGATTAGGATGAATTATTCTGCTGCGTTCAAGTCAATGATTATAGGTACAAATAATAGAGGCCATCTTTCCCGTGTAAAGTGTGCAGCCACTACATTTCCTGTGGACATTTTGTCATGTTGCACAGCATGTTTACACAAGGGAGGGATAATTAACGAACAAACCCATCATGCATCATCGGTATACAGAGCTTTTAGACTGCCAGATGATTTTGTTTAGGAGTGCCGGCTCCTGGCGATGCAGCAGGCTCAAGGCCCAGGGTAATCTCTTTATGAAAGCAAGTCCCATCGAGTGGAGTCAA
This sequence comes from Eustoma russellianum, assembly GCA_036186865.1. Taxonomy (NCBI): domain Eukaryota; kingdom Viridiplantae; phylum Streptophyta; class Magnoliopsida; order Gentianales; family Gentianaceae; genus Eustoma; species Eustoma russellianum. Next base: position 20,396,515 of record AP025074.1, on the reverse strand, counting down.
GACATGTCTTAAGGTAGCGAGTGACTTTCAGGTGAAATGGTTCAATAGTCGATTAGAGAAAGGCTGTTGCTACTTCCCCCAAACTCAATAAATAGCGTAGATAAGGAAGTGGCTATTCTTTTTTATGACTCCGCTGCTATTGAATGGAATAAGCGCCGCTAGTCTTTCTTTTCTGTTACAAAATCCGAAATGGACTTCTTTCCAACAAACAGAGGCTAGAGCGCCCAAATCAGCTATATATTTTACACGGGTTTGCCGTAATGCTAAAACTATGGCGAATGCATCCATCGTCATTGATGCATAAATAAAGATACCAATTAGTAGTGATTGAATTCCTTCTAAGGTTCCACATGATAAACCAGTACGAATATAACCTACATGTCCAATTGAACTATGAGCTAGAAGTCTTTTGACTTTCGTTTGGGCCATAGCGGCCAGTGCTCCTAAGATCATAGAAGCAATGCTGCAGAAAAAGAAGATTTGTTGCAATGTAGCTCCATAAGAACCATAAATAGAAAGACGTGAAATATTAGCAGAAATAGAGATTTTAGGCGCAATAGAAAGGAATGCTGTAACCGGGGTGGGTGAACCCTCATAGATATCAGGTGCCCACATATATAGAGTCAAAAGAGATTCATATCGCCTTTAAAAAAGATTAGGTTTGTTTACCCTTACTTTACCACAGGTAGATCTCAATGAAAGAAAAAAGGGCGAAGAAGAGAAGAAAGCATTAGGGTGGGATAGGATAAGGTAAAAGGAAAAGGATGGTTTTCTTTCCTCTAAGCTTTCCGTGGTCGTAGATCCGCTATAGAAAGCCCCTAAACTACATATAGATGAATATCGTTCCGGTAAGTTCAAGAAGTAGAAGTTGAAGTGGAAAGAACACCAGGTTTTTTTTCCTCGGGTTGAATAGGCTGCTTGCAACCATTCAAGTGAGTCACCTCCAAACCATATTGAAAAAGACTAAGTCAACTCAAGTCCATTCTTTAGCGCACACCTCCGCATGCTTATCGCCTTTGTGCTAGCTTCTTGAACTCGGAATGATAACACGAGCCCTAGTCTTAGCGGAAGGCGATTTCAAAGCGAAGCACTAACTGGCACCGAGCGTTTAACCGAGGATTAACTTAATCTACTTAATCAACTTCAATCTTTGTAGAGTGAGCTAATGAGCGAGGAGCAAGTGGAAAATCATCAATAACAAGATACGTAGGAGAGTCAGAAAGGCGTAAGAAAATCTACTTCATCAACATAAATCGAAGTAGAGTGAGCTAGATGAGAAAGGAGCAAGTGGAAAAGGATTCAAGATACGTAGGTTTAAGAGAGTAAGAAAGGAAGTTTTAGCCTAAGAAACTTTATCAACATATGCATC
>AP025074.1:20284398-20395136 GCA_036186865.1 Eustoma russellianum | reverse complement strand
ATATGGATTCCCACGATCTGCATAATACCTCATAATGATAATTCCATCAAATCGGGTAAAATTATGGAAATAAACTGTTCGAGCACGAGGATTTTTATTAACATAGACCTCCAAATTAGAGAGAAATTCAAAGAGCATTCTTTTACTCCTATCTTCAAAGTTAGGATTGAAATGGATTTGATTCTCACTGAAAAAGGTTTTGATCGAATATTCAGGTAGGGATCTAAGATCATCACCAGGATTCACCTCTAAGTACCCTGCAGCGTAAGGTACATGAACACTATTGACTAGTATAGTCTCTATATCGGCTACAATGAAAGAACGACATTCTGTTTCCCTGCCTTTGATTGCCGTGATTTTAGTGAGAATACGACTATCTTTATACTTCAGTGATTTCACTTCCGGTAGTTCATAACTTCCTATTTCTGACTCCATTACATTGTGAATATTAGTCAGAATAGCTGATGATATCTCATTAGGAAAGTCTATTATTTTAAGGGAATCCTTTTGTTCATAATAGATACGAATAAAGACACCTTGAATCACAGCATCCTGATATTGTTCACCATGTAACTTCACTTGTTGATCAATCATATCATATATCATCTTCTTTGGTACACGATTACCAGATAGATCACACAATGGTATAGCCTTACCTAAAGTAAATGATAAATTACTAGATGAAGGTAATTTCATTTTATATCCTAGAGTAAATTTCAAATATGAAGTATCAATATTGTAAGCATATTGCTCGATTAATTGGATGAAAGCTAATGTTAAAACTTCAAAATCAATAGCTCGAGGGTATGGGTATATAAAACCCATATAAGCATAGATAGATCCGGGATAAAGAGATTTCCATCTAACAGAATCAATTGAACTTCTTAAACGATCCCAATATCCATAAAAATTATAGGAGATAGATGAATAAAACCTATTGCTAATATCGCACATTATATCTTTTATATGGCTAATCATATCTTTTGTCCGCGTAGTAATATGAGACGATGTACTATACTCATTTCTATTCATGATCAAGCAAAAACACATAAGTTCAAATCCATAGCTATAACTAAACTGGCAAGAGAGGGAAGAATACGCTTCCTTCGACGACCCCGTCTCATGAAGCTAGCATTAGACCCTTCTTCTGAGTCAATACGTAGGTTAATTCAGTTATTCCGGAGTTATGTTAGTTAATGGAGATAATACGTTTTATCAAGATCAATAACTGCAATAGCTTCTTCTTTTTCGTACCGTGCAAACAAGAGGTTCGGCAGTTCAGGAAGACAGAAAGAAGACACTTCACTCTCTATTAGGCACGAAAAATAAAGCAAGTGAAGTAGAAGCGAACATGGAATAGTCTAGTTTAGTAAAAGGATGCTATTATAATGTTTATGCACATTTCTGCACCTCAGCGGATCAGCGGCCGCCAATATGTATCTGGCGGTCCACAATACAGCATTAACACTGGAACGAGGAGGGTGCAAAATGGGCGTCACACAGGGTGAGCCAAGTGAAATTTCTTCCTGATTTCGTCTTGTTATTATATAGCAATTCAAAATCAAATATAGCAAATAGACCCAACAAAGTAAATGACAAAGTCCAATTAAGTATGCAACAAACTCCAATCAGGGATTAGTCCAAATCCAAAATCGATGATGCAATTTTCGAAATATGCAATACCAAAATGTCTAAAGTCAAAGGCCCAAAAGGCCGAAGTCTAAATGTCCAAAGTTTTCAAATCCGATTTAGCCGGTCCAAAATTCAAAATCCAAATCCGAGTACAACTCGGTCCAAATCCAAATATCCAAATCCGGCTCAACCGGTCCAAAATCCAAATTTCCAAATATCCAAAACCCGCTAAAACTGTCCAAAACAATGCAATGGCTATATCACTTTCCCTACAAATGACTTATACCGTAAGACTTACGAATTGGTCCCCCAATAGTCAATATGCCATACTCCCTGGACATTCTAGGTAGTTACGTCTATGACGCCCTAATGGCAGCCAATATGTCCGTGCTCCCTGAACATTCTAGTTATTTACGTCCGGAGGCTCAGTTTGTTTGGAACCAACCCGGCTTGGCGGTATATTTCAAGTATAGGGGTGAATTCCCAAAAATATGCAAATGAAACTTTTCAAAATCATTTTCCAAGTACCAAAGTTAGTCCGAATTACCAAAATGGACCAAAATGTCAAATTTGCCAACATTAACAAAATAACCTCCAAATACCAAATAATTCCAAACAAAGAATCCAAATAGACCAAAAAGTCCAAAATACCAAATACAACTCCATCCCAACCGTGTGTGTATACACGTATATATGTCCACGCCCATACATACACATATACACGTATATACATACACGCTACTTCCTTGGTCCATTTTCTCCCCCAAAATCGATACGTCGATTTAATCCACATAAAACCATACGATTTCGCTCATATTCTTATAAAAATTACGTCATAACCTATGCCAAAAAAAACAAAACATATTTCGCCCACTACCATATACAAGTCTCGGATTTAATATGTATATACGATACAAAATTATAATTTCATACACATATAATTAAATACACCGCTGTAATATATGAACTTATGAAAATTCCCTGACTTTGAAAAAAATTATATAATTGCTTTGCCCACCAGTACTGCAGCCGTGATGCATTTGTGCACTTTCATCACTTTCCACACACTTGCACTTTTCATATATATATATATATATATATATATATATATATATATAACAACATACAATTTCTTTAATTTACATATCTTTTGAAATTTCATATTCTGCACCACATCAATGGATGGGGCCGAAATCATATTTTTTTCCCCACGTCATATGCAAACCTCGGATTTGATATATATATATATATATATATATATATATATATATATGTATGTATGTATGTATGTATGTATGTATGTATATATATATAGTTTCAAAATCAACTTTCTTTTTTTTTCTTTTTGAACCCTCGGCCAGAGCAACTTTAATTTACCAAAATTCAATGTTACTTAATAAACTACTCATATAAATATAAAAAATATACTTCCTTTATTTGATTGTAAATCACGACTGTTGATGCCAAATCTCAATTGAAATCTTTGGTTTCAAATCTCACAAATTTAAATGCACTTATTTTCATAATCAGCCAAATTGCATATGCCATCTTATATATTATCTACACTTCAAAAATAATTTAGTTTACTACCGACATATCAATTTTTTGGCCAACCTCAGTACCATTTAAAATTAATAGAAATCACGGCCCTTTTTTCCAACTCAAAACCCTTTTTTTTATAATTAAGACACCCAGCCAACATTTGAATACAAAGTTGCATACTTTCAGCACATGTACATATATAATTGCACATAAACGGTCAGCACACATACGTATCTTTATATATAATATAAATATAAAATAATACCTTATTTGTACATTCAATTCATATACTACGTTTTCTGTACGGTTAAATATGATAGGCCCTTGTCCTTTTGAAATTCACCATTATCATTTCTTAATACATACAAGTAAACATGTTACTATATAAGTTTATCCCTACACACATACATGATTACGGTTTGCATACAACTTAATACATACAATAAATTACCACACCAACCGCCTCCTTGTATGGACAGCGGCTGGCCATATTAAATTTAGCAGCACAATTTCTAAACATACTCTTTCACACAATTCTGCATACATATCCTACACACACCCATATTCAAGCACAAATGTATATATTCTACACATATGTATATATATCACATCACACCGTGGTCTATTCGGCCACTAGTCTCAACCATATATATACATATGCCACACATATATGTAGGCAACAATCTATTCAAACACACATACAAATGTATGATCCAAAGTTTATACCAAAATAACGTATAGATTTTTACAAAACATAGCACGTATATGAAGATTACTTACCTCTTTCTCGTATAAATTACCGTACAATTGAATCTAGGATTGGGTTGAAGCAGATAAAATCCTTTTCTTCCTTTCCGTCCACTGTTTGTCCGAATGATCACACAAGCAAATAATGAAATTTGCTGTGTGCTAGTTGTGGGCAACGACAAAAAAAAGAAAGGAGGCTCTTGATGTTTTTGTTTTTCTTTCCAGCAAGGGGGCGGCGGCAGAGGGCTGCGTGTGTGCGTTGTTTGTGTAGCTTATGTTAGGATATATAGAAGATTTAGGGTAGAGTTTTGGTGTAGGAAAATCCTAATTTGAGTAGAATCTAAATATCCTAGTTGGCGTAGGACTTCTACTTTCGAATTCTAAATAGACTAGGATTTATCCTCTTAGTTTTATTAAATTTTCCTTTTTTTTTCTTTTACCTAAAGTCACTGATGTAACACTATACACTGAATATGAAAACAACGGTTTGTCCAGACTCACCAATATGGTCTCAGAGACTTCGAACAGATGCCATGCAGCCTAAAAACACACGCATCTGCTTTATCTTTACCAAGATCTCCATATCTGCTTTTAACGTGTATCTGACTTTGTACATTCGGGGATGTTTCATTTAAGTGAATGTATTTACTCAACTTTAACTTTGAGGTACAAAGAATGAGTCTTTATTAGGCTTGTGTGGCTTGAGCCTCTAATGGCCAAGCCCAACGGCTATATTCTCAAGTGGCCGCAACGGCTACTTTGCTTCTTTACCCTCTACACATGTACAAACTTGTGTTCTAATATAGTAAGCTACTTTTATATATTATTAGTATATCTGTATTATCTATACAAAATGTACAAGTATACATCTTTTACTATCGTATGTATACTGTGCATTTATACACTCTCCTTCGCACTTTGTTGAATATATATTCATACAATCAAGCTTGAACAATAAAGGTGGAAAATCTGGGTAGAAACAAGCTTTGTCATGATGTAAGCCAGTTGATCCTTGAAAGCAATATGTTTAAGACTAATCATCTTGTATTCAATCTTCTCCTTTATAAAGTGTATCTACCTTAAGATGTTTTGATTTATCATGTTGCACTGTATTTGTTGAGAAAAAGGGTTTGAGTGATTTACAAATGCATGATTTAAATGCTACGTGCTTACGAAATGCATGAATGAATTATTACTTGACATGTTTATGTGATAAACATGCTTTATATGCTTATATATATTGTTGCCATATTAACAAGCCATGATGCGTTAAAGCTTACATCATATGGCAAACATTTTTTTGTCTTTGTACTATTTTCAGGTGCCACAATTAATGAACTAAGCTAGTTCATTAAGTGTAGTGCTTAAGTTAAAGAATTGACTAGTTCATTAAATGAAGACATATTTGGAGAAAGCTATATGTCAACAAATTTGAGGATGGAAAGTCTTCTCCTCATTCCATTTACATTCCATTTGAGTATATAATATTATATATCCATATATTTTTTAAAAATGCACTATACACATATATTCCGACGTACCACCGACACGTCACATATATTATAAACATACGTCGACGTCACACCACTATATACAACTCATATTTATGATTATATTCAGGTCTTATATCATATGATATAAGTCATGGTGACGTCAAAATTATAACGACATGTAACAAGGTCATAAACCAAAGATTGTCGTATCGGGTGACTACCGAAACTTCACCGACATGTCATGTACTTGCCATATAAACAAGGCCAGCGCATATACTTCAAAAATGCCCAAAACTTTCGTGGATCACATGTTACAAACAGCCACTAAGTCATACCATGTTGGCACACACAAATCACCCATAATTTAGCCTAGATTTATGGAGAATTCAAATTCAATCTTATCTTCTATACATGTGATGTTTTCCTTTGGCCATTAGAGCTGAATATACACTTCATTTTATGTATATTATGTGTGACATAATATATATTACATGTGTTAGAAGTTTGAAATTAATTGGAGAAAATTCGCGTAATCGACGAAAGTCGAAAATTCGGTTTTCTACGAACATACACACATGGAACGTTTTTGGTTAGATGTAACATGTATCTAGACACATTTTACACATTCAAGACATGTTAAAGTGGTCTAGAAAATTCAAAATAGGGCTGATTACTATTTACCATATATGTGTAAATATTGTGCATTATTTGGCAAAGTTTGCCAAAATAAAATTTCAACACATGTGCAGCCAATTCACACGCCTACTACATCTTTGTTGAGCCAAGGAGGAGCTTATTTGGTACTTCAATTGGTGGAGGATATGCCGCACAATATTGGTGAAATTGAAGAGGACACCACACAAGGAAAGAATTCAAAAGAGACACATGATGAAAATTTCAGCACATGTTGTTGAGAAAAAGAGTTTGAGTGATTCACAAAATGCATGATTTAAACATGTGTACTAAAGAAATGCATGACACAATTTATTACTTGTCACGTTCTTGCGATAAACTTGCCTTATATACTTTATATATAATGTTGTCGTACTAACAATCCATGAAGCTTTAAAGCTTACATCAAATGGCAAACATTTGTTGTGTTTGAACTATTTTCAGGTGCCACCATTAATGAACTAAACTAGTTCCTTAAGTGAAGTACTTAGTTAAATGAACTAAGTAGTTCATTAAATGGAGATATATTTGGAAAAAAGCATGATGGCAACAAATTGAAGAATGGAAAGTCTTCTTACTCATCCATATCACACGCCATTTATATACCTTATATATATATATTTATTTATATTTTTGATAAAGGCATAATACACATATATTCCGACGTACTACCGACACGTTACATATATTACGAACGTACGTCAAAGTCACATCACTATACTTACCTCATATTTATGAGAATATTCAAGTCTAATATCATATGATATAAGTCATAGTGATGACAAAATCATTACGACACGTTACAAGGTTATAAACCAAAAATTGTCGTATCGGGTGACTACCGAAACTTCGTTAACATGTCACGTACTTGTCATATATAGATGGCCAGCCCCTACACTTCAAAAATGGCCACAAATTTCGTGGCTAACATGGTACACTCAGCCATAAAATCATTCCATGTTGGCACACACAAATCACCCCCAATTAAGGCCAAATTGTGGAGATTCCAAATTCAATTTTCAAGCACATGTAGGCGCCACTTTAATCAGCCATTAGAGCTGAATATTAAAGTTATTTTATGTATATTATGTGTGACATAACATATATATAGAATGTGCAAAAAGTTGGAATATAATCGGAGAAAAATCGCATAATCGACAAAAGTCGAAAATTCGGTTTTCTACGAACACAACACATGGAATGTTTTTGGCATGACATGTAACATGTATCTAGACACTTTTTACATATTTAATACAAACTAAAGTGTTCTAGAATATTCAAATTAGGGCTGATTGGAATATACCATATGTGTATAATTATTGTGCACAATTTTACAAAGCTTACAAAAATAAAATTCAGCACATGGTCAAGCCTACTTCACATGCCTAATGCAGCCTTGGTGGAGCTTATGTGGAGATTAGTTGGCATCTCAATTGGTGGAGAATAAGCCGCACAAGGTTAGTGACATAATGGAGGAAGCTATACAAGGTAATATTTCAAACTTTGTTACAAATGTAACACATGCTGAAAATTCAGCATGTGTGAATTAATGGTGGCCGAATTTTGTCTCTTAAATATGATCAATTTGCTTCTCAATATTCAAGGGATTGATGTGTAGTAATATGGTAACATTTCAAAGTCTTGAGATTATTGCACATGCTGAAAATTCAGCATGTGATACAAATGGGTTGGACGATTTTTTGGACATAATGGAGGTTAAAATTGCTTCCAAATTAGTAGGGATTGATTGTATGCTGTTTGGAAATGTTTATAATACTATTTTGGCACATGTTTTATACGATATTTTCAGATTTTTACAGTCATTAATTGATGACACAACTCATCCAATTAAGGAGTGCCAAGTAAGCAAGCCCAAGACAAACATCCAATCAAGTTGTGCCAAGTAAGCAAGTTGATGTCACATCTATGCAAGGCATTCTTCCAAGGACTTAAAAGAGAATTTTTAAGATGGGATGATGCCCCAAGGGGGTGGCCAATTTCAAATAAAAGGAGGAGAAGGAGAGCAAACAAATGCAAGACAAGTCTTACGATTTCTAAAGCGCAAAAAGACTCTCTACTCTCTTCTTCTACATTTATTTCTTCTCCTTCTCTATCAAGTCTATTGTATCTATATTCAAACATATTGAATAGGCTTTGCATAGACCACCGTACATGCTCATTGTTGTAAAAGGTTGATCAAGGTGTGATCAATCCTTCATTCGTTCGATGGTGGTGTTCGTGAAAGATGTGATTGCTTGTAACGTTTGTGTAAAGGGTTGGAGTTGGTGTGTAACTCCGCAACCCTTGTGATAAGGTGTTATTTTGTTTAGTGATAACAGAGGAAGGTGTCCTCAAAGGCCGGAGTAGGTTGATTTAACCGAACCAGTATAAAATTCCTTGTGCTTTTACTTTACTGCACAGTACTTTCAGTTTCTAGCACTTTGCATCCATTTGGTCACAATCTTAAAAATACAAACGAATTTCAAAAAATTGTAAAAGTTTTCAGAAACATAGCCACATCTCTTAAGTTTCATTTGGCGCAAGTTTCAACCATTTTGGACAAGTATAAGTCATTCAAACGTTAATAGTTCCGAGACTAGTGCAATCTGATTTTCAGACTTGCAAAAGTTTAGAACTTAAACGTATTTAACATACTTCCCAAAGAAAATTTTCAAAACTGTTTCACCCTATTTAAATACATATAGTGAGGGTGTTGTCATTAAATTTTCAGACCATTTGGAGTTACAGATTAATCAGAATAAAGTATTTAAATCATACTACTGTTTCTGGCAGATTTGCACAATCTGACCACAAACAATTTTTGAAAGGGTTAGAGGTTGAAAGTTGATCTAAAATATTTAAGAGATACTCAGAACATCTGAGAGTAGAATCTCTCCAAATTTCAGAATTTTTTAAGGTCTGTAACCTAGTTTTTCAAACGTTGCAAAATAGGACCTGAAAACAGAAACTTTTTTCAAAAGTTGGGTTTTTTGGGTCAAAAAATTTTAAAAACCAAATTTTCCGCACCCACTATTCAACTCCCCCTTCTAGTGGTGCCTCACAGGTCCTACACATGTTACTACTAGTGGGCGATTTTTTCATCTTAATGGCCTTCAATTTGTCTTCCAAAATTGAAGGGGAATTAATGTGTGATTGTATGATAATGTTTTGACTAGAATTTGAGCACATGTTTTCATTTTTTTAGAATTTATAGGTCACTACAAGGGTGCTAGGGTGGGCCAATCAACAAGTGACAACTAAGCAAGGTCAAGTCATCCTTCCAATCATATTGCACCAAGTAAGCAAGATTGTGTCATCTTCTACACAAGGCAATCTTCCAAGGACATTAAAGAAAATTTTCAAGAAGGAAGAGATCCCTAGGGGTGGCCAAGAGGAAATAAAAAGGAGAAGATAGTGCAAGACAAGACCAAGCTACAATTCACATTCTCTCAAGTGCAAAAAACTAGACTACTTTCTTCTTCTCCCTTTCTTTCTTCTTCTTCTTCTTATTCTCAAGCCTATTGTTCATATATTCTACATATTGTATAGACTATGAATATATCACCTATACACGTTCATTGTTTGTAAAAGGTTGATCAAGGTGTGATCAAACCTTCATTCAATCGGTGGTGGTGTTCGTGATTGATTTGCTTGATTGTTTTGATTGTAAAAGGATGGAGTTAGTGTTTAACTCCGGTCACCCTTTTGGTAAGCTATTTTTTGTGTTTAGTGATAACCGAGGAAGGTGTTCTCGAACACTAGAGTAGGTTGTTTTAACCGAACTAATATAAAATTCTCGGTGTTCTTACTTTTCAGCACTTTACTTTCAGTTTCCAGTTTTCTGTATCATTTTCATTAGCACGGTAAAAATAGCAAATGATTTTCAAAAATCATAAAATTTTGCAAACATAGCCACACGTCCTAGCTTTCATTTGGAACAAGTTTCACCTCATTTGGATAAGTATAAGTCAGTCAAACGTTAATACTTCTGAGACTAGTGCAATCTGATTCCCAGACTTGCAAAGGTTGAGAACATCAACGTATTTGACATACTTGCCAAAGGAATTTTACAACTGTTTCAACCCTTTAAAGTGCATATCCTAAGGGTCATATCATAAAATATCCAAATCATTAGGAATAAATTTTTTTATCTCGGATCACAGTTTCTGGCAGATTAACACAATCTGTGAAAAAACATTTTTTCAAGATCCTATACTTTGAATTTTAATCTGAAATTTTTATGAAACGTATATAACATTTGAAAGTACTTTGTCACCAAATTTCACGATTTTGGGAGCTCTAGAACCTGGTCATTCAATTAATCAAAAATAGGGTCTGAAAATAGAATCCGTTTTCAGAAGTGGACAATTGGTAACAAAAAGTTTTAAAAACCAATTTTTTCAGCACCCACTATTCAACCCTCCTTCTAGTGGTGCTATACAGGTCCTGTAAGTGGTATCTGTTGAGAAAAAGAGTTTGTGTGATTCATAAAAATACATGATTTAAATAACGTGTGCTAAAAAAATGCATGACACATTTTATGACTTGACACGTTTTTGTGACAAACTTGCCTTATATACTTTATATATAACGTTGTCATACTAACAACCATGAAGCTCTAAAGCTCACATCAAATGGCAAACATTTGTTGTGTTTGAACTATTTGCAGGTGCCACCATTAATGAACTAAACTAGTTCATTAAGTGAAGTATCTAGTTAAAAGAACTAAGTAGTTCATTAAATGGAGATATATTTGGAAAAGGCATGATGGCAACAAATTGAAGAATGGAAAGTCTCCTTACTTATCCATATCACACGCCATTTATATACCTTATATATATATATTTATATTTTTGATAAAAAGGCACAATACACATATATTCTGACGTACTACCGACACGTTACATATGTTACGAACGTACGTCAACGTCACACCACTATACTTACCTCAAATTTATGAGAGTATTCAAGTCTTATATCATATGATATAAGAGATGCTGATGACAAAATCATTACGACATGTTACAAGGTTATATACAAAAAATTATCCTATCGGGTGACTACCGAAACTTCGTTAACGTGTCACGTACTTGCCATATATAGATGGCCAGCCCCTACACTTAAAAAATGGACACAAATTTCGTGGCTTACATGATACACTCAGCCATAAAATCATTCCATGTTGGCACACACAAATCACCTCCAATTAAGGCCAAATTGTGGAGATTCCAAATTCACATTTTAAGCACATGTGGGCACCAAATTTACTCAGTCATTAGAGCTGAATATCAAGGTATTTTATATATATTATGTGTAACATAACATATATAACATGTGCAAAAATTTTGAATTTAATCAGAGAAAAATCGCGTAATCGACAAAAGTCGAAAATTCGGTTTTCTACGAACACAACACATGGAAAGTTTTTGGCATGACATGTAACATGTATCTAGACACTTTTTACATACATACTAAATTGTTCTAGAATATTCAAACTAGGGCTAATTGGAATAGTACATATGTGTATAATTATTGTGCACTATTTTAAAAAGCTTACAAAAATAAAATTCAACACATGGTCAATCCTACTTCACACGCCTAATGCAGCTTGGTGGAGCCTATGTGGAGCTTAGTTGGCATCTTAATTGGTGAAGAATGGACTACATAACGCTAGTGATACAAATGACTGGCCGATTTTTGTGAGTTAATAGAGATCAATTTTCTTCCCAAATTAGTTGGGATTGATTGTATGATATTTGGTAAGGTGTTTACTACTATTTTAGCACATGTTTTGAATGATATTCTTTGATTTTTACAGTCATCAAGTGATGACAAATCTCGTCCAATCAAGGAATACCAAGAAAGCAAGGACAAGACAATCATCCAATCAAGTTGTGCCAAGTAAGCAAGTTGATGTCACATCTGTACAAGGCATTCTTCCAAGGACTTAAAAGAGAATTCTCAAGATGGGATGGTGCCCTAAGGGGGGCGGCCAACTTCAAATAAAAGGAGAAGAAGAGCAAACAAATGCAAGACAAGTCTCACAATTTCTAAAGTGCAAAAAAGACTATCTACTCTCTTCTTCTATTTTCTTTCGTCTCTTTCACTCTCAAGCCTATTGTATCTATATTCAATCATATTGTATAGGATTTATTCATACCACCATACAAGCCTCATTGTTGTAAAAGGTTGATCAAGGTGTGATCAAACCTTCATCCGTTCGGTGGTGGTGTTCTTGATCATTGTGATTGCTTGTTTCGATTGTAAAGGGTTGGAGTTGGTGTGTAACTCCAGCAACCCTTGTGGTAAGGTGTTATTTTGTTTAGTCATAACCGAGGAAGGTGTCCTCGAAGACTGGAGTAGGTTGATTTAACCGAACCAGTATAAAATTCCTTGTGTTCTTTATTTTACTACACAGTACCTTCAGTTTTCAGCACTTTACATCCATTTCGTCGCAATCTTAAAAATAATAAAAGAACTTCAAAAAATTGTAAAATTTTGCAGAAACATAGCCACATCTCTTAAGTTTCATTTGGCGCAAGCTTCAACCTATTTGGACAAGTATAAGTCATTCAAACGTTAATATTTCTGAGACTAGTGCAATCTGATTTTCAGACTTGCAAAGGTTGAGAACTTGGACATATTTGACATACTTCCCAAAGGAATTTTTCAAAACTGTTTCAACACATTTAAATATATATAGTAAGGGGTTTGTCATAAAATTTGCAGACCATTTGGAGCTACGTATTAATCGAAATAAAATTTTTAAGTCAGACTACTGTTTCTGGCAGATTCGCGCAATCTGATCACAAACAATTTTTCAAGGGGTTAGAGGTTGAGTTTTGATCTGAAATCTTTAGGAGATACTCAGAACATCTGAGACTACAATCTCTTCAAAGTTCAGAATTTTTGAAGGCCTGTAACCTAGTTTTTTGAACGTTGCAAAACAGGACCTGAAAACTGAAACTATTTTCAGAAGTTGGGTTTTTGGGTCAAAACATTTCAAAAACCAAAATTTCCGCACCCAATATTCAACCCCCGTTCTAGTGGTGCCTTACTGATCCTACAAGTGGTATCAGAGAGCAGGCACACTCACAACAAGAAGATCCAATGATCTAAGTGAGATGGCAACCACTAGCTTCAAAACTGAACAAGAAGGTATGTCTAGTCAAAGGCCTCCTCTTTTTGATGGTGAGTCCTTTATTCAATGGAAACTTAGAATGAAACTTTTTCTTATGGCTATTGATATTGATCTATGGTCTATTATAGAATATGGCCCATTCGTTCCCTCTAAATTATCTACCATAGATGGTGTCACACTAGAGGTTGTAAAACCAAAACAAGAGTACACTAGCGATGACAAAAAGAGACTAAGTATGAATGCTAGAGCCACGCAATTACTCTTAAACGGGCTAAGTAAAAGTGAATCTAGTTACGTATCAAATTGCTCTAGTGCTCAAGAGATGTGGAGAATTCTTAAGATGAAACATGAAGGGACTAGCCAAGTAAAGGAGTCCAAGATTAATATGCTTATGTCCGCACTTGAGTCTTTCAAATTGTTGCCAAATGAGTCTATTGTTGATATAGATCTACGATTGACTAACATCTATAATTCTCTTGATCTCTTGGCAAAGCTTTCTCTGCGCAAGAAAAGGTCCAAAAGGTACTACGAAGTCTTCCATCCGAATAAGACCCTAAAGTCACAGCAATAGAGGAAAGTAAAGAAACAATATCAATAAAACTGGAGGAACTAATCGGATCGCTAAAGGTATACAAAAACAAACTTACATTAAGGAAATCGGAATCAACGTCAAAATAAGGTAAGACTATTGCTTTTAAATCAAATGAATACATCTCTACTTCTTCCGATCACGTAGATGATAGTGATTCCGAATCAGACAATGATGATTTAATACTATTGGCTAAAGGTTTGAGAAAATTCATGAGAAAGTCATTTAAAAACAAACCTAAGGCTACTTCCACTAAGAAAAATAAAAATAAAACAAATGAGAAGGACGTAAAGTGCTATGAATGCGGGAAACTTGGACACTTGTCATATGACTGTCCTAACAAGGACAAACAAACAAACAAACACCTTGACAAGGATCGGACTAAAACTAGACTCGTCTCATAACCTAAACAAAGGAGAAGAGCTCTCAAGGTCTCCACTTGGAGTGACACATCGACTCTGAGACTCATACAGAAGAAGAGACATCACAAGTACAAAGTATCAAACGAGGTATCTTCTGATTCTGACTCGGATTCTGAACCTTCATATGATGATCTTTTTAGTCAATATTTAGAATTGCACAAATTCACCAAGACTCTCGCAAAAGAAAGAAACGATTAATTGAAGACAAGAAGTTGTTCGAATCTTCTAGCACAAATCTTGTTTCTCAATTAAACGATTCAAAAGAAGAGTCGTCATACATCATCAATGCATTAAAATCAAAGATCTCATCATTAACTACACATAATAATGAAATTAAATCCGAGATTTCAAACTTGAAATCAAGGAATACGGATTTAGAGAAAATGATGAAACAATTTGACACGGGAACTAACATGCTAGATCACATCATTTTATTACAAAAGCATGATAGTGATAAAACCGGATTATGATACATTGAGAAAAACAAAACATCAATTAAACCAACCAAATTCATTTTGTCTAAGAAAATAGAAACATCTAAGACACATATGGCGCCTAAGAAGACGCCTAGGCCCTCTCTCCTTTCATCTCATCATGCTTCTTCTTATCATACAAGATATAATTATGTGCCGTATAGATATGAGAAGAAACCATTAATGCATACACGACATTCATTCCATACATCTAGATCACGCACTATGTACACAAACACAAGAGCATATCAACGACAACCATACAACATACATAAAGGAATACTCGGCCAAAGGCCAAATGTATTCTCACCCCATGTCTACTATGTTGCTCCTTCATCTACATTCTTACCATTTGATAGACTGAGAAAGATCACCCAAGTATGGGTACCGAAAGTTACTTTTACAAAGAGGTGAATAACTAACTCGTAAGGACCCAAATTAAAAGGGTACCTAAAATCATTGTTGTACATTACAGGGAACCCATACATCTAAAGGCATATCAATCAAGTGGTTCCTTGACATTGGTTACTCGAGGCACATGACGGGTGACCCGAGCTTGTTCTCAAAGTTGAAGAAGGTTACAAAAGGTGGATCGGTGACCTTCGGAGACAACAATAAAGGAAGAATCATTGGAAAAGGTACTATCGGAAGTCCAATTATTCTTCAAATCTCCAATGTCTTCTTGGTAAGTAATCTATCCTATAATCTACTTAGCATCTCACAGTTTATTGACAACGGTCTTGATGTGTGTTTCACTCATCCATATTGCAACATAATAAATAAAAATGGAGAAACAGTATTAAAAAGAAAAAGGGAAGGGAATATTTTTACGCTTTCTATGGATGACATGTTAGACGCTAAGGTTAAGTGTTTTATATCAAATGAACCTAACGTTAACTTGTGACATAGACGATTAGGACACATTGGCATTTCTACACTTGAAAAACTTCAATGAAAGAACCTAATACGAGGATTGCCTAAACTTGATTTAGACAACTTTCAGTTGTGTGAATCTTGTATTAAAGGCAAAAAACACGCGAGTCACTTAAACCCAAAAATGAAATTAGCACGTCTAGAGTTTTAGAATTACTACACATTGTTTTGTTTGGTCCTAGTCGTACTAAAAGTCTCGGTGGACGCCATTATACATGTGTTATCGTTGATGATTTTTCTCGCTATACATGGACTTTATTTCTTGCAAATAAAGATGATAGTGCCGTTGAGATTGCGAAACTAATAAAACAACTTGAAAATGAATATGGTTTAAATGTGAAAAAGATTAGAAGCGATAGAGGCGGTGAATTTAAATACAAGGACATGATTGCATTTTGCGAAGAAAAAGGAATCAAACACGAGTTTTCGCCACCTAGAACTCTACAATTAAATGGAGTAGTAGAAAGAAAGAATAGGACACTACAATAAATAGCTAGAACCATGTTGTGTGAAAATAAATTGCCTAGATTTTTGTAAGCGGAAGCCGTAAAATGTGGATGCTATATAGTTAATCGTTTGACCATTAAAAAGAAAATAAATAAAACTCCTTATGAGATAGTAAATGATCGCATGACTAAAATTGATTACTTTTGTGTGTTTGGTTGCAAATGCTTTGTTTTGAATACAAAAGATAATTTAGATAAATTTGAATCTAAATCAATTGAATGCATTTTTGTTGGATATTCTGTGAATTCTAAAGCATATAGATGTTATGATCCCATCACTAGACAAATTTTAGAATCCATTCATGTGAAGTTTAATGAATTTGGTGAGGTTGAAAAAGATAAAGAATATGACGATGATTTTGAACTAAAGCCCGTGTTAGATGATGTAGAGGATGATGGCGTGCATGATATATCGAACACACTAGAAATGCATGAGAACTTAGAGAATAATCAACCAAGATGGCATAGGGATCACCCACGCGATCTCATTATAGGCGATATCACTCATGATGTTCGACCACGTAGAAGAATAAATCCAAATGGAATAAACCAATTTCATGCTATGATATACGAAATTGAACCTAAAAACGTTTTGATGCTTTGAGTGATTCTTCCTGGATTGATGCTATGCATGATGAATTAAATCAATTCGTAAGAAATGATGTATGAGATTTAATGTCACGACCACAAGATAAGACAATAATAGACACAAAGTGGGTGTTTAGAAATAAAATGAATGAAGAAGATAAAGTTGTTAGAAACAAGGCGAGACTTGTAGCACAAGGATATAATCAAGAAGAAGGAATATACTATGACAAAACATTTGCACCCGTAGCACGTTTAGAAGCCATACGACTTTTACTTGCTATTGCTTGCATGAAAGGTTTTAAACTCTATCAAATAGGCGTAAAAAGTGCATTTTTAAATGGTTTTATACAAGAAGAAGTATACGTGAAGCAACCACCTAGTTTTGAAGATTTGAAATACCCCAATCACGTGTACAAATTCAAGAAGGCACTATATGGCTTAAAACAAGCACATAGGGCTTGGTATGATCGGTTTGCTACTTTTCTTTTAGAAAATAGATTTAAAAGAGGCACCATAGATAGCACCTTGTTCTTGAAACAAGATAATCTGGATTTACTAATCATTCAAATTTATGACATCATTTTTGGATCTACATCTCATAAACTTGTTGAAGAATTTGAAACTTGCATGAAATCCGAGTTTGAAATGTCTATGGTTGGTGAATTGAATTACTTTCTTAGCTTGCAAATTAAACAAATGAGTATAGGTATACACATAACTCAAGTTAAATATGTGAATGACATGATTAAAAAGTTCAATTTTGAGAACTTGAAACCATCCCCCATCCCTATGAGTGTCACCACTAAACTAGATAAAGATGAACATCGAAAAGACTTTGATAATGCTTTATATAGGTCTATGATTGGTTTTTTGCTTTATCTTACCGCAAGTAGACCTGATATCATGTTTAGTGTTTGCATGTGTGCACGTTTTCAGAGCCAACCTAAAGTGTCTCATTATAATGATGTGAAGAATATTTCGATGTATTAAGCACACCTCCACTTTAGGAATTTGGTATGATAAAAATTGTGAATTTGACTTGCATGCTTATACTGATGCGGTTTATGGTGGATGTAAAATATATAGAAAAAGCACAAGTGACACTTGTCAATTTATAGGAAATTCACTAATTTCATGGTTTTCGAAAAAGCAAGCAAGTGTGGCCTTATATACTACCGAAGCTGAATACATGACACTTAGTCTTTGTTGCACACAACCATTATGGTTAAAACAACAACTTTCTGATTTCGGTATCACGGTAAATCGTATTCCAATCTATTGTGACAGTATGAGTGCTATAAACTTGTCTAAGAACCTCGTGCTACACTCTAAGGCAAAGCACATAGAAGTACGATATCACTTCATTCGTGATCACGTGAACAATGTTCATATTGTTATAGATCATGTACGCACTAAGGCACAAGTAGCCGACATATTCACTAAGGTACTAAATCAAGCCACGTACGAAAATCTCCGCTCTAAATTAGGCATGATTTTTGTTGATTTGATTTGATATTTCTTTCCATATTTGCATGCACTTTTGATTTTCTTTCCAAAATAAAGGGAAAAAGAGAGTGCATGATTTAAGGGGGAGCGAGAGTGATTGATTGCAAAAATCAAGGGGGAGAAAATTCAAAATTCGAGATCTGAAATTCGAAATTTGAATTTGTGCACGATTGGAGGGGGAGCAATTAAATGTAAATCATGTACTAAGATTATTTTGTAAATCATCAAAAGGGGAAGATTGTTGAGAAAAAGAGTTTGAGTGATTCACAAAAATGCATGATTTAAATAACGTGTGCTAAAGAAATACATGACATATTTTATGGCTTGATACGTTTTGTGACAAACTTACCTCATATACTTTATATATAATATTGTCGTACTAACAAGCCATGAAGCTTTAAAGCTTACATCAAATGGCAAACATTTGTTGTGTTTGAACTATTTTCAGGTGCCACCATTAATGAACTAAACTAGTTCATTAAGTGAAGTACTTAGTTAAATGAACTAAGTAGTTCATTAAATGGAGATATATTTGGAAAATGCATGATGGCAACAAATTGAAGAATAGAAAGTCTCCTTACTTATCCATATCACACGTCATTTATATACCTTATATATATATATATTTGATAAAAAGGCACAATACACATATATTCCGACGTACGTCAACATCACACCACTATACTTACCTCATATTTATGAGAATATTCAGGTCTTATATCATATGATATAAGTCATGGTGATAACAAAATTATTACGACACGTTACAAGGTTATAAACAAAAAATTGTCGTATCGGGTGACTACCGAAACTTCGTTAACGTGTCACGTACTTGACATATATAGATGGCCAGTCCATAGACTTCGAAAATGGACAAACATTTTGTGGCTTACATGATATACTCAGCCATAAAATCATTCCATGTTGGCACGCACAAATCACTCCCAATTAAGGCCAAATTATGGAGATTCCAAATTCACATTTTAAGCATATGTGGGCGCCAACTTTACTCAGTCATTAGAGCTGAATATTCAAGTTATTTTATGTATATTATGTGTAACATAATATATATAACATGTGCAAAAAATTTGAATTTA
The DNA here is from genome assembly GCA_036186865.1 of Eustoma russellianum. Classification (NCBI taxonomy): domain Eukaryota; kingdom Viridiplantae; phylum Streptophyta; class Magnoliopsida; order Gentianales; family Gentianaceae; genus Eustoma; species Eustoma russellianum. The sequence continues at coordinate 20,375,795 of AP025074.1, read as the reverse complement.
ATCGGAGAAATATTGCGTAATCGGCAAAAGTCGAAAATTCGGTTTTCTACGAACACAACACATGGAACGTTTTTGGCATGACATGTAACATGTATCTAGACAATTTTTACATACATACTAAATTGTTCTAGAATATTCAAATTAGGGCTGATTGGAATATTACATATGTGTATAATTATTGTGCACTATTTTAAAAAGCTTACAAAAATAAAATTCAGCACATGGCCAATCCTACTTCACACGCCTAATGAAGCTTGGTGGAGCCTATGTGGAGCTTAGTTGGCATCTTGATTGGTGAAGAATGGACTACATAACGCGAGTGACTTAATGGAGGGAGCTACACAAGGTAATATTTCAAACTATGTTACAAATGTAACACATGCTGAAAATTCAGCATGTGAGACATCAAGGTGGCCGAATTTATGTCTCTTAATTGTGATCAATTTGCTTCTCAATTTTCAAGGGATTGATGTGTAGTAATAAGGTAACAATTTCAAAATTTTGAGATTATTACATATGCTGAAAATTTAGCATGTGATACAAATGAATGGCTTATTTTTGTGAGTTAATGGAGATTAATTTTCTTCCCAAATTAGTTGGGATTAATTGTATGATATTTGGTAAGGTGTTTACTACTATTTTGGCACATGTTTTGAATGATATTCTCAGATTTTTACAGTCATCAAGTGATGACAAATCTCATCCAATCAAGGAGTGTCAAGTAAGCAAGGCCAAGAGAATCATCCAATCAAGTTGTGCCAAGTAAGCAAGTTGATGTCACATCTATACAAGGAATTCTTCCAAGGACTTAGAAGAGAATTCTCAAGATGGGATGGTACCCTAAGGGGGGCGGCCAACTTCAAATAAAAGAAGAAGAAGAGCAAACAAATGCAAGACAAGTCTCACAATTTCTAAAGTGCAAAAAAGACTATCTACTCTCTTCTTCTATATTTCTTTCGTCTCTTTCACTCTCAAGCCTATTGTATCTATATTCAAACATATTGTATAGGATTTATTCATACCACCATACATGCCTCATTGTTGTAAAAGGTTGATCAAGGTGTGATCAAACCTTCATCCGTTCGGTGGTGGTGTTCGTGATCATTGTGATTGCTTGTTTCGATTGTAAAGGGTTGAAGTTGGTGTGTAACTCCAGCAACCTTGTGGTAAGGTGTTATTTTGTTTAGTGATGACCGAGGAAGATATCCTCAAAGACTGGAGTAGGTTGATTTAACCGAACCAGTATAAAATTCCTTGTGTTCTTTACTTTACTGCACAGTACCTTCAGTTTTCAGCACTTTACATCCATTTCGTTGCAATCTTAAAAATAGTAAACAAATTTTAAAAATTGTAAAAGTTTGCAGAAACATAGACACATATCCTAAGTTTCATTTGGCGCAAGTTTCAACCCATTTGGACAAGTATAAGTCATTCAAACGTTAATAGTTCTAAGACTAGTGCAATCTGATTTTCAGACTTGCAAAGGTTGAGAACTTGGACGTATTTGACATACTTCCTAAAGGAATTTTTTAAAATTGTTTCCACCCATTTAAATACATATGTAAGGGGTTTTCATTAAATTTTCAGACCATTTGGAGCTACGTATTAATCGGAATAAAAGTTTTAAATCAGACTACTGTTTCTGGCAGATTCGTGCAATCTGACCACAAACAATTTTTTAAGGGGTTAGAGGTTGAGTTTTGATCTGAAATTTTTAGGAGATACTCAGAACATCTGAGACTACAATCTCACCAAATTTCAGAATTTTTGAAGGTCTGTAACCTGGGGTTTCAAACATTGCAAAACAGGACCTGAAAACTGAAACTGTTTTCAGAAGTTGGGTTTTTGGGTCAAAACATTTAAAAACCAAATTTTCCGCACCCACTATTCAACCCCTCTTCTAGTGGTGACTTACAGGTCCTACAGTATCAGAGCGCAGGCACACTCACTACAAGAAGATCCAACGATCTTTGTGAGATGGCATCCACTAGTTACAAAACCGAGCCAGATGGAATGTCAAGTGTAAGGCCTCCTCTTTTTGATGGTGAGTCTTTTATACAATAGAAATTTGGAATGAAACTTTTCTTTTTGGCTATTGATATAGACTTGTGGTCCATTATAGAAGATCACCCTTTTATTCCTTCTAAGTTATCCACGGTTGATGGTATCACACTAGAAGTCGTAAAAACAAAATAAGAATATACTATTAATGACAAAAAGAAATTAAGTATGAATGCTAGAGCCATGCAACTTCTTTTAAACGGCTTGAGTAAAAGTGAATTGAGTTATGTGTCAAATTGCTTTAGTGCCCAAGAAATGTGAAAAATTCATGAAATGAAACATGAAGGTACTAGTCAAGTTAAAGAGTCTAAGATAAACATGCTAATGTCTACTCTTGAATCCTTCAAGTTATTATCAAATGAATCTATTGTTGATATGGATCTAAGATTGACTAATACTTACAATTCTTATGAGTCTCTTGGAAAGGTATTTTCTTCACAGGAGAAGGTGCAAAAAGTGCTAAGAAGTCTCTCATCCGAATGGGATTCAAAAGTAACTGCAATCAATGAAAGTAAGGAAACTAAATCAATAAAGATGGAGTAATTAATCGGATCATTGAAGGTATATGAAAACAAACTCACTCTAAGAAATTCTGAATCTACTTCTAAACAAGATAAGGTTATAGCGTTTACATCAAATGAATACGTCTCTACCTCTTATAATCACATAGATGATAGTGAGACGGATCCCGATGATGAAGATCTAATCACGTTGGCAAAAATATTAAGAAAGATAATGAGAAAATCGCTTAAAGACAAACCTAAGTCTACTTTATCTAAGAATCAAAGAAATAAAAATAAAAATAACGAGGATATTAAGTGTTATACTTTTGGAAGACTTGGACATATCTCTTATTGCTGCCCGAACAAGGACAAAACAATGAACAAAAACCATGACAAGGATCGGAAAAAACTAGACCCGTATCAGAACCTAAACAAAGGAGAAGAGCCATTAAAGCCTCCACATGGAGTGATTCATCCGATTCCAAAAGTGAAGAAGCCGAAGAGGAAATGGCTCAAGTATGCTTTGCATCCAAAGCATCAAACGAGGTATCTTCTAATTCTGATTTTGATTCAGAGCCTTCTTATGGTGACTTATTTTGTCAATATCTTGAGTTGCATAAGTTTTCTAAGGCTCTTGCAAAAGAAAAGAAACGCTTAATTGAAGACAAAAAATTATTAGAATCTTGAAACACGAATCTTGTATCTCAATTAAACAATTCAAAAGAAGAGTCGTCTTGCATGAAAAATTCATTAAAATATGAGATTTTCTCCTTAAAATCCGAGAGCACTGAGATGAAAGTCGAGATTTCAAATTTGAAATCAAGAAACGCAAATTTAGAAAAGACCATGAAACAATTCGATTCGGGTACGAACATGCTAGATCGTCTCATTTCCTCCCAAAAGCATGAAAATGATAAAACTGAATTATGGTATGTGGAAGATAGTAAAGCACAAAATAAGTCTACCAACTTTATTTTATCTAAGAAACCATGTGCATTCAAGACAACTATACGGCCTAAGAAGATATCAAGTGCACCACCCACTATATCTCATCGCACTTCTTCTTTTTCATCTCATACGAAATATAATCATGTGCTATATAAATATGAAAGGAAACTATTGATGCATACACGACATTCATAGAACACAAATGCATCTAGATCACGGACCATGAACACTAACACAAAGGCATATCAAAAACGAAAATCTTATCATGAGTGTGATGGCATTCTCGGCCGTAGGCCAAACGGATTTGCGCCTAACATCTATTATATTGCTTCTTCATCTCTTTTCTCACCTTTTGTAAGACCAAGAAATATCACCCAAGTTTGGGTATCAAAAGGTACTTTTGCAAAGGGTTAAATCAATAACCCTTAAGAACGCACTTGGAATGCATGATTTTTGTTGATATACCATAAACTGCTATTTCTTAACATTCTTACTTGTATTTTTGATGACATTTACAAAATAAAGGGGGAGATAGAAGTATGATTTAAGGGAGAGAGAGAAGCATGATTTAAGGGGGAGAACGATATAAAATTCAAATTTTATATTTGTGCATAATTGTAGGGGGAGTGACCACATTTAAATCATGAAGCAATGTTATTTTGCAAATCATCAAAAGGGGGAGATTGTTGAGAAAAAGGGCTTGCGTTGGATAAACTATAAAATATCAAATATTAACATATATAGTTTTTGTTGGTCAATGATGGTACTTTATTCTGTTATAAAAGCAGAGAATAGAGATGAAGATATACATGTTAGTTTAGACGAGGTTTCAACTATCATAAATATAGTACAGAATTATAACATGTAAAGGGACCATACTCAGCCCAAGAAAAGGGGCACCCTCAAAATTAAAATCCAGTTATCTTAAGGTTAATTTTATCCTTTGATGAATATGTTATATATGCCATCCACCTACTTTTCAAGTTCTCATTAGTATCTATTCTTCATTTCTGCTGTAAATTTATGAAATTTTCAATATTATCATATTTATGTATTACGTATTACGCTTTCAAATATTGTAGATCTTTCTATCATTTTCTTCGATTTGAATTAAACTTCATGATTGACGAGGACGGATCCACACCAGGTGGATTAAAGGTGATCCGAAGAGAACGCCGCTAGCACCTCATTGAGGCCTTTTCCGTAACCTGCGAGAGGAAGATGACGTTAGAGACCCAATGCTACTGCCTTAGGGAAACCCCTCCGACGCTCAAGTCATTTATGTGCATGTTTATGTGAATATGTGTTTGAAGTAAATGTCGAAGAAACCTGGAAAGTGTTCTCTTTGTAGAGAAAGTGGTTGTTTTAGCTGGGTAGGGTTGTATTCAGCGTTGTTGAGCTCAGGTTGGCTTCGTTGAGCATAGATTGAGCTTAGATTGGCTTAAGCTAAGGAAGCGCTTCTTTATAGATGTTGGAGTAAAAGACTGCATAGCAAAGAGCAATATGGTGATGACACTTCGTTGCTCTGTAAAGCTAAGGAAGCGCTTCTTTATAGATGTTGGAGTAAAAGACTGCATAGCAAAGAGCAATATGGTGATGACACTTCGTTGCTCTGTTGGCGGCGGTTGCTTGCATTCTGCCACGTGGTGACAGATGGTTGCGCTGTTGGGAGTTCTTGTCTGCATGGTGGCCACATGTTGCCATGTATCAGGCTGTTATGACCAAGGTTGCTGGGTGGAAGGAGTCTGCCTAAGCATGTTGTGGCCGAGCTAAGGTGCTGCCTGAGCAGTTCAGCTAAAAAATCGAGGTGGGGGTAGTATGAAGTTAGTCCAGGATGTTCTGACCTGGACGAGCTGATCTGAAGGTGCCACCCTATGCGCTCTTGCTGGGCTGACCTTTGGTAAGCTCTGAGTTGATCTGAACACATCCTTTGGCCGCATTGAATTGAAGAGCGTTGCCCTTGTCCCTTAGCTGAGCTGAATCTGAGCTGAACTTCGAGGTCCTTTAGGCGCGGTTTGTGCTGAACAAAACTGATCTGGGCTCGCTGGAAGGTTTGCCTCCTAGGCTTAGGCCTGTTGGATGACTTTACAGGTGGCACTAGGCTAGCCGACCTGAACTGGCTAAGGCCTGCTAAGAAAGCCTTAGGTAGAGCTGGCTTGCTAGTTCCGTAGGAGGAAGTGGAACTGGACTGACCGGACTGAACTAAGCTGCGGCCAGCAGTGGGACCCAGCAACGTTAACTGTTGCTAACTGATGTGAAAATACCTGTTGTTTCCAGCAACTAGTTTCTAGGTTCGTCATATGCCCCCAGGTTAGTATGGTTGGGCTGAGCTTTAACTTTATCAGCACGGGTAGACTAATCTTGTCAATAAAACCAAGGCATTCTGCTAAGTGGAGAGTTGCTGACGTGTCACCTTCTGATTGGGCAGTATCGGATAATTAATATAAAGTTGGCGTCGATACAGATATCGAGCAGATACAGCGAATCATTTGTACAACGGCTAAAGAATTTAAGGGAGAGTTTTACGAGGAGTCACCTAGGTCCGGAGTTGATGGTTTAAAGCACCCCCTAGGCAGAACTTTTCTTTTTTATATTCTTCTGCAATCAGATTCGAAATTTCATCTTCCCTCTCCAGCGGCTTTTCCCTCTGTTTTCAAGTAAGTTTTCTCGCTTTAGTGCTATCATGTCGTCTTCTAGGGATTCTCAGAACCCTAATTCCGCCTCTGCTGGCAGCACAGCGGCGGATTCCTTTTCTTGGTCGTCTTCCAAGGGGAACTTGGAGGCTACTGCAGGTCCAAGCAACATTGTTGGCCGTAGCAGCTTGGTCTCCATAGCGGGACCTTCAGAGAGCCCAAATTGCAAACCTAAAGTAGGTTTCGCTTCTCTATCTTTCGGGTCAGTCAATCGGGGCGAAGCCGTGGGCTTGGGTGGAAAACCAACCCTGTACTTTGTCTCGGGCTGAGCTCTGGCAACTTTATCAAATAGATTGTGATAGGTTTGATTATATTCTTCCCCCAGCTGGGTGCGCTGCCCATGATCCCCAACGGGTTATGAGGCGGTGTACAAAGAATATTTCAAAAATGGATTTTCTTTGCTCATCCCTACTCCTCTGAAGCTGATTCTTCTATTCTATCAACTTAGATTGCCTCAGTTCGATCCAAATGGACTTAGAATCTTAGCCTGTTACTTCCTTTTTCAACGGTTAGTCCAAGTCAGTTTTGACGTTGAAGTTTTCAGAGGTTTCTTTGCTTGTAAGGCCTCTGAAAGCTGGTATTACTTCAGTAGGCGGGCCTTGAACAAGACGTTCTACTTTTCCATTAACCTTCCTTCCTTGACAAAAATCAGAAAGGAAAATTTTCTACGCAAGGAAGGTTGGCACTACTAGCCAGGACGTTTGGAGGACGTCCAAAGCTGACAACAAACTGTCTGCTAGGAAATTCCAAGAGATAGCCAAGAGTCTACAGAACTTCAAGACCACGGTGAATTGGCTTAAGGTCAATGATCATATGTTGAAGATGGCCGAGCTGGATCATCTGGTGTGTGGCCCCAGCTTCAGCGTCTTGGGGAGGGAAGTCTAGAGGTCGTCCAGGGTAGGAATCCAGCCTTTGCACTTTTATGGTATTTCTGGTTTATGACTGAGCTGAACTGGTGATTTTGCAGAAGCTGTGGAGGTTTTTGATGCTGACATAATGGCTGCAATATTATCTAAAAGAAAGAAGAAAACAACAGCAACGAGTCAGTCTGAGGTGCTGCTCAAGAGACAGAGGAGCCTTAACCAGTTGCATCAACTGGGCTGATGCTTGGGGCTCCTGAGGGTAATCAGCTCAGAGAATTGGAAGATCAAGGGGTGCATCTAGCACAGGTATAAGTTCAATCTTTGAACTTTTCATTTTTTTCTGCGTATATGCTGACCTGTAGAATTATGCAGAGCTATTGTAGGAGGCAGGAGTTTTGCCCCCAGCTGGAGCTGTGCCAGTAATACAAGCTACCCCTACCAGCACTGTAGTTGGAGTGGTCTGAAGAACAAGAGGAGGTTGAGCTGACTCTGCGTCCACCAAAGAGAAGGCAGGGCCAAGAAACTGGCCCATCTATGCAGCCATACTTTAGGCAGGAAGAGTGTTTTAGCCCTACTGGATCCCCTACTCCCAAGGTGCCACAACCTTCAAAAGATGATACGGCAGAGGAGCAGTGCGAGGTTCCTGAAGAGGAGAGCGACGAAGACATTGAAGTAGCTCGTCGGCTGAATAAAGAGTCAGTCTCCTCTGCTGATCTGAAGAAATTTGATAAGCTCTCCTTTGGAGAGCTGGTGGAGCAAGCTCATCGTGACTTGGCTCTGGTAAGTTTTTATACTTGTTTCAGATCTTAAATTGTCTAACAAGAGTCTGAAAGTTCTGATTTCTTTGCAGTCTAGAGCCTCTCAAGTGGAGCTTCTTAGCCGGGCTGAGGAGTTAAGAAGACACTTGGACAAAGAGATGAACTCTCGGATTCACCTCGCCAAATTGGCCAAGGAAAGATGTTGAAGGATTACTGAGTTGAAGGCTAAACTGGAGAGGTCGAAGGAGAATGAGGCAGAGGCACGAGCTGCCTTGGCCACATCTTCCCGGGTTAATGAGGCTCTACAGAGCCAAGTTGCTGAGATGGAGCAGTCCTCGAAGTGAGCTGAGGTGGAAAATCAAGATCTCATGGCTGAGAATTAAACCCTCCGAGTGAGAACCGGTCTTTGATGGCTGACCTAAAAAGGCCAATACAACTCGAGCAGAAAATGGAGCACGAGATGACTGAGCATCGTGATGAAGCTGCACTGATTCCTCAAAGATTATTTGAAGCTAAGGAGCAAGCTGTAGCTGAGTTCTGGAAATCTCCTTTGCTGTCTGAGAATGTGGCGCTTCTGCAAGGATGTGCTGTGGAGATGGGCCAGACTATAACAATAGATGCCTGCCCTGCAGTGAATCCTTTCCTAGATAGGAATAATCCCCAAATAGCTGAACTATATAACCCTCAGGCCAAATAGGTCTTCAGTACTCAATGTAAACATTTCTGTGAAGGGGTAGATCTTAGGGAGGAATTCGTAATTCTAGGCACTTGCCTTCTTGAATGTAATTGCTTCAGTTCTTCAATGAAATTTGCTCATGTGATACTCTTTTCCAGTTGAAATTTCATACTGTCTTGAAATGATAAGTTTTGTCTGCTTTAGAGACTTAAACAGCCGAACATAGCATTAACAATCTCATTGACTGTTAAAGTATGAGCAGAGCTGAAGAACTAGAATAAAAATAAACATATTATCTTACTAGGCTGAGCTAGCTTAAGAGCTTGAATAAGAAATGGGCATGTTAGACTGTCAGGCTGAGCTAAAAATCCTTATTTGAAATGACCAAGGATTATTTTCAGTAGAGATTATTCGAGATACATGATTTGAGATCAGCCGAGGTGAATCTACTCGGGAGGTATTAGAGAAGTGCATGTCACTCGACGTACCCCGCTTCGAGCACGATTGCCATAAGTCCTAATAGCCTTGGGAGCTTCAAGGCCGAGGATCTATTTTCTGGAATGAATTTATAAGCCATAAGGCCAAAGTCATCGTATTCAAGGTAGGTGCGACAGATTAACTTGCCGCGTCCCAAGTCCCCTTATGAACCATAAGACAGAGGACGGAGGTGAACCCTTGATCAACCATAAGGCCGAGGTCACCTTTTTGATGGGTAGGCACGAAACCTATTGCGTCCTAAGTCTCCTTATGAACCATAAGGTAGTGGACGGAGGTGACTCCCTTAGGTCACCATTCTTGATGGTAGGCGTGAAACTTGTCGTGTCCCTGGTCTCCTTATAAACCATAAGGCAGAGGACGAAGGTGACTCCCTTAGGTCACCATTTTTTAGGGTAGGCGGAAAACTTGTCACGTCCCTGGTCCTCTTATAAACCATAAGGCAGAGGACGGAGGTGACTCCTTTTGGTCACCATTTTTTTAGGGTAGGCGCGAAACATGTTGCGTCCCTTATGAATCTCCTTATAATCATAAGGCAGAAGATCAATAATTGTGTCCCCAACATGGGAGGACATATTTGAACTTGCACGGAGTTTAGCCGAAGAAGGCTGAGCAGTGCCAGAGATAGAATACTGAGCTGAGCTGAATACAGTGATCAGAGATCGCATAATAATCACAGCAAACGGATGTTTCTATCCAAGCTGAGTTCACTAAAACTTTGGCACTGAACTGCACTGAGCTTAATCATATGCAGCACGAATCATAAGTAGAGAAGATTCTTTGTATCTTGGAGGGCAAGGCATTATATAATCCTCAGAAGTAGCGGTTTGGATGCGATGACTGGACAAGGCTCTACACCTTCTTTATGCTAAGATTGCCTGGATAACGCCAAAGGAGAAATTCCTCACAAATGGTGCATTAGATTCAAAGTCCACCGCTCGAGGCAGAGTAGAAGGAGGCAATAGACAAGCGCCTTGGCCGAGCTATGCTGCGCTTAATAGAAAATAAAATTGCAAAAAAGTAGCATCTCTCCTTAGGAGGTCGGCCAGTGTGAATTAAACGCCAGAAAAGAAAGGCACTGCTTAGCTGATCTAATAATTAGAGAACAACAAGAAGACTCTGTAAGCTATCCTGAGCTTATCGATAGTATAAACGCAGCAATCAGAAGCTTCCAGCCAAGATGGGCTGCACTAGGACTTTTCAGCTATCACACACGCTGAGCTGTACTGAGCCCAATAGGAAATAAGACTACAGAAGAGAATTACAAAGGGTACCTCCGCTTAGGAGGTCGACCACTGAAAATTAGATGCCAAAAGAGACACTATGCTGAGCTGATCTGGTCTTAATAATTAGAGCGGCGAAGAGATGATAAGAGCTTCAACGGTAGACGTAAATGCGACATCCAGATAATCAAAGCCGATATGGGTTGCACTAGGACTTGCAGAGATCACCTGCGCTGGACTATGCTGGGTGCAGCGATAAGAGGCGCATCACAAATTATTAATGAGCATAATCAATTTTTTGAACCTTGAGATGGCAATGCAGTATATAATCTTCATAGATTTATCCAGTTGAATAAGATAGCGATTTAGACGCAATAACTGAGTGGGGCTTCATGCCCCATGTACGCTAAGCTTGCTCAGAATGGACATGCTTTGTATTTGAACAATTTGATTGTAACAACGAATATTGAACAAGTACTTGTTTATTCTATTAAATAATGTACACATGCAAGATACAATTAAATTTGGATACATGCCAAGTACTCGGACTTTTAGCTTTCAGGTCGGCATGTCTGCTGACCATGCTAGGCAGTCCTGCAAACTTGTTTGTACAGAAAATTATTCACCACAACCTATCTATAAGACCAATTTGAGGGTCATCCGAGGTGACTTTTGTAGGACCCGTATAGCACCACTGGAAGGGGGCGAATTGAATAGTGAGAGCGGAAAATTCGGTTTTAAAAACTTTTTGAACCAAATTACTCACTTCTGAAAATAGTTTCTGTTTTCAAAACCTGATTTGATTTATTTAAATGGCCTAGTTGTAGACCTCAAAAATTATGAAATTTGGTGAAGTTGTACTCTCTTATGTTATGATTGACTCACAAAAATTTCAAATTACATTTCCAAGCCTCATCCCTTGAAATTGCGTTTTTGGTCAGATTGCACAAATCTGCCAAAAACTGTATTCTGAATTGAAAATTTTATTCCTGTTAATTGGGAACTCTAAATAGCCTGTAAATTTTATGGTCAGACCTTCAAGATATGTAATTTAATGTGTTGAAACAGTTTTTCAAAATTCCTTTGGTAAGTATGTCAAATACGTTGATGTTCTCAACCTTTGCAAGTCTGAAAATCAGATTGCACTAGTCTCAGAATTATTAACGTTTCATTGACTTATTCTTATCCAAATGAGGTGAAACTTATGCCAAATGAAAACTAGGACGTGTGGCTATGCTTTTGCCAAATTTCATGATTTTTGAAAATCGTTTGCGGTTCTTACCGTTGCAATAAAATCGATGCAGAAAATTAGAAACTGAATGTAAAGTGCAGAAAAGTAAGAACACCAAGAATGTTATACTGGTTCGGTTAAAAAAACCTACTCCAGTCTTCGAGAAAACCTTCCTCGGTTATCACTAAACACAAAAAATATCTTATCACAAGGGTGACTGGATTTAAATACTAACTCCACCCTTTTACAATCAAAACAATCAAACAAACCAATCACGAACACCACCACCGATCGAATGAAGGTTTGATCACACCTTGATCAACCTTTTACAAAAAATAAATGTGTATAGGTGGTATAATCAAAGCCTATATAATATGTAGAATATATGAATGATAGGCTTGAGACTAAGAAGAAGAGAAAGAAAGAAAGAAGAAGAGAGTAGTCTTACTTTTTGCACTTGTAAGAATATGAATTGTTGCATAGCTTTGTCTTGCATCATCTTGCCTTTTTATCACATTTTGGCAGCCCCCCGAGGGTTCCTCTTCCTCCTTGAGAATTGTCTTTAATGTCCTTGGAAGATTGTCTTGTGTAAAAGATGACACAATCTTGCTTACTTAGTGCAATATGATTGGAGGGATGACTTATCCTTGCCTAGTTGTCACTTGTTGATTGACTAACGTTAGTCCACCTTGGCACCCTTTAAATGAGCTGTAAATTTTTCAAAAAAAAATCTAAAAACATGTGCTCAAAATCAAGTTAAATAATTACCATATCATCATAATTCAATCCCTTAAATTTTGGAAGACAAATTGAAGACAAAAACATGCCAAAAAATCGGCCAACTAGCTTTTCCATGTGCTGAAATTTTTAGCATGTGGTTCTTTTGAATTCTTTCCATATGTGTTGCCCTCTTCAATGTCACCAATCTTGTGTGGCATGTCCTCCACCAATTGAAGTGCCAAATAAGCTCCACCTTGGCTCCAACATGGCTGAAATGGCGTGTAAAGAAGACTGCACATGTGCTGAAATTTTCTTTTGGCAAGCTTTGTCAAATAATACACAATATTCACACATATATGGTAAATTATAATCAGCCCTATTTTGAATTTTCTAGAAGACTTTAACATGTCTTGAATGTGTAAAAAGTGTCTTGATACATGTTACATCTATGCCAAAAACGTTCCATGTGTGTACGTTCGTAGAAAATTGTATTTTCGACTTTCGTCGATTACGCGATTTTTCTCCGATTAATTTCAAACTTCTTACACATGTAATATATATTATGTCACACATAATATACACACAATGAAGTGTATATTTAGCTATAATGGCTGATGAAAAACATCACATATGTAAAAATAAAATTGACTTTGAATTCTCCATAAATCTAGGCTAAATTGTGGGTGATTTGTGTGTGCCAACGTGGTATGACTTTGTGGCTGATTGTAACATGTTTAACACGAAATTTTGAAGAATTTTTGATGTATATAGGCTGACCATTTTATATGGCAAGTACGTGACATGTCAGTGAAGTTTCGATAGTCATCCGATACGACAATTTTTGGTTTACTACCTTGTAACATGTCGTTATAATTTTGACGTCACCATGATTTATGCCATATGATATAAGACCTGAATATACTTATAAATATGAGATGTATATAGTGGTGTGACGTCGACGTATATTTATAATATATGTGACGTGTCGGTGGTACGTCAGAATATAAGTATACAGTGCCTTCTTTTAAAAAAATATGGATATATATATTAAACGTAAAAATGGAGCGTAAATAAAATGAGGAGAATACTTTCCATTTTCAAATTTGTTGCCATATAGCTCTCTCCAAATATGTCTCCATTTAATGAACTAGTTAGTTCATTAACTTAAGCACTTCACTTAATGAACTAGTTTAGTTCATTAATCATGGCACCTGAAAATAGTACAAAGACAACAAATGTTTGCCATATGATGTAAGCTTTAAAGCTTCATAGCTTGTTAGTACGGCAACAATATACATAAGCATGTAAAGCATGTTTATCACATAAGCGTGTCAAGTAATAATTTATTCATACATTTCGTAAGCACATAGCATTTAAATCATGTATTTGAAAATCACTCGAACCCTTTTTCTCAACAACCTTGTCGACTCCCCATGGGCTTTCTTAAGGCCGTCCTACCTGGGTCAACCTTGTGCGTCAGTGCTGTGCCATATCTCCCAGTCATATCTGGGTCTTTATCCTCAGGCGACCTGCATCTATAGTCAGGTCGGCATATTTTGTCAGGAGGAGGATGGGTAAACTCCAGTCTGTTGTACAACCTTGACATCGGGTTGTAGTATTGCTGCAGATAGCCTGGCTCGATTAGGTGCTTAATTTCTTGGGTGAGCTGCCTGTAGTCCTCTGTGTCATGCCCGATATCATGGTGGAAAAGACAGTACAACCTTGGATCCCTTTTGTGTATTAGACCTGACAGAGGCTTAGGATCTCTGGTTAGATATTCCCTCCTCATGACAGTCAAAATATGAGTTTTGGAGGCCAATAGAGGCATAACCTCTTCACCTCGGCCTCCGAGGCGCTTAAGAGCAGTGCGTCTTTCGCGCGATTTGCCCTTGGCACCCTTGTCAACTTCTCTGCCATGCCTGAGTGGCTGTAGCGCTTTCTGTGCATGTTTCAGGTGATGTGCCAGAGCTTCTAAAGGCTTAGTTGTGGATGGCTGGCGGCTAGGCCACCGACCTGAGCACTGGCCTTGGCCATGAACCCTTCTCGAGATTCAGGATAATACTGTGGGCGAGTTAGGGAGTACTTTATGCGCTCTCTTCTCTGACGAGAGTCATGGTGCAGGACTTCATTAGGTCCAACAACTGGAGCTTTCCCTTTCATCTCTCTCACCACAGCCTGGAACACGTTTGGATTCTGGGCCACATACCGAACGGCCCTAACGTGCTCCTTATATGTAAATCCAGCAGCTGGAGTCGAGGATTTTGCTAGACCAGGGGAGACCTGGTACGATTGGGGTCGAGAGGAGCGTTCATGCCTTCGAGGGGTAGAAGATCTCCTGCCCCCTCGCTTACTGTTTTTATCCATTTTTTGGAAGATGGATAGTAAGCTACTTGGCTAAAAGACTTTATAAGGAATAAGTTTAGAAAGAGTTCGGGGACTTTATAGGGAGTAAGTTTAGAAAGAGTTCGAGGTTCAAGGCCCTCTTTGTAGCGTCAAATGATAAGGACGGATCCTCACCAGGTGGATCACAAGTATCTGGAGAGAACGTCGCTAGCACCTTGTTAAGGCCTTTTCTGTAACCTGCGAGGAGAAGACAACGTTAGAGAACCCTCCAACGCTCAAGTCAGTTATGAGCATGTTTATGTGAATATATTTTTGAAGTAGAGGTCGGAGCAACCTGGAAAGTGTTCTCTTTGTAGAGAAAGTGGTTGTTTTAGCTGGGTAGGGCTGTATTCAGCATTGCTGAGCTTAGGTTGGCTTCGTTTAGCATAGAATGAGCTTAGAATGGCTTCAACTGAGGAAACATTTCTTTATAGATGTTGGAGTAAAAGACTGCATGACAAGGAGCAATATGGTGATGACACTTGGCTGCTCTGTTGGCAGCGGTTGCTTGCATGTCTGCCACATGTTGACAGATGGCTGCGCTGCTGGTAGTTCTTGTCTGCATAGTGGCCACGTGTTGTCACTTGTCGGGCTGTTTGGCCAAGGTTGCTGGGTGGAAAGAGTCTGCCTAAGCATGCTGTGGCCGAGCTGAGGTGCTGCCTGAACAGTTCAGCTGAAAAATCGAGGTGGGGGTAGTATGAAGTTAGTCCAGGATGTTGTAACCTGGACGAGCTGATTTGAAGGTGCTGCCCTAGGCTCTATTACCAGGCTGACCTGAGGTAAACTCTGATTTGATCTGAACACATCCTTTGGCCGCGTCAAGCTGAAGAGCGTTACCCTTGTACCTTAGCTGAGCTGAATCAGATCTGAACTACTAGGCCCTTTAGGTATGGCTTGTGCTGAACAGAACTGACCTGGGCTCGTTGGAAGGTTTGTCTCCTAAGCTTAGGCCTTTTGGATGACTTTACAAGTGAAACTAAGCTGGCCGAGCTGAACTGGCCAAGGCCTGCTGAGGAAGCTCACCTAGGCAGAGATGGCTTGCTAGTTCGCAAGAGGGAGTGGAACTAGACTGGCCGGGCTGAACTGAGCTGCGACAAACAGTGGGACCTAGTAACGTTGACTGTTGATGACTGATGTGAAAATACATGTCGTTTCTAATAGTTAGTTTCTCGGTTCGTCAATGATTATAAACCATACAATCCCTTTAGTGTATTTGTTTTTTTGCACTTTGACGGTTCATATATGTAACAAATAATGGATTTCTTTACTCGGGTTGGAACATTGCTCCAAAAAGGCATAGGTTCTAACCAAGACACATGCAGAGTGAGTACAATACTGTTGTCCGGGTCAATAATGGCGAAGCATCCGGGTTTGCAGTATACCCCTTGCAGTGGATCCTGACAAAGCCTTGCAACCTAAGAGGCCGCTGAGTTTCTGATTTGCATCCTCTACGAATCATTTTGAGACTGAGACGGTAGGACCCACGGGACCATGAGTATTGGCTTTTTGCTCCAGAAATAACGGATTTCTTCGACTGTGCCAGTAGCATAAATTTTCTGAAGAAGCAAAGAAAATAGCCATTGTTATACTCGTTCATTGCTTTGCATATTCCTTCAGCAATGTTCCACGGATTATGCTCACAAGACTATTCTCATTCTGCGCAATATACTGATTGGAAGTTGGTTTTCAGAATTTGAAGAATACAAAAGATTATGAATTCTGCACAAATATTTACCATCTCCGATAGTCCAATCCCACCCCTGTAGGTGGGTACTATGAGAAAAAGGTTTAAATAAAACCCATGCTTTTGTTCAATACTTCAGTCCAATATGGAAAAATCCACTTGCAAATGATTTTGACTGTACTGTCAATTTAGAAAAGATATGTTAAATTTGCAGTTAACAGTGTTTGTTTTGGATAGTATTATTCACTTCTTTTCTTCTTAAAGAAAGAGTGAAGCGTGAAAAACTATGGAATCCATGTTTCTTAATTAACGTTTGGATTTTTTAAGATGGTATTGTTCATCCATATTGTACACTAATGATTATGTTTATATATTTCCTACCTGGCTAGAAGCATTTAGCATGATAACATTCACTCATCTTTTCAAGGATTCTTTTTAAAGAGTTGGTAATTATATCATATGGTATTATTGAACATCTACAATGAATTTTCCTGGGAGAAAAAGCCGTAAAAGAAAATGAAAAAAAAAACTTTAAAATTAAAAATAAAATAAAAACCTCGCCTCTTTATATTGCATTTGACAGGTCAGAACAGTGGGCCGCCTTACGGGGTTTCTGCCGTTAGACCATCTCCAATGGGTGCACCAAAACACTCATTTGTGCAAAAACTCACTCCAACCAAACACCAAACATTGCATCAAATAGATGAAAATGAATAGTGTTGCACCAAATAGGTGCAACAGTATTCATTGCACCAAATCACTATTCATCCGCCACATCATCATTTTAAGCATATTAATTTAATTTTATTTATAATTTTAAACATATTAATTTAATTGTACTATTTTATTTTATTTATAATTTAATTTTATTTTAAATTTTCAAATTTATAGGAACACGTTAATAAATAATCCACCTCAGTTAAATCAATGAATAATGAATTAATGAATACTTACGTTAAATTTATATGAATGTTAAATTTGTGTTAAATTATTTATAATAATGAATTAAAAATAGAATGATAGAAGAATCTTTAAGCAATATTCTTATTTGGTGCTAGATTTGATGTTTGTGGTTGGAGTACTTTTTACTGTTTATTGCACCAAATAGGTGATTTGATGCAAAATTTGTGTTTTGGGTTGAAGATGACTTAGTAAATTCTTAAAAAGTAGACATCTTGAAAGAGGGATGAGATCTCCTCACAGCACGGTCCAGGACGCGACACGTGGCAGCAGTAGGGGGTGGTGAGACTGGATTAGAGTTACCTTCACCCAACCTCACCACCCTTTTTTGCCACGTGTCGCGCGGTCACGCATGCGGTGAGAGGAGAGCGGTGAGGGGATCCTATCCCCTTGAAAGAAGATGTAATGTTTGCTAAAACAGAAGAATCCAGATTGGTTTTTTTTTTTCTCATAGAGCGGCAGAATAATCCAAGTAGTAAACTGTTTTCAGATTAAAACCAGGCCAGCCGATCAAACGAATCAGACCGTGGCTTCACTGGGTATGTGATTCGTGTTGATGGAAACAGCCACCACTAGTTCTGGTTCTCATTTTGTTTAGCAAATTTCAATGGCAGATTCTAGTGAGCCGCCAGAGCAACCACAAAAAGAAGGTTTTGGTTATTCTACTCTTCGTTGAATTTATATAGAATCAGTGGTTAGCTTTCTTCAATTATAGTAGCTTATGCTACATATTTCAAGATTCTAGGGGTTTGATAAGCGTAGTTCAATTGAGTCAGATGCTGCATCGACATATGCATAATTTTGGGTACATTCCCAATAAGGATTCAGGAAAAGGAAAGTACAAAACTACGATATAAGTTTCTTTTGTGCTTTTTTTTGTTGGGGTCCGAGGGTTCTTATTTTTGGAAGCAAAACAGATGGGTGTTATGCTCATCTTTTCCTCAATCTGATAATAGGGATTGTTCGGATATTGAAAATGATGTCTGTACTCTGATTCTCAAGGTTCAGGTTTGAAAAGCTTACAACGTTATGGATTTTCCAGAGAATTAACTTGTGTAGGGGAAACGGGAGCCATAATTAACTTGTGGGCTATTCCATAAGCTTGCTCCTTGTCTGAAGCCTTTACGCTTTATTCCTAAGGAATTTTTCTGAGGCATGTTTTATCTTAAACATGTAAAATCAGGACAGAAATCCGTATCAGTTGTTAGGTTTAGTTATCATTTGGGCCTCGTTTATCATTTAGTAGCTAACATACAACAACAACATTACCCATTGCGCTCCCAACTATGGCGGGTACGAGAAGTCAGATGTACGTAACCATAACCATGTGTTAGAAACACACAGAGTTTGTTTCCCGATGACCCTTAATGATGCGTCAAGCTGTGTCGATCAACTGCTACTTCACAATATAAGAAAGAAGTGCAGCCAATTTAGTGCTTGATTCCATTATATTCCAAAGTCAAAGAAGAGTGTGTCCTTCACTCCACTGGAAGTAGCTAACATACAAAAGCACATAAGCTCTATTCTTGATAAAAGATTTTAAGAACTTTCTGATTGTTTCTGCAAAGTTTTCTGCCTCATGTAACTTGTTAGAACTTGTTTATATTGCTTTCATCTAAAATGACTATCTTCTCTTGTTCATCGCTTCTTAAACAGTATGCAATTTCTTCAAAATGTCATCCAAGGTCAAAAACATTAGAAAACGACCCTCCATGGAAGATGAGGAGAATGAAGATGAGGGCTCACAGGGAAGCTCCATGCTGTGGAATAAGAAGAAGGCAACTCCGGTTGATAACAAACTTTCTTTCTCCACTGGATCCTCCAAGCAATCTCTAGACTCAAATCCCATCTTTCAGTTTGAGTCTTCAAAAGAAATCCAGGTTCAGAATGACAATAAAGCAACTGCCACATTAGAAACTGAGACTGAGTTCTCGAAAGATGCGAGGGCAATCAGGGAGAGAGTTCTGAAGCAAGCAGAACAAGCCTTGAAAGGAAAAAATACTAGTGCTGGTGACGAAAAAGTCTATAAAGGAATACATGGTTACACAGATTACAAGGCAGGATTCCGAAGAGAGCAAACTGTTGCTAGTGAAAAGGCTGGAGGATCTCATGGACCTCTGCGGGCTTCTGCACACATTAGAGTGTCAGCAAGATTTGATTATCAGCCCGATATTTGTAAAGATTATAAGGAGACTGGTTATTGTGGCTATGGAGATTCCTGCAAATTCATGCATGATCGTGGAGATTACAAATCGGGGTGGCAAATCGAAAAGGATTGGGAAGAAGCAGAAAAGATGAGAAAGAGGAATTTGGCTTTGAAGGCTGACGATGAGGATGGAGAGACTCCTGAGATGGATGAAGAAGATGAGGATGATTCATTGCCTTTCGCTTGCTTCATATGTCGTCAACCTTTCGTGGATCCTGTTATGACCAGGTGCAAGCACTATTTCTGTGAACATTGTGCATTGAAGGTAAAAGCATATCCTCTTCTGCTGATTACCCTTTTTTCTGATTTTTTATTTGTCTATCTTAGCTTATGTGACTATGTATTTCTCCTGAGTTTTACAATTTCTTTCTTAATTTAATTTTTAGCATGAAATTGAACTCTGACTGCTGGAAATTTTTTTTATGTTAGTCATTAATGAAGGATTTTATGACGTATGGGATAGGTTGAGAGCCTTGTGTTCCAGAATCCGGGTTTGGAATATTTACAGTGTTTCAAATCTCATTCTGATTTACTTGGGATTTTTTCTATGGATGTTCTTGAGGAAAAAAAGGGATGAACTCAAATAAAGTAGCTTTACCCTGAAGTTCGGTTGTCTTTCCTTGTTTAAATGGTTAATGTTGTAGGACTTTTTTTTGTATCCATCCATGATGCTAGTTGTATCTTTTTCTGGACTAGCACCTGTATTTTTTTTAAAAAAAAAATCGAGGATGCAATTTAGAGAGTATATCAGTATTCACTAAATCGAGCTGTAAGTGGTAATGTTGTTGTTTTGTGACCTGGAGGTCATGGATTCGGAATGCGAAAACAGCATCTTGCACAAGGTGTAGGGTAAGACTGCGTACATCAAATCGCGAAGCGATCCGGCTCCTCTCTGGATCATACGCAAATGCGGAAACCTAGTGCACAAGAGTTTTTATTCTCAAAAGGAGTGTCCTAATACTGATAATAAAAAGCCGTATCTCATCTTTCTTGTTTTAATAATCGTACTTCTGTCAGCATTTGGTGGTAGTTGTTAACCATCGATGCGAGGTGTCTGTTGAAGCTAGAATGTTGTTCTTGATTCCATTGCATTAGCTTGTGATTGAATAAACCTTTGGGTTATTATGGGCTGGAAATCTTACATTGTTCTTATTCAAGGCTGTAACTGCATGTTGGTGTATGTGGCTCTACTGGGTGATGTGTGTTAGAATCATTGGAATAGATGTGATCCGATATGGAGATTTTTGAAAGTTTGGCTCAGCCATTGGTTTATAAGCTTGCTTGATTTTTTGACTCTATGACATTAGTCTTGCTTATGTTGATTTTACTACTAACTGAAAGTACGTTTCCTGAACTGCTTGTAACTTCTGCTTTGATATCGGTGTATTTCATGATACCCTTCAAGTTTCTCTGGATCCTCTTTGTTTTAAGTTAGTTAATTAGCCCTTGTTATGAAGATAAGGTGTGTATGGAAGTCTGATGTTTGCTTTTCCTTGTCTGGTTTGCAGCATCATGCGAAAAATAAGAAGTGCTTCGTCTGCAACCAGTATACTAACGGAATATTCAACACGGCATTCGAGATACTGAAGAGAATGAAAGCAGAAGGGAAATGATTGAAGGATGGTGTGCTTTCTGATTAATTCATGAAGCTACCAAAGTCTATCTAGTTTAGCCCCCGTTCTTTACTTAATGCTGTCATTCCTGCGCAGGGTCATGCTAATCTTCTTTGCATCGGTACAATTTTACCGGATGTCCCCAAAAGTTTAGCCCCCATTCTTTACTTAATGTTGTCTTCCTTAACGTTGTCATCCTTGCACAGGATCATGCTAATCTTTTTCGTATCGTTCCGATAAACAAAGATCATGCTAATCTTCTTCGTATCGTTCCAATTTTATCGGGAGTTCCCAAAGGGACCTTAGTGTAGGCAAGGATGCAAATTTTCTTGTAGAAAAGTCTTGTAAAGAATGCGAAGTTTTGGATTGCAGCAGTTCTGTACAAATTGTTGTATTCAAGGGCTGCTTGGCTTTGTGCCAAATTCAAAGAATAACTTTGTCTACCACTTAGAAAGCTGATGGCCATCTCTTAAAATTGCTTTTTGAGATCTTTCGTCTGGATGTTTAATATATTAACATGTCGAATCTCTTGAGTACTAAATTTGTTGTATGGATGTCCAATTTTGAATGCTGAAATTGATTAGTAATCTTATAGTTCATTGGCAAACTAGAACACAATGAAAAGAACAGTAACAAATGAATTTCACACGATAGCCATGTAAAACGCTTTGCTTACTGCAATACTAGCCCAATTAATATTGAGCCATAAGGGAAAAAGAACGGGAAAAAAAAGCAAAACGAAAAACTGAATGCTAAGCCGCAAGCCAGGAAGCATGACTGTAAGCAAACTCATGTAATTGTGGATGTTAGGAAATCCTGTAAATCAAAATATTCAATATTAATCAAATGTCTATCATAGTTTAATTATATTACAATCATATCATTGTATTTATTGTATTCTATTCTGAATGCAGTATAAGTAGGATACTGTATGTATATAGAAGATTAATCGCGTACAACTTTCATTCTAAAAGTAGTACAGTGAGTTGCGTGCTTCGTGAGACTCAAAAACAAGCTCATCAACGTCCCAATCTCGACTGAGCCAATTGACTTAATTCAAAGGCCAAAGGCCAAGACACAAAAACAAGCAAACGGAAACCCTTCAACCAAAAAAAAAAAAAAATCCCAGAAAGATAACCAATAGTCCGACAATAACCCAAACAAAATCCATCACATAAGGGCTTTCCAGAACACTTCGGATTTAGAAAAAGGATCATCATTGTTCCAAGTTAACCATTCTCAATCATGTGACCAGAAACAACCGAAATACCCGTACTCATCAACCTGCAAAACTAACAGAAAAACATGTCAAACCCAAGCGAAAGCACATAAATCAAAGCACAACCAAGTGCAAGCAACTTTTCTAATGAACTAATAGTCCAACTCACAGACCTTCCACGCTAGAGTCTCAGCACACAACAAATTTAACCAAATTCAGAGAATTTATCTCTTGGAGTTAAACTCAACGGCGAGAGTTACTCGCTGTGGGTAAATTTGATATGAAAAAGTAGGAAGGGAAGGAACGCCCACTTCATAGGGGTACCTTCAACCCCCCCCCCCCAACCAAACCCGCCTGCAGTGGGAACAATAAGATGAGGGCATATTCACTTGGTTAATTCATAACATCAAACCAAACCTAGGAAACAACGTATCCCAATACACAAACGATCCCAACCAAATAAAGGATCCTGAAGAAATTGGCATATATGATAGAAAGGTACATGAACAAAGATTGCTTCAACTTTTGATAGTCATTGATGATAAATTTGAACTATTGAAGAAAGATATACTTGTGTTTATATATATATATATATATATATATATATATATATATATATATATATATATATATATATATATATATATATATAAACACATACATATACACACACAGACATAAATATACACACACATATGAGTTTATATATGTACTCCTTCCATCCCGAATTGAGCTTGATTTGGAAATATAAGTTATTAAGGATGTATCATTTTATCCGCGAGTAACTTAAAATGACCCTCAGTGAAGTTCTTTTTGAAGAACTAATATAGAAAATCTAATCATAGTGATTTTGTAAGTAGGAAAATTTTGATGAATGCATGAGTGAATATCACATCAAGAGATCATCAGGCTTTTGGTGGGTCTGATGAATGTCCAAAAATGGTAGAAATAGACACCTGCAAGCCAAAATCAAGGTCCCGGAGAAATCATACTTCTTGCCTTTGCTTTCCCTATTATACATGCCAGCTTCTTCCTTTTTCTTTTCCATATTGTACTTGCTATCTTCTTCCCCATAGTACTTGATTGTTTTCCCTTGAAAGCTTGAATTTTTCTTCCTACTTGGACGCCACATGGCCGACATTTTCATCCAAATGAAAGTCTTTAACTTCTTTTCTCTTTTCTGAGATCATTCTCTTACCCATTAGATAATACGATGTAGTTCACTTGTTACTCGTAAAATTGATTTCATCCACTATTGTATATGAGTGTTTGACCATTGCTATCAGTTATTTATACCAAAACAGGTTTGATCAGGACCTTTTTTAGAAACCAAATCATATACCTCTCATCTAGAAGTCCGATTTGCAATTCTGATTTGTGCTCTCCACAAAATTTATTGGGTTGTAATGTGGAAATCATCAGAATTGAGGTACAACCTTTTTATATCTAAGATAGTACCATGTAAAGTTCTAACACTTTAGATCTTTTCAAAGTGCATTCCTTCTACTCTTATTACATATCTCAATTGTTAATCGGGTTGGAACATACTTGTAAAAATTGCACTCCTGTCCTTGAAGATATAAACCCACTTGCATTTCGTCTCCGGACAGTCTGCAGAGCCTTTGCTCTTAGGCCTCCTTTAATGGTCATATGGCGAAAAGTTGCTTCAAACTTTGACTCAAAACTTTCCTTCAATTTGAATCTCATGTTGACTACATTTGATATGTTAAAGTTGAATTTTATTTTCCCTCCTTTGGGGTCTTAATGATATGAATGTAATTATATATGAAAGCTTATCATCAAGAACCTTAACTTTTGCTGTCTTACGTGTTAAAGACTTAAAGTTAGTGTTCAGTCAAATATAGCATAATCAACCTCTATCAAATATAAGTCATGTATAACATACTTGGGCAAATCATGTTGGTGAATATATAATGTAAAGAGAGAATAAAAAGGACAAAAATGAACATCCATTTTACAATCTAACTTCACATTTTTTATTGGCCATCCATCATCTAGTTTCTACGGTGTTTCTTGCTGTCACGTATCAGCAGGTTTTTTCGTCACCCATCCTCAGATGAGAAGATTCGAACTATCTTGCAATAGGTATGTGTTCAATAACTGATTCCCCAACCAAACTTCTCCGTTACATCAGCTAATTTTCAATGATAAATAAGACAATGAAGATTAAAAGTACTGGTTTTTTCTTTTTTCTTTTTTCTTTTTGGCAAAAAAAAGGTACTGGTCTAAGGGCATAAGAGAAACAAATGTGGCTAAGAAGTTGGCAAACGCTTTTCTTTTTCATTTTCTTTTGAAATTTCCTAAGGCAATAAAAAACTGATGAATGAATTTAATGCTTTATCCGTATGATTTAAGTGCTCTACTTTTCTAATTTTTCAAATGATTATATATCAATATGCGTCAATTGATCTTTTAAAATAATGTCACAGTATTAATTTTTGTTAAACGCTTTAAAATTATGTTAACTTTTGACGAGGTCGGATTGTCCCGTCAAGGTAAAGATGAAAATATCAGGAGCTAGGCCGTTGATGGCCGTTGTCCTTCCGTCAGACGTCCTCCAGGGAAACCTGAGAAAAGAAAGAGCGCGTTAGAGTCCTAGGGCGTTGCCCCGGGAAAACCCTCCGACGCTCAAGTAAGCCACCGGCATTTTATGCGTAAGGCTACAAATTGAGTTGAGGTTGGAATGAACCTGTAAGAGGTCGGCCAACGGCCAAGCTGGGGTATTTTTTTTGGAAAATGCGGTAAATTTTTTTTTACTTCTCCCAGCTTGGAAAAATTCCTTTCTGTTAAGGAAGCTCTTTTATAATAAGCGAAGCACTGAGCTGCGTGTCCTTGATGGTTGAGATGACGACGTCTGGCTCGTTTGCATGGTAGCCGTGCAGCTACTTAAAACTGTTGCGTTGGACATGGGCCTTTGCATGATCGACAGATGGGGAACGGAGGCTGCATGATGGCCACGTGGCAAACAGCTCTGTGACTATTGTAATTTGCCCGGGGTGAGCAATCGAGGTTCTGTGGCCGAGATATACCTTTAGTAGCTGAGGGCTCTGATTTAGTTTCTTGGCCGAGCTGAACGCATAATCGAGATGCCGGGTAGAAGCGTTCAGTTACTGTAGGTGAAGTATTTGGGCTAAGGCCTTGCTGGCGAGGCATTATTTAGCTGAAGTGATTGAGGCCGAGACAGATCTCTGAGACCGAGATAAACTCGGTGATGTTCTGAAGGTTGCGACAACGTGACCGAGGTGACAGAGGAATTCTTGCCGAGCTGGATTACTTGCTCGTCTCTGCTCGGTCTGTTATCAGGCCAAAGTGTGACGCTTGGGCGGCGATCTCTGTCGTCTGAAACGGACATGACCGATAGTGGCCGGATTAGTCTCCAGGCCGACCTACCATACTTAGCCATTTTGAAACCCTGGTTCTGGTGTTGACCGTTAACGACTAACGGGTGAATCTCTTGGTATCATCATTTGCCCCCCAGATTAGCTCGGTCAATCTATCCTGAGAGGACGAGCTGATCTGATCTGTTTCGTGTCTTCCTTTAATAAAGTACTGAATTCTGACCATACCATTTATGTTATCCCTTAAAACTCGGAATACGAAACAGTATTGATAACGTTCGACTGAAAGCCGGTTGAACTTCTAATCAAATTCTGTGACACGTTGCTGAAAACCCTTTTAGTTCTGACACGTGTTTGTGCAGGATTGGTTCAGCCTCTGCATTTACTGCTTGCGCGGGACTCGAGGCTCTTTCGGTTCCCGCCATTTCGTGGATCGAGATTTATTTATGGCGGCCCTTGACATGCCGAGACATAGCCTTATAAATTGAATTTGTCTAGATCCTTTATACTCTTTATTTACTTCCAACTTTCATTTCGGCCTATCTTTTCCTCTCCGGTGAGCCTGCAACTTCCGGCGAACTCCAATTTCGTTCTACTCTCCGGTGTTCTTCTTCTTCTTCCAGAAGTTCTGTAAGTTCTTTTTTTATCGTCAATGTCTTCTTCTTCCCGTGATTCCCAGAATATTTCTGAAGGCGGTTCTTATGCCGCCGGGAGCGGAGAAGATATTTCTTCTCCGTCGCCCTCCGGCAGATCTTCCTCTGCCGATGAACTGCCCATCGGTGCGTTAGTCCGGTTTACCGGGGACTCTGTTCAGTCTAACAGAGCCCTATCTGTAATTAGTTCTTTGCCGGAACCTGTGAGGTATGCCCCCACTCCGGCGTCCGTAAATCCTCCGGCTCCGGTAAGGGACTCTTCCCATTTTTCGGGAGTTATTAAGAGAGGTCGGTCTTCTCCCATGGTTCAGGAGATTAACTCCACCCTGACTGAGGCCGACCTGGAGAGGATTTGCAAATATTATAAAATCGATAAAAAACCGTTTTCAGCCTCTTCTTCCTCTTCCGGGTCAAACCGCTTATGACCCACCAAGGAATTATGAAGCGGTCTATGAAGACTACTTCAAATCTAGCTTTAGTCTTCCTGTTCCTGAGCCCGTGACTCGGGTCATGCGGGCTTATGGGCTCAAACTTCCTCAAATTCAGCCGAATGGCCTTAAATCGATTCTTTGCTATATTCTTCTCCTTAGGCTTATCAATCTTCCTTTCAACACCTCTGTCTTTAGAGCCCTTTTCGCCTGTCGATCTTCGCATAGCTTGTACTACTTCAGCAAGCGTAGAACTAGCATTGACTTCCCATTTGCTATAAATATTCCTTCATCCAATAAAAGGTGGAAGGAAAAAATTTTCTATATTTTACGTTCTGAGCTGCCAAGCGCAACTATCTGGAAGCATGGCCGAATTCACAACAAATGGCCGAGCCAGGAGTATTGCGATGAAGCAGACAGAATTCGATCCATCCCAATCACCCTTGACTGGCGCAAGGTAGATTCTGAGATCTGGGCTGCTGCCGACATTCCCCATTCGGCTGTTGGCGATGATTTCCGACATCCTTCTCCCGACCAAGTAACTACCATTCGAGGTGGTCACTGGAGTCCTTCGACTTTGTGTCGTTTTGGATTTTTGTCTGTTTTTAAATCTTTTAATTCTTTAATTCTGGATGCAGGCGCAATGGTCGGTTCTAAATCCCGAGCTGAGATAATGCGAGAGAATCAAGGTAGGAAAAGGCTTCGGAGAGATAGACGTCTGGCAGCTTTTGCCTCTGGAGGAGCCTCTTCCTCAGCTGTGCCTCCTGCTCCCAGTGCTGAGGCAGTGTCTGAGCCTGAACCGGCAGAACTTGTGCCAGGTAAAGTTTTTTGTAATTTCTTAAAATTTTGTAACTTTATTTTGCATCCTGACTTATCCCTTTTCTTTTTTCTGGTAGCTCTGCCCGTTATAATTACTGATGAAGAACCTGAGGCTGAGATCCCGCCTCGGGTTTCATCTCCCTCTCTGGTTCCCGAGAATGCTGGGGGTGATACAAATCTCCGCCCCCGGAAAAGACAACGGGATGAAGGCTCCAGTATACGAGATCCGGGGCCTTCTCAGCCTCCGGAATCAGTTGTTGCCGAACCGGTTGAGGTGACCATGCCTCAGTCAGGAAATGTTCAAGACCCAATATTAATTGGGTTCAAAGAAGGTGACACGGCTCAGGACCCGGTTATTGCTGAGAAGCTGAATAGGGCAGCCATCCTTCCTGCGGATGCTGAGCTGTGCAGAAGAGTCACTTTTCCCACACTGATGGATTCCTTTATGTCAAATATGGCTCTGGTGAGTAAATTTTCTGCCAATACTCAATTTTGCCCAACATCAAGTTAATCTTTTTAATCTTTTCATGTTAACAGATCCGAAGCCAAGAGATGGAGGTGGCAACCCGCTGCAAGAATTTTCTTGAAAGGCTAACGGCCACTCAGAGACAACTTGAAGAATCTGAGAAGAAAAGGGCCGAGCTTGCTCTAGAAAAATACTGATCTTGAAGCGGGGATGAGTGAACTCCGTCACAAGGCTGAAGATGCTGAGATAAGGTTGGCCACGTCCCACTCTAAAGTGGATGAATTGGAGAATAAAGTGGCCGACCTAGAGCTGACCTCAGCTCAATCAGTCAATGAGGTTGAGTTTTTGAAGAAAAACATGGCTGAGATGACGCAAAAAATCAAGTCTGAGCAGGAAATGAACAGCCTGCTGCGCCAGAAAATGATCGATGCTGAGATCAAGGCGATTCAAGACTTCAGGAAGTCTAGCTTCTTTGAAGAGAATCTCCTTCTGATTCAAGGCTCTGCTATGGAAGTTGGTCAAAGGAATGCCATTGAGGCTTGTGCCCAAGTCTATCCGGATTTGAACAGAGAAGATCGTCGTATAGCCGAACTTTACAACCCTCAAGCTGATCAAGATTTCGAAGAAGCCTTCCAGAAATTTGTCGATGGAGCCGACTTGAGGGATGAAGATAAAGACGAGTAGGCTTTAGGACTTTTCTTTGTTCATATTTTCTTAGCCCAGGCAGTAATTTGTATTCCTTCGTCTATATTAATGAAATCCAACTTTCCATCTCAGCTGTTATTATTTTACTGTCTTGAGGTTCACATTTTTCACTTCTTAGCTCATGTATCAATCTTGCCAACTCAGACAAATAGGTTTTAAAATCAAGTCCATTAGCTAATGGAACTGAATTCTTCAAGCTTATTGGTCGGTATCACATGTTGTCCGAGTCAGTCTTGTCCATCTTTAATCTCACCAAGATCATAAGTCGGCACCGTTGGTTTTGGGCAGAGTAGTTTTTATAAGACTATGCCCCCTGATCAACACAATACTGAACTCTTCTTTGCCGAATTCACATGTCGGACTAATCAAAACCTGTTCAGTTTTTTAATAATAAAAAATGGACAGAGTAAACGTTACCTGGCCCTGCTATGTTAAATAAGAAAATCTTGTGCTGTCCTGGCCAAGATCCCAATTTGATGAATAATTTTCTGAGCGTAACTGACGTACGCTGGCCGAAGTAAGCTATGAAGATTCCAATATTATCCCTTGATCTCTTCCAAATCTGCTGAGAAGAAATCTTTAGCCCACTGGCGGGCTCTTTCCCCAGAACCTGCTGAGGAGAAATTTTAACCCACTGGCGGGCTCTTTCCCCAGAACCTGCTGAGGAGAAATTTTAACCCACTGGCGGGCTCTTTCCTCAGAACCTGCTGAGGAGAAATTTTAACCCACTGGCGGGCTCTTTCCTTAGAACCTGCTGAGGAGAAATTTTAACCCACTGGCGGTTCTTTCCCCAGAACCTGCTGAGGAGAAATTTTAACCCACTGACGGGCTCTTTCCCCAGAACCTGCTGAGGAGAAATTTTTAACCCACTGGCGAGCTCTTTCCCCAGAACCTGCTGAGGAGAAATTTTAACCCACTGGCGGGCTCTTTCCCCAGAACCTGCTGAGGAGAAATTTTAACCCACTGGTGGGCTCTTTCCTCAGAACCTGCTGAGGAGAAATTTTAACCCACTGGCGGGCTCTTTCCTCAGAACCTGCTGAGGAGAAATTTTAACCCACTGGCGGGCTCTTTCCCCAGAACCTGCTAAGGAGAAATTTTAACCCACTGGCGGGCTCTTTCCCCAGAACCTGCTGAGGAGAAATTTTTAACCCACTGGCGGGCTCTTTCCCCAGAACCTGCTGAGGAGAAATTTTTAACCCACTGGCGGGCTCTTTCCCCAGAACCTGCTGAGGAGAAATTTTTAACCCACTGGCGGGCTCTTTCCCCAGAACCTGCTGAGGAGAAATTTTAACAAGAAACTTCAATTCCGCAGAGCCGTCCACAACATTGAGTTGGATGAACACAAACTTTTTATTGCTGAGAAGTTTCATGCACCATAAGGTGATCAACTTTGTCAAAAGCTGTACAGACCATTTATAAAGCTAAGCTAGGGAAATCAGCTGTCGATCATAACAGCCGGACTGGTTATTCTTTCCATTCAAAGCTGCTGTTCATACTCGACGTCCACCTCTGGGGTCGTCCGGGCCGGTTCTTCTGCTTTGGCTCACTTTCGAGTCATAAAATTGCTGCAGTCGGCCGAGCTTAATCTGGCGAGCTATCTCTTTACCCAGCTGCCTACAATCCTCTGTATCATGCCCAATATCATGATGATATAGGCAGTAGAGCTGCGGGTTTCTCTTATGGAGTGGCCCCGCAAGAGGTCTGGGTTCCTTTGCCAGATTTCTCTTCCTCATATATGAGAGGATATGGGCTTTGGAAGCTAACAACGAGCTTCTTTCTCTGCCCTGGCCCCCCATCCGAACCTTGACGGATGCTCTTTCTCGCCGTGAGGCCTGGATATGTCTTTCAAGACCCTGAGGCCGAGGTGAGACTGGAGGGCTCTGTATGGTCTGATTATCAGACCTTGGAAATGGATACTCTGCTTCAGTTATAATCTCGGTTTGACATTCAGAATGATATCCTAGCCGAGATGGAGAATATTTCAACTGCTGAACGCTGGTACCACTAGGAGAGGGGTCGCTTGTTCCTTCTCCGAACGCTTCCCTTCTCAATTCCAGTACAGCTTGGAAAGCTGCTGGATTTTGAGCCACATAGTGTATGGCTCGCATGTGTTCCTCATATGAGAAGGTATCAGGAACTGAATACTCGTTCATCCCCTGAAAACTCGGATCAGCAGATGGCAGGGCTGACCATTGTGTGTCTTCCTGGCTCATCTTTCTCTCAATTGCTTTCAAGGGTAACTCTGAAGATTAATCACTGGAGGAATCTTTGATGGATATTTCACATGTAAAAAGGACCCGGAGGTTCAGGCCCTTCCTCTAGCGCCAATATGACGAGGTCGGATTGTCCCGTCAAGGTAAAGATGAAAATATCAGGAGCTAGGCCGTTGATGGCCGTTGTCCTTCCGTCAGACGTCCTCCAGAGAAACCTGAGAAAAGAAAGAGCGCGTTAGGGTCCCAGGGCGTTGCCCCGGGAAAACCCTCCGATGCTCAAGTAAGCCACGGGCATTTTATGCGTAAGGCTACAAATTGAGTTGAGGTTGGAATGAACCTGTAAGAGGCCGGCCAACGATGTGGGCCAAGCAAGGGTATTTTTTGGAAAATGCGGTAATTTTTTTTTTTACTTCTCCCAGCTTGGAAAAATTCCTTTCTGTTAAGGAAGCTCTTTTATAATAAGCGAAGCACTGAGCTGCGTGTCCTTGATGGTTGAGATGACGACGTCTGGCTCGTTTGCATGGTAGCCGTGCAGCTACTTAAAACTGTTGCATTGGACATGGGCCTTTGCATGATCGACAGATGGGGAACGGAGGCTGCATGATGGCCACGTGGCAAACAGCTCTGTGACTATTGTAATTTGCTCGGGGTGAGCAACCGAGGTTCTGTGGCCGAGATATACCTTTAGTAGCTGAGGGCTCTGATTTAGTTTCTTGGCCGAGCTGAACGCATAATCGAGATGCCGGGTAGAAGCGTTCAGTTACTGTAGGTGAAGTATTTGGGCTAAGGCCTTGCTGGCGAGGCATTATTTAGCTGAAGTGATTGAGACCGAGACAGATCTCTGAGACCGAGATAAACTCGGTGATGTTCTGAAGGTTGCGACAACGTGACCGAGGTGACAGAGGAATTCTTGCCGAGCTGGATTACTTGCTCGTCTCTGCTCGGTCTGTTACCAGGCCAAAGTGTGACGCTTGGGCGGCGATCTCTGTCGTCTGAAACGGACATGACCGATAGTGGCCGGATTAGTCTCCAGGCCGACCTACCATACTTAGCCATTTTGAAACCCTGGTTCTGGTGTTGACCGTTAACGACTAACGGGTGAATCTCTTGATATCATCAACTTTTAAATCATTTCAGGTATTGAATTTATCATTTTATTTTTGTGAACGATCAAACAAAGAAGAAAGGAGCCCCCATGATTGAAGGATTAATTGATGGGTAGGCACATAGAAACACCAACTCGAGGCCCTGGTGAAACGGATGAGATCTGAGTAGGTAAAGTATAAGGCAAAATATGAGGTCTCCAATCTCGTGACGCCACGTGTACAAAAGGGCCCGCTATTTATTTTTTTTCCTTTTTTAAAAAAAAACTCTTTTGTACACGTGGCATCGCATGATTAGAAGCCTCATATTTTACCTCATACTTTACCTCCTCAGATCTCATCCGCTTGTGAAACCTCTTCACTGTCAATAATCTTTATCAACAAACAATGATATTTGAGACACAGCATTTCCAACATCGATTAACGAAAAGAAAAGATTATCAAATATGATTTTTATAATTTCAAATCACCCTTTAGTTATGCAATATTTCAGCACGAGAATGGTAACTATAACATATTTAATGCATCAACATTATAACATTGTCTTACAGGCTCCAGCCTATGGCGTGGTATAAAAGGTCAGCTGTGCGCAACCATACCTGTGTGTTAGAAATACAAAGAGATTGTTTTTCGATGACCCATAATGAAAATTGTGTCAAGCTGTGTCGATCAACTGTTACTTCACAATATAAAAAACATAGTGAGTCATTTGGTTTTATTCCATTATAATCTAAAGTCAATAAAGAATGTGTCATTGACCCCATTTTGAAAATGGAAACATATTTAACATAACATATTTAATAACAAAGATAAAAGTATATTTGCAAATTAAGAAAAATAGTTTAATTAATTGATAATATTGTAAATTATTATGGTGTGAATTATGATGATGTTAGTGGGGAAAGTGGATATCAAATATTTACACCCACTAAGGAAGTGGATGTCCAAATATTAAGGCCATTAACACCCACTAAAGATCATGGTAATAGTGGGTATTAATCTTAAGAATAGGTTACAATTTTCATGTCCTATAAATAGGACAACTTCTTGTAAGATTTGAGATACCTTTGGAAGAAGATATATTATACAATCTTGGTGTTGTTCTCTTTATATTATTGTTCAAGTTTATAACACGTTATCAGCACGACGCTCTACCTGCTATAGAAGATTCATCGTGGTAAGAAAAGCATACATATAATACATACGTATTCTGTATTAGTTGATTATTTTTCCAATGCATTTACACGGTTTCTACTAAATGTGAAGAATAATCAAATCAATAAGGTCACGTGACCTGCTCAAAGCCTTCAAGCCCAGTTTGTTCTTGTTGGTACCTTAGATTATTGTTTGTTGTTTATATTATTGTTATTAATCTTGTTTGCAGACAACTGCTTTCCACAAGTATGATTTGTTAACAGCATTCTGCACAAATGTATCTGTGTAGCTTTAACAAAGAACACTAGTTTGGTTTTTAGCGTCATTATATGTTTTAGTATCGTCTCGCAAAGTAAAGTTTCACATTTTGCGTTTTTCTTAGTAAAGTGATATTGATTTTTGCACTGCATCTGCGTATTGATTGCAATGCGCATTCATATGCTTAACACTATCGTGTGCACATAGGCAAGCAAAACTTCTGTATTACTACTGTGGTATAATTCATTTACATGTGATTTATGTTTTGTGTTGTTACATTGTCTGATATATTTTCTTTATGTATAAATCAGACTAATGGCAAACATCACAAAACTGGAATTTGCTGCCCTTGATATTTCCGGAAGAAATTACATGGCATGGGTTCTTGATGCTGAAATCCATTTGATGGCTATGAACCTCGGGCATACTATTAAGGATGGTGTTGTGGCTAGTGAGCAAGATAAGGCTAAAGCCATGATATTCATTCGTCATCATCTCCACGATGGGCTGAAATCCGAATACCTTGGGGTAAAAGAGCCTCGAGAATTGTGGAAAAATCTGGAGGAGAGATATGATCATTATAAAAGTGTTATCCTCCCAAAGGCTCGATATGACTGGTTGCACCTGAGGTTGCAAGATTACAAAACAGTCAATGAATATAATTCTGCTATGTTTTCGATTGTCTCCCAATTGAGGTTGTGTGGAGATAAAGTTACTGATGCTGACATGTTAGAAAAAACATTCACTACTTTTCATGCATCGAACATGCTCCTGCAGCAGCAATACAGGGAACGACATTTTGAAAAATATTCCCAGCTAATTTCATGTCTCTTAGTTGCTGAACAAAATAATGAACTACTAATGAAAAACCACACTTCTCACCCGACCGGGTCAAAACCATTCCCTGAAGCGAATGCAACATTTAATGGTCGTGGTAGAGATCGTGGTCGTGGTCGTGGCCGCGGCCGTGGTAGAGGTCGTGGTCGTGGCAGAAGCTTTGCACCATACCACCAGAAGTGGGAAAATAATGAAAAGCCGCATGAAAAGGCAAAAGCTGCAAAAGATGGTGCAAATGCTAAGCATCACGATGAGACATGTTATCGATGTGGATCTCACGGGCATTGGTCTCGTACTTGCCGTACGCCAAACATTTGGTTGATCTTTATCAGGCATCCCAGAAGGATAAAGGCAAGGGGAAACAGAGTAATTTTGCAGACTTTGGGAACATAGCAGATAATGATGACACAATCCCCAATTATTTTGATGATTTAGATCTTGAAAATTATCTTATGGGCCCGAGTATGGATGGCAATGGAATCCAGTTTGTGGATGATGTTACAAATAACAATGGTCAAGCATAATTATGTAGGATATCTAGTTATTAGTCATGTTTTCTTAGATAAGTTTCATTTTGTTTATGACGTCTTAGTATGTAATTTTGTTTCAATTTAAACTTCTTTGTTTGCACAAATAAAATTTCATTGTCGTTTACATTATAACTTCTGGTTATGTATTGATTCTTTGGAATTAAATTTGATTATGAAAATTGGATATATTCTGCTAGACATATATTCAAGATGAATGGTGGAGACATCTGTCTGGTTGATAGTGGAACGACACACACAATTCTTCGTGATCGAAAATATTTTTCGACATTGCAATTGACAAAAGCAAATGTTAGTACAATTTCAGGCACTACATCATTGATTGAGGGCTCTGGAAGAGCAACTATTATACTACCGGGTGGTACACATATATTGATAAATATGGCGTTATTTTCTACCAAGTCGAAACGAAACTTGTTGAGTTTCAAAGACATACGTCTTAATGGTTTTCATATTGAAACCATGAATAAAGGGAATATGGAATTTTTATGTATTACATACGAACAATCAGGCCAGAAGCTTGTAAAAGAACAATTTCCAATTTTCTCATCTGGATTGTATTATGCGACTATACATCCAGTAGAATCTAATATTGTGATGAACCGGCAGTTCAATGATCCAACATTATTCATGTTATGGCATGATCGACTTGGCCATCCGGGATCGGTAATGATGCGTAGAATTGTACAAAACTCACATGGACATCCTTTAAAGAACCAGAAGATTCTTTTACCTCGTGATTGTGTGTGTGTTGCTTGTTCACGAGGAAAATTAATCAAGAGGCCATCTCCGATGAAGGTTCATGTTGAATCTCCTATATTTTTACAAAGAATACAAGGAGATATTTGTGGACCTATTGATCCCCCTTGTGGACCATTTCGATATTTTATGGTCTTATTGGATGCCTCTTCACGATGGTCTCATGTGAGTTTGCTTTCGACGAGAACAGTAGCATTTGCTAAGCTTCTTGCTCAGATTATACGCTTAAGAGCACAATTTCCGGATTATCCAATTAAATCTATTCGTCTTGATAATGCTGGTGAATTTACTTCTCAAGCTTTTAATGATTATTGTATGTCGATTGGGATTGAAGTCGAGCATTCAGTGGCACATGTGCATACTCAAAATGGCCTGGCAGAGTCATTTATAAAACGTTTACAACTGATTGCTAGACCTATGCTCTTAAGATCTAATTTATCCATGACAGCTTGGGGACATGCAATTCTGCATGCATCAGCATTAATACGGTTTAGACCCAGTTCATTTCAACCATATTCGCCATTGCAAATGGTATCTGGCCAGCAGCCTGATATTTCACACTTAAAGATTTTTGGTTGTGCGGTTTATGTTCCTATTGCTCCACCACAACGGACAAAATTGGGTCCTCAAAGACGTCTAGGCATATATGTGGGTTTTGATTCTCCATCTATTGTGAGATATATTGAGCCCCTGACGGGTGATTTATTTAAGGCACGATATGCCGATTGTCATTTTGATGAGAAAGTTTTCCCGCCGTTAGGGGGAGACAAAGTACCGTTTCCTGAAGAACGACGTGAAATTACATGGAATGTTCCTTCACTTTCTCATCTTGACCCACGAACAAATCAATGCGAGCAAGAAGTAAGAAGGATAATTCATTTACAAAATGTTGCAAATCAGTTGCCTGACGCATTTACTGATAGTCAAAAGGTAACAAAATCCCACGTTCCAGCGATGAATACGCCAATTCGACTTGATGTCTCTGAAAGACGTGATAATGGTATACTAAAAGTAAGTCTAAAACGTGGGCGCCCTGTCGGTGCAAAAGATAAAAACCCTCGAAAGAGAAGGGTACAAGTTAATGCTCCTGAAGAGAATTCTCCAGAAGAGCAAAGAAGTTCACAACCTGAAAGCGCTATAGAAATTGAAACTGATCAGTCTAAATTAATAAACAAGTTGCTCCTGAAGAAGCAAGTGAACAAAATTTTGAAGAAATCTCTTTGAATTATGTAAGTTCAGGAGAAAATTGGGATAGACAAAAGGTCTTTATTGATCATGTTTTTGCTTATGGTATTGCATGTGAAATTGTAAATGAGGATCCTGAACCGAGATCCATTGAACAATGTCGACAAAGAAATGATTGGCCAAAGTGGAGAGATGCAATCCAAGCAGAACTGAAGTCATTAGAAAGTCGCAAAGTCTTTGGACCTGTAGTCCAGACCCCTGAAGGGATAAAACCTATTGGATATAAATGGGTTTTTGTACGAAAACGCAATGAGAAAAATGAGATTGTGCGATACAAGGCACGTCTTGTTGCGCAAGGTTTTTCACAAAGACCTGGGCTTGATTATGATGAAACATATTCCCCAGTAATTGATGTCATAACATTACGATATCTAATCAGCCTGGCAGTTGCTAAAAACCTTGATATGCGGTTAATGGATGTGGTTACCGCATACTTATATGGTTTTTTAGATAATGATATTTATATGAAGATCCCTGAAGGATTAAAATTGCCTACAAAATGTGATCAAAAGGCACATGAATTATACTCAATTAAATTACAGAGATCCTTGTATGGACTAAAACAATCTGGCAGGATGTGGTATAATCGTCTCAGTGAGTATCTCATTAGAGAAGGATATATAAACAATCCAATTTGTCCATGTGTATTTATCAAAAGATCTGAAAATGGGTTCTCTATAATTGCAGTGTACGTCGATGACTTGAATCTTGTTGGAACTCCTGAAGAGCTTACCAAAACTGCTAATTATCTCATGAAAGAGTTTGAGATGAAAGATCTCGGAAAAACTAAATTTTGTCTCGGCCTGCAGATCGAGCATTTGCCTAATGGAATCTTTCTTCATCAATCTGCATACACGGAGAAGATCTTGAAGAGATTTTATATGGATAAAGCTCATTCATTGAGTAGTCCTATGGTAGTAAGATCATTAGATGTAAAGAAAGATTCATTCCGACCGCCAGAAGATAATGAGGAATTATTAGGTCCAGAAGTACCTTATCTTAGTGCTATTGGTGCTTTAATGTATCTTGCAAATTGTTCGAGACCAGATATAGCATTCTCAGTGAATTTACTGGCAAGATATAGCTCTACACCAACACGAAGACATTGGAATGGTGTCAAGCATATTTTACGCTATCTTCGTGGAACAATAGATATGGGTTTATTCTATTCAAAGAATTCCGAGTCACAGTTGTTGGGATATGCTGATGCTGGCTATCTATCTGACCCTCATAAGGGAAGATCACAGAGTGGATATGTTTTTACTTGTGGAGATACAGCTATATCATGGAGATCAGTGAAGCAGACATTAACAGCCACATCTTCCAACCATTCTGAGATTTTAGCATTACATGAAGCGAGTCGTGAATGTGTATGGTTAAGGTCGATGATTCAACATATTCAAGAATCATGTGGATTATCTTCACTAAGAAAGACTCCGACGATATTGTTTGAAGATAATGCTGCATGTATTGCTCAAATTAAGAATGGCTATATCAAAGGAGACAGAACAAAGCATATATCGCCAAAATTTTTCTACACTCATGATCTTGAGAAGAATGGCGACATTGATATCCAGCAGATACAATCAAATAAGAATTTTGCTGATTTGTTCACCAAAGCACTACCAACAACTACATTTAGAAAGATGGTCTACAGCATTGGAATGCGTCAACTCAAAGACCTCTTGTCAGCATCAGGGGGAGTGTGATTACTATACATACTGTACTCTTTTTCCTTCGTCCAAGTTTTTATCCCACAGGATTTTTCTTGGCAAGGTTTTAACGAGGCAGTATATCACACTTACCAATTTTATGAATATGTACTCTTTTTCCTTCGACCAAGTTTTTTATCCCACTGGGTTTTTCTTGGGAAGGTTTTAACGAGGCATATTCTATAAAATTTGGACATCCAAGGGGGAGTATTGTAAATTATTATGGTGTGAATTATGATGATGTTAGTGGGGAAAGTGGATATCAAATATTTACACCCACTAAGGAAGTGGATGTCCAAATATTAAGGCCATTAACACCCACTAAAGATCATGGTAATAGTGGGTATTAATCTTAAGAATAGGTTACAATTTTCATGTCCTATAAATAGGACAACTTCTTGTAAGATTTGAGATACCTTTGGAAGAAGATATATTATACAATCTTGGTGTTGTTCTCTTTATATTATTGTTCAAGTTTATAACAGATAATTCAGTCAGGTTCGAGTTCATAAAATTTGTGCATATGGTAAGTGGTAACGTGTGCCAGTGAAGTGAGCGTGCAGAAGCAGTAGCATTATCTTCTCATTATTTAATAGCAGCAATATGTATTCCTTTGCCCCACCAAGTGGAACATATAGACCTACCCAGCATATATGCTTTGTGGAGTCTGGATATCAAGAGCATTTGTTCTAATGGTAAAGACTCATGATATTGATGACTGAAGTTCTGTGTTCGAGTCCTCTTATTAGTAGATTAGTGGAACTGTTCCTCTCCAAAAATCCCTCATAAGCGTAGGGTCAAGCAGTAATGAAACGTAAAATATGTTTTTCAAGAGTATGTGGCCGTACTGCGGTGATACAAATCACTTTAAAAAGTTTATCCAACACTGTTTTGTCTCCAGACTTATCCCAGTGGTTCCACGTAAGAGGTTTCGAAAGAAACATCAGAGGTTCGAATTTTGCCGAAGGCAAGAATGCTTGAACTCCCTCCAGACTAGTTGCATAGTGTGGAAGCACTATTGGTCCGTGAAATGACATAATAGGCTGACATGCCAGCTCGTCGGCTGTTCCTTCTGTGCCAATGAGATTCTTTTGTTGTTCATGTACTATGACAAACTTCTATTAGTGGATCCTAAAAAACTGATTTACATCCCTACACATTCTGTGAGACTGGAAATGACAAAGACCCTTACATGTTAAGGTTGAACTTTTTTTTGTGGAGTATGGAGACAATGTGGGATCACTATTAAAAGGAGGAGAAGTGGAATGTACTTTTCATACCAACCCCAAATGTTACTTCATCATGACGCCTCCAATTGTTAGGCTTGATCCACAATTACAATTTAGTACACAGTAAAAACAAAATGAAAAGAATTTCACTGAGATTAAATCTTCAAATAACTAACCTTAATATAGTTTAGTGAAACTCGAATCATCCGAGATTCAAATCAAGGTAAGACAATATTAAAATAAGAATATTGATGAAAATATTTTGACTTTTTAAATATGTTTAAATCAATTCAAGGCAATATTTTCGTAATAGCAAGAGTACTAAATTACAAGTATATATTAGTGGATGCTCCAATCAAATTGATGATATATGCAAGCGTCCTCCAAGAGCCATGTCTACGAGATTAGGAGGACCATCCCCAATGCATCCAAAATTCGACCCAAAAACTTTATTTTTAGGTAAAAAACTACTCCAATACAATCTAAAATCCTATCAAAAAATAGTGCAAAACATTATTTCTCTCATATTTTTGTGTTTCACTATTCATTCCCCAAAAATACTACTCATCATTTTTATTATTTTCTTCAATATTTAAACGCAATATTAATAAATAATAAATAATATTTTATATTTATAAATTAAAAGGTAACCAAAAGATATTTATTTTAAATTAAATAAATATAAAACATGCAGCAACAATAATTAAACATAAAATAAAATTAATTAAATAAAGTACATTACAAACATAAGATAAGATACGTTACAAACATAACATAGAATATTTAACAAAAAAATTAATAATTATTAAATTATTAAGTATAAATAATTTAATAAATTATTCAACAAATTAATTAAAGTATTTGTATAAATGTCTTAATAGTTTTCATTTCCAATGGAGTCAAGGACACGCTCTTTCTTAACTTTGAAATATGATTGAATAAAACAAAATGATTCATTCAATTGGTTGCACTTCTTATATTGTGTAGTAGCAGTTGATCGACGCAGCATGAAACAATTTTTATTATGAGTCATTGGGAAACAACCTCCGTGTGTTTCTAACACATGGATATGGTTGTGTACATCCGACCCTCCCATACCCCGTCATAGACGGAAGTCTCTAAGGTAATGAGGTAATGTTGCTGTTGTATAAATGTCTTAATAATGAATTAAATATAGAATGATGAAAGAATCTTTAACGAATATTCTTATTTGGGGCAGAATTTGATGTTTTGGGTTGGAGCAGAATTTAATGTAGCAAACACAAAAATGTGATTTTGGGTAAAATATTATGTTTTGCATTAGAAATGTACGTGAGTTGAACTAGCCAAACAAGAGTCGCGATCTCTTGTATTTATTGTTCATTGCCCATTGCAATTTCGTTTCACTTTTAAATTCTTAGACCTCCTCCCGAGGATCCCCTAAATTAAGACATTCTAAGGACTTGAGCTTGTGGACTATGATGTGTCATAATTCAATAAGATTTGGAGCCTAATAATTTTTTTTAATATCCATCAAAATGGATGTCATTATAATGAATTGCCTTCTAAGTTTAAGACAAAAACGATTATATGTATGACCCTTAAACTTATTAACATTTCTCTTTTTCTTTTTGTAAATTTTCTAACACATATTCAATTGATAGCATGAAAACATTGTTTTTAATTTTTTTTTTTTTAAAAAAACGTACCACATGCATATAGAGAAACATTCTTTTATCTCTCTCCCTCTCACATTTCTCCCTCATGATGCACAACTTGGCTTCGTCGTTTTAGTAAATTACATAAGGACGTTCGAATGTATTAGATTTCTGCATTAAAAAAATTCAAATCGTTTAATAATGTGATATACGCAACCTTATTATACATAAATTCAAACCAGCATCTTCTTGGACCCATGTATTTAGTGTTGGCGGGGAGGAATGGCGTGAGATTGCAATTTCTGTCGCGCACAGGTTAGGTTGCAGACCTAAAATAAATCTCTGCATTCCAACGTCCCCACTTTCTCTGACTTCGACTTTATAGCTATCCATATGCACAGGTTGCAAGTTGTTTTCTTACTGTAGCATAGTCCGGTTAACATTTGAATTGAAATTTGATTCAAGAGATTGAGATTAAGAGTTTGATTTGAGTTAAAATTTATTTCAAAAGGTTAAGAGTCCGACTCCAGAGACCCGTACAAGATGTTCTTATGCTGCTACGTCGAAAGTCTGGTTTGTAAAGTGACACATTGTGTGATCATTGGATAAGATCTTACTAAACCTAAGAGGACGCTGGACTTCTAATTTTCATATTCCACAAATGTTTCGTGGGGCTGGGGTATGGAGGCCTTTCACCTTTTGATCCAAGTTGTAAGTTGTTTTTGTATAAAAAAAATTGAATCTGTGAATTGTTTCTGATTTTCTATCAAAAAAATAATGAGGTAATCCTTTCCTTTCTTATTATAGGTTTCACTCTACAGTACAACTGATATGTTCGCACATAAACCCCTCATATAAGTAGGTAAGATGTAAGTCACCAATAAATATATGGTTGAAGTAATCCATCACTCAAAAAATCCGAGATTCCCATATCATACGGAATTTAAACCGGTATCTTGAACTATGAAAGAGGGTGCGCCTTGGAACCACCGTTAAAGTTGTTGTTTTGTGATCTTAAAGTCATGAGTTTTAGCCGCTGAAACAGTCTCTTACACAAAGTGTAGGGTAAGGCTACGTACATCAGATTGCAAAACGATCCGGCTCCTTCCCGGACCATATACAAACACGGAAATCCAATACATCGGGAACGTCTTTTATCTTAGGTACAAACTATCAACCTTGAACGTTTCATACTTGACTAGTGAAATGATATACATAAAATTCAGAAATTTTAAGCCATGAATCATAAGCATCAGATGCAATTTAGAGACAAACCTTTAAAAGATAATTTCCAAAGACTTAAAAGATAATTTCCAAGAGGGAAGAAAAGGCAACATGGGGTGGCCACTTTTGATAAAAAGGAGAGAAGGAGATCAAAGAAAATACAAGACAAGTCTTACAATTCTAAGAGCTTGAAATGTTTTCACCATCTCCTTCTTCTACACTTCTTTCTTCTTCTCTCTTAAAGCCTATTGTATTCATATTCATACATCTTGAATAGGCTTCATAGAAACCACAATACACGCTACATTGTTGTAAAAGATTGATCAAGGTGTAATCAATCTTGCATCCGCTAGATAGTGGTGTTCGTGATCGTTGAAATCACTTACAAGGTTTGTAAAGGGTTGGAGTCGGTGTGTAACTCCATCAACCCTGTGTGGTAAGGTATTGTTTGTTGTTTTGTGATTAGTGATAACCGAGGAAGATGTCCTCGAAGACTGGAGTAGGTTGATTTAACCGAACCAGTATAAAATTCCTTGTGTTCTTTACTTTTCAGCACTTACTTTCAGTTTCCAGCACAGTGCATCATTTTCATCACGTTCTCAAAAATAGCAAACGAACTTTAAAAATCACCAAACTTTACAGAAACATAGCCACATGTTTTAAGGTTCATTTGGCGTAAGTTTCAACCCTTTTGGACAAGTATAAGTCATCCAAACGTCAAACATTCTGAGACTAGTGCAGTCTGATTTTCAGGCTTGCAAAGGTTGAGACTTTGAACGTATTTGACTAACTTCCCAAAAGAATTTTTCAAAACTGTTTCAACCCAATTAAATAAACATAATAAGGGATTTGTCAATAAATTTTCAGAGCATTGGGAGTCACGGTTTAATCGAAATTAATTTTTCAAATCAGACTACCGTTTCTGACAGATTTGTGCAATCTGACCACCAACGATTTTTAAAGGGGTTAAAGGTTGAATTTTTATATGAAATTTTTAGAAGATACTCAGAACATCTGAGACTAAGATCTCTCCAAATTTCAGAATTTTTGAAGACCTGTAGCCTAGTTTCCAAAATGTTTCAAAACAG
This sequence comes from Eustoma russellianum, assembly GCA_036186865.1. NCBI lineage: Eukaryota > Viridiplantae > Streptophyta > Magnoliopsida > Gentianales > Gentianaceae > Eustoma > Eustoma russellianum. The sequence continues at coordinate 20,332,122 of AP025074.1, read as the reverse complement.
GTCCTGAAAACAGAAACTGTTTTCAGAAGTTGGGTTTTTGGTTTAAAACAATTTTAAAAACCAAATTTTCCGCACCCACTATTCAACCCCCTCTTCTAGTGGTGCCTTGCAGGTTCTACACGTGGTATCAGAATACAGGCACACTCACAACCAAAGGATCCAACGGTCTTAGTGAGATGGCAACCACTAACGACAAAACTGTGCAAGAAGGAATGTCTACCGTAAGGCCTCCTCTTTTTGACGGTGATTCTTTTATTCAATGGAAGTTAAGAATGAAATATTTCCTTATGGCTATTGATATTGATCTATGGTCCACTATAGATGATGGTCCATTTGTTCCGTCAAAATTATCCACTGTAGATGGAGTCTCGCTAGAGGTTGTTAAGCCTAAACAAGAGTATACTAGTGATGATAAAAAGAGACTGAGCATGAATGCTAGAGCCATGCAATTAATTCTAAATGGACTAAGTAAAAGTGAATCTAGCTATGTGTCTAATTGCTCTAGTACTCAAGAAATGTGGAGAATTCTTGAAATGAAACATGAAGGGACTAGTCAAGTAAAAGAGTCCAAGATTAATATGCTTATGTCTACACTTGAGTCTTTTAAATTGTTGTCAAATGAGTCTATTGTTGAGATGGATTTACGATTGACTAACATCTATAATTCTCTTTAGTCTCTTGGCAAAGCTTTCTCTACGCAGGAAAAGGTCCAGAAGGTACTACAAAGTCTTCCATCTGAATGGGACCCTAAAGTCACAGTAATAGAGGAAAGTAAAGAAATCAAATTAATAAAAATGTAGGAACTAATCGGATCTTTAAAGGTATAGGAACTAATCGGATCTTTAAAGGTATATGAAAACAAACTCACTTTAAGAAATTCCGAGTCTATTTCTAAAAATGATAAGGCTATAGCATTCAAATCAAATGAATACGTCATAGATGATAGTGACACAGATTCTGATAATGAGGATTTAATCACGATGGCGAAAAGATTAAGAAAAATCTTGAGAAAATCGATTAAAAATAAACATAAGTCTACTTCATCTAAGGATCATAAAAATAAAAATAAGGAAATAAAGTGTTTTGAATGTGAACAACCTAGACACTTGTCATATGATTGTCCAAACAAGGACAAACAAACGAACAAATACCTTGACAAGGATCGGACCAAAACTAGACTCGTCTCAGAACCTAAATAAAGGAGAAGAGCCTTCAAAGCCTCCACTTGGAGTGACACATCCGACTCTGAGACTGACGATACATAAGAACAAAAGGCACAAGTATACTTTATATCTAAGGCATCAAATGAGGTATCTTCCGACTCTGATTCTGATTCTGAATGTTCTTACGATGGTTTATTTAGTCAATATTTAGAGTCGCATAAGTTCTCAAAGACTCTTGCAAAAGAAAAGAAACGATTAATTGAAGACAAGAAGTTGTTAGAATCTTCTAACACGAACCTTGTTTCTCAATTAAACGATTCAAAAGAAGAGTCATCATGCATCATCAATGCATTAAAATCAGAGATCTCATCATTAACTACACATAATAATGAAATGAAATCTGAGATTTTAAACTTGAAATCAAGGAATGCGGATTTAGAGAAAATAGTGAAACAATTTGACAAGGGAACAAACATGCTAGATCACATCATTTATTCACAAAAGCATGATAGTGACAAAACCGGACTAGGATACGTTGAGAAAAATGAGTCACTAAACAAACCAACCAAATTCATTTCATCCAAGAAAATAGATGCATCAAAGACATATGTGGTATCTAAGAAGAAGACTAGTGCACCACTCATCTCATCTCATCGTGCTTCTTATTCTTCATATCATACAAAGTGCAATCATGTGCCATATAGATATGAAAGAAAGCCATTGATGCATATGTGACATTCATATCATAAAAATGCATCTAGATCACGTCCCGTGCATGCAAACCAAAATGCATATCAAAAACGAAAACCACACTATATGCATGATGGTATTCTCGTCCAAAGGGCAAACACATTTGCCCTTAACGTATATTATGTTGCGTCTTCATCACCTTTCTCACCTTTTGGAAGACCTAGAAAGGTCACCCAAATTTGGGTACCAAAAGCAACATTTTCAAAGGGTTGAATAAGTAACCCTTAATAACGCATTTATTATTTGAAATACATGATTTTTTTTAATTGCTATCTCCATACTTACATGCACTTTTGATTGTATTTCCAAACTAAAGGGGGAGAGAATGCATGATTTAAGGGGGAGAGAGAGATTGATTGCACAAATCAAGGGGGGAAAATTCAAAATCTAAATTTGAAATTTGTGTACTATTCAAGGGGGAGCGACAAAATTTAAATCATGAGCGTAAGTTATTTTGTAAATCATCAAAAGGGGGAGATTGTTGAGAAAAAGGGGTTTTGAGTGATTACAAAATACATGATTTAAATAACGTATACTAAAGAAATGCATGACACGTTTTACGACTTGACACGTTTTTTGCATGAAACCTGCCTTATATAGTTTGTATATAATATTGTCGTACTAACGAGCCATGAAGATTTAAAGCTTACATCAAATGGCAAACATTTGTTGTGTTTGAACTAATTTCAGGTGCCACCATTAATGAACTAAACTAGTTCATTAAATGAAGTACTTAGTTAAATGAACTAAGTAGTTCATTAAATGGTGATACATTTGGAGAAGGCACAAAGGCAACAAATTGAAGAATGGAAAGTCTCCCACTCTCCTTATACACAACTTTTACACATATATATATTTAGATTTTTTTAAAAGGCACTATACACATATATTCCAACGTACTACCGACACGTTATATATTTTGCGAACGTACGTTAATGTCACACCACCATACTTACCTCATATTTATGAGTATATTCAGGTCTTATATCATATGATATAAGTCATGGTGATGACAAAATTATTACGACATGTTACAAGGTTCTAAACCAAAAATTGTCGTATCGGGTGAATACCGAAACTTCGCCAACATGTCACGTACTTGCCATATATAGATGGCCAGCCCCTACACTTCAAAAAGGACTACAAATTTCGTGGTCTACATGTTATATTCATCTATAAAATCATACCATGTTGGCACACACACAACCCTCAATTTAGGCCAAATTGTGGAGATTTCAAATTCAACATTTTAAGCACATGGGGCGCCACTTACTTCAGCCATTAGAGCTGAATATTCAAGTTATTCTGTGTATATTATGTGTGACATAATATATATAACATGTGCAAAATTTTTGAATTCAATCGGAGAAAAATTGCATAATCGACAAAAGTCGAAAATTCGGTTTTCTACTAACACGACACGTGGAACATTTTTGACATGACATATAACATGTATCTAGACACTTTTTATATACTATATACATTCTAAAGTATTCTAGAAAAATCAATTAAGGGCTGATTGGAATATACCATATGTGTATAATTATTGTGCACTATTTTATAAAGTTTACAAAAATAAAATTCAGCACATGCCCAGGCCTCATACACGCCTAGATCAGCTAAATGGAGCATATGTGGAGCCTAGTTGGTATCTTGATTGGCCAAGAATGAAGTATACAAGGTTGGTGACATAAAGGAAGGAGCTACACAAGGTAATATTTCAAACTATGTCACATTTGTAACACATGCTGAAAATTTCAGCATGTACATCTTGAGCTGGCCGAATTCTTGCTTCTTAATTATGCCATATTTACTTCTTTACATTGAATGGATTGATTGGAAGATAAAATGGCAATGTTTTGAAGATGTTAAGGAAATATTGTGATGATATTTAAAATATCACACATGCTGAAAATTTCAGCATGTGTTAAATGTACTTGGCCGAAAATTAGATCTTGGAAGTTAACATATTTGATTTTTCATTTTCAAAGGATTAATCTATACTAACATGGAAATAATTTGAACTTGCCTTGGATATTGCACATGCTGAAAATTTCAGCATGTGAGAAAGGGGGTGGCCGATTGTATGGTAGTAAATAGTGATGGATTGTCTTGCAAATTTTATGGAATTTATTATGACTTATGACAACATTTTTATGGCTAATTGGTACATGTTTTTAAGTGTTATTTTCATATTTATCTATTCATCAAATGATGACAAATTTCATCCAATCAATGAGTGCCAAGTAAGCAAGGCTATAATGATCATCCAATGAGGAGTTGCCAAGTAAGCAAGTGAATGTCACAATGATGCAAGATATTCTTCCAAGGACTTAAAAGATAATTTCCAAGAGGGAAGAAAAGGCAATATGGGGCGGCCACTTTTGATAAAAAGGAGAGAAGGAGATCAAACAAAATACGAGATAAGTCTTACAATTCCAAGAGCTTGAAACGTTTTCACCATCTCCTTCTTCTACACTTCTTTCTTCTTCTCTCTTAAAGCCTATTGTATTCATATTCATACATATCGAATAGGCTTCATAGAAACCACCATGCACGCTATATTGATGTAAAAGATTGATCAATGTGTGATCAATCTTGCATCCGCTAGGTGGTGGTGTTTGTGATCGTTGTAATCACTTGCAAGGTTTGTAAAGGGTTGGAGTTGGTGTGTAACTCCATCAACCCTGTGTGGTAAGATGTTGTTTGTCGTTTTGTGATTAGTGATAACCGAAGAAGGTGTCCTCGAAGACAGGAGTAGGTTGATTTAACTGAACCAGTATAAAATTCCTTGTGTTCTTTACTAAACTTTTCAGAAACATAGCCACATGTTTTAAGGTTCATTTGGCGTAAGTTTCAACCCTTTTGGACAAGTATAAGTCATCCAAACGTCAAACGTTCTGAGACTAGTGCAGTCTGATTTTCAGGCTTGCAAAGGTTAGGGCTTTGAACGTATTTGAATAACTTCCCAAAGGAAATTTTCAAAACTGTTTCAACGCAATTAAATAAACATAATAAGGGGTTTTTCATTAAATTTTCAGAGCATTTGGAGTCACGGTTTAATCGAAATTAATTTTTCAAATCAGACTACCGTTTCTGGCAGATTTGTGCAATCTGACCACCAACGATTTTTAAAGGGGTTAAAGGTTGAATTTTAATCTGAAATTTTTAGGAGATACTCAGAACATCTGAGACTAAGATCTCTCCAAATTTCAGAATTTTTGAAGACCTGTAACATAGTTTTCAAAATATTTCAAAACAGGTCCTGAAAACAAAAACTGTTTTCAGAAGTTAGGTTTTTGGTTTAAAACAATTTTAAAAACCAAATTTTCCGCACCTACTATTCAACCCCCCCTTCTAGTGGTGCCTTGCAGGTCCTACAGTTCTGAGTATATTCTGGTCTTATATCATACATTACAAGTCATGGTGACGTCAAAATTATAAAGACATGTTACAAGGTCATAAACCAAAAATTGTCGCATCGGGTGACTACCGAAACTTCACCGACATGTCACGTACTTGACATATAAAGATGGCCAGCCTATATATATCAAAATTATTCAAAAATTTCGTGATCCACATGTTACAATCATCCATAAGGTCATACCATGTTTGCACACACAAATCATCTACAATTTAGCCTAGATTTGTGGAGAATTCAAACTCGATTCTATTTTGGCACATGGGGCTATACTCAGCAATTGGAGCTGAATATACATCTCATTTTATGTATATTATGTGTGATATAATATATATTATATGTGTAGGAATTTTGAAATTAATCGGAGAAAAATCACGACATCGAGGAAAGTCGAAAATTCGGTTTTCTACAAACCTACACACATAGAACGTTTGTGACATTGATGTAACATGTATCTAGACACTTTTTACACATTCAAGATATGTTAAAGTGATCTAGAAAATTCAAATTAAGGCTGATTAAAATTTACCATATATGTGTGAATATTATGCATTATTTGACAAAGTTGACATAAAAAGAATTCAGCACATGTGTAGCCTATATCACACGCCATTTTCAGCTTTGTTGGAGCCCGGGTGGAGCTTATTTGACACTTTAATTGGTGGAGAATAAGACACACATGATTGGTGACATTGAAGAGGGCAACACACAAGGAAACAATTCAAAATAAAACACATGCTGAAATTTCAACATATGTTGTTTGTTATGGCCGAATTTTGACTCTCTTTTGTTGAGAAATATGTTTGGATAATTTTCAAGATCATGATTTTAAGTGTAAATACTTTAAAATGTCACAATGGTGTTATAAATGATTGAAAGTTGAAAAAGTGAAGAAAAATGACATCGATATCTCGGTTGTTGCACTTCGACCGATCGATGTACTTCGATCTCTCACATCGATCGATCCATGTAAGGTAGAGAAAAACCAAGACCTTACTGTGAGAAATCGATCTCTAACACAATCGATCGATCGATGCATATCAAACCCTCACTTCGATCAATCGATGTAGGTCAGAGACAAACTCTGAAAATCACTGTGAGACATCGATCTCTCAAGCGGAGGCACTTCGATAGATCGATGTCTAGGGTTTTAGAAATATTTTTCTAAAATACAGTAAAATGGTTGTTTTCATTTGTACATGATTTATATATGTCCATTATGTTGTTATTATGTGTTTTTGATGATTATAAATGTATTATGGCTAATGTGCATTGGAAGTTTCTACAACTTACCAAAAAGTACAAAAATTGGTATTTTAAGTTTTGTAGGAACGTAACATGATGAAAATATTTCAAGGGCACATTCCTATCTTATTTATCATCACAAAGGTGTTATTATACGAATTTCTGACCATCCGGGTCATTTCTGGAGTTTTCAGTCACCAGGCGTATTTTGGTCATTTTACCCCCAATGGCAGTTTTGGTATTTTTACTCAAGGAATCTCTTGAGTATATTATTATCTTTGTTCTGAAGCTCATTTATGATTATCTTGAAGATTATTTGGTGGTTTTCTATTATTTCTCTCATTTGATGATATTATCGATAGTAGCTGGATATGTGACGGGTTGTGATGTCACATTCTAATTTTTCTTAAGACCTTCTTATATGTGTTATTGGAGAGACTCAATCATAATTTTGCCGAGTGTTTGAAGGTGTTCTTGATGTGGAATTCATCACAACATATAAGGAGAAATTATGGGAATTTCGATATCATATGTTGACATAATCTTGTCAACTATTATTTGTTGATTTCTTCTTCAAAAATCTGAGTTGATATTCATATGTAAAAGCCTCCAAACGTGTATTTACATGTCATGAAAGGGGTGAAGGAGGAAGGTGATGGGAAGAAGTTACTGCAGAAAATTGTAGTTCCGGAACCGTCAGAACACTTCGAACACCTACTTTAGACGCTTCAAGTCACATTAGGCGCCTAAAGTAGGCGTTCAATGTGTCCCAGTGCATCTCCGTACATTTCGAACACCTATATTAGGCGCTTCATGTCACATAAGGCGCTTCATGTAGGCGTTCGATGTATATCAGCACATTCCCGAACACTTCGAACGCCTAGTATAGGTGTCTCATGTCACTTTAGGCGCCTCAAGTAGGCGTTCCAAGTGTACTGGAAGCCTTTTGACCCATTAGGCGTCCTATGTATGTGTAATAACTCTATTCTCTTCCTTTGATCATAAAATGGAAGGGTATTTGAGGTGTACTTGAGGGATAGATGTTAAGTTTGATTAAGTCAGGTAAGATTGGATCCCAAGTGAGTTGGTGATACGAACAGACTTAGAAAGGTACGAGCATGGAGTGTCTGAGGGGCAAGATCATGTACTAGATATGTAAGGTGTGTGTGTATGTTACATGTTTGATATGAAGTTGCATGAGGATCCTGCATCATGACATGAACACTTTGCATTTGACATGGGAATTGCTTTGCAAAAGAACATGTGTTTACAAGAGAAGATTAAAGTTTTCGAAAAGCAAACTATGGCTACTAGTTGATCGCAGGGTATAAAAGCGTGACCTGTGAATCAACAGCAGGGTATAAAGTATTTTATGGGGCCGTGGACCTATCAGCACGGATATATGATATATGTAATGGGGCCGTGGACCTTTCAGTACGGGGTATAAAGTTCTGTTTGCTATGGACTGATCACCCACAGGGTATAAAGTTCTGTTACGGGAAGAATATGAAAAGTTTTGTGAAATGACACGCATAGCATATTTACAAAAGAAGTCATATGCATGAGATTCTGTGTGTGGTTTTGAAGAAGTACATGTATCATGATACACGAAGCATAAGATTTGACATGCAAGAAATGTGACTAGCTTATGTGCTGTTTATATGTATGTTATTTTAGTTACCTGTTTGTTCTTGTATCCGCGTATCATTTATGTGATTTATTTGTTTGAGAAATTGTTATAAAGATGCTATTTGCAAACCCGAGCACCTTATTTGGGCAATGACTTATACACTGGTGACTCATCGTGTGTGCTCCCGTAAGGTGTATAGACGGGTTACTTGCTGGCGATGTTTTCGCTAAGAATAGATATTCTATCTTCTTTTTAGGTGAGCTAGAATATGAAATGATATTTGTCGAAGACGATGGCGATTGGGCTCAATGGGATGATGGTCATGGAAGTAGATAGATTTTAATTATTCTCTTTAAGTTGGAAGACATGATGTTTATTATGTTGTACTGGAGGATATGTTAGACCGTTAACTGAACACATTTTATTTCCGCTGTATTTCTTTGGTTACATTGATGTTGGTGAAGTTTTAAATTTTACGACGTTTCCGCTAATTTGTCTTACGTCATGAATGATGTACGCTCGATCTGCTTTGACGCTTCGTAGTCCTCGTAGTAGACTACAGCGGGTGCACTGGTTCCGATGCCAGTATCAGGCCGGGGCGCTACAGGTGGTATCAGAGACTAGGCTTCAGATCTATCTTGGACACTTAAGTTCATGATCTTTTAGCAACTTAAGATATGATTTTCCCTTAAGTTTGATCCTTAGTTATACGTGCTGATTTCTCTAGAGTTTAAGTATGATCAAGGTTGGGTGTGTGCGAGCGCGTATATCATCTAATTTCGTATTAATATTTTTATTTCATACCCCACCCATCCTTACTCATTCAAGCTTTCAGTAACATCTTGTATCAACTGATTGCTAATGGAAGGTTGACCTTTCAGAGAAAATGCCTCCAAGAAGAGATAACACAGGAAACTCTGACAACAGACAGGAGAACCAGCCACCACAAGTGGTTTTACCCAGGTGCTCACTGATGCACTAATGGTGATCGCCCAAGGGTTTGCTTAGCAGCAGCAGCCTCCACCTCCTCCATCACCGCAGCATAATATTCGGTTCTTCTATGGAGAGATGAGGACTACAAGACGTCTCATCTCTCGAATACACATCAGCAATGACGTCAGAGAAATAAGTGCGGAAACACGTATCTCATAAATCTAAACCATCAAAGGTGAACTTCAACGTATAACGTAATTACAAAAGAGTTCCTTGAAAGCCAACTAAATCCTCAAACGAATGAAAGAAACGGAAACAAATGACAACAGCCTCAACCATCTCCCAAAATGTCTCTATGTATCCCATTCAACCCACTCACCATCGTCTTCTATGAAGATCATATCGTAGCTAGGCTCATCTGCAATGACAAAGGTAGTACCCTTAGCGAAAACGCTAGCAAGTAACCCGCTTATAAGACATACGAGATCAACACATGGCAAGACATGAGTAATATATAATTCAAGGGGTAGTGGGGCACATGTCTTGTATACTTTCAAGAGCATATAAATATTTAACAATACCAGAGCATAAAACAGTAATTCTTACCCTTTAACAGTAACAACCATTCAAGTCACATGGCAATCATCCCAACTGACTCACGTGATGCATGTCAAAATATGCACTATACTACTCAGTCACAAATGCATGAACAATTTCCTTTCAAATCAGTGCAATGCATGTCACAATGTCCGGTCTCATAACTTTATACCCTGTAACGCACCCCGGCTTATATTTCCATCCCGGTTAACGTTACAGACAACTTTATACCCTGTAATGCACCTCGGCTTATATTTCCATCCCGATTAACATTACAGACAACTTTATACCCTGTAACGCACCCCGGCTTATATTTCCATCCCGGTTAACGTTACAGACAACTTTATACCCTGTAACGCACCCCGGCTTATATTTCCATCCCGGTTAACGTTACAGACACTTTGTGCCCTGTAATGCACCTCGGCTTATATTTCCATCCCGATTAACATTACATACAACTTTATACCCTGTAACGCACCCCGGCTTATATTTCCATCTCGGTTAACGTTACAGACAACTTTATACCCTGTAACGCACCCCGGCTTATATTTCCATCCCGGTTAATGTTACAGACACTTTGTGACCTGTAATGCACCTCGGCTTATATTTCCATCCCGATTAACATTACAGGTCACCTTCGCAAATCTGTGCCGAAGCACAGCTCTTTTCAAAACAATATGCAAATGCAAGTGCCATGATGCACGACTCCTCATTTCAAACACATTCTTGGATCAAGTAATCAATTCACGTTCACATATTCAATTCACATTCAATATCACTCAACCACACGAGATTCCCCTCACTGACCCATCAATACTTAATCTTCAAGCTAGGTCGTCAACACTTAACCTTGATTCTAAAATTCACAAACCAATGTGAATTCCCCCACATTCCTCCAGTGATCTTCATAAAACCTCATACGTTCATTTCCTAACCCTCTTAGCTCATTCACATTAAAATCAGATTCGAATACCCTTTAAATTCTCCAAATTTGGTTCACCATCTTAAGTCATTTCCCAAGACTTAGACTAGCCTCAATCAGGTCCTAAGAAGTCTCTAAGATCACCCAAAAGGGTCTCCTAGCTTCCCTCTTTCTTCCCTTATTTTCCCACAAAACTGCAGGACGTCATACCCTAACGTCGATCGATCGACGTACGTCATACCCTGACGTCGATCGATCGACGTCCATCTGAGGGACGTCAAACTCTCACTCAATCTACGTCGATCGATCGACGTCTATCTGAGGCACGTCGATCTCTCACACATCCTACGTCGATCGATCTACATCCTTCTGAGGCACGTCATCCCCTCACTTACTATACGTCGATCGATCGACGTACGTCATACCCTGACGTCGATCGATCGACGTCCCCGTTCCAGAATCCCAATTTGCAGTTTTCTGCAGAAACTGTAGAAAACACCCTCAATTCGATCCCAACTTCCTTCCAAACCATTCCAAGCCTATTTCCCAATATCAATCCATCCTTAATTCACCCAAGACAACACCTTTAACATACGATTCACGGATTCAAGCCTAGCACTCAAAGTATTCATCAAAACAAGCCCAAAAAAATCTAATCTTTTCACTCTCCCTTTTCTTCAACCGCCATTATCAACAAAGTATGGTTCAAGGGATTGGGATTTAAATGATTTCACATTAACAACAACATCAACAATGATCTAAATCAAATAACGGCCAAATCTCGAAATCAAAACATATAACTCACATGTAGATTCACAGAAAGAAACTACTGCATGGTGATCCATTTGAATATCAAAAATAGGCCTTTTTCTCTTTCGCAAAATGTAAGAACTTATAAGTAGATTACTTGCCTTTGATTACTCGAAGAAGAATCGGAAAACAAACGAAGAACGGGTTGTGTTCTTGAAGGATCTTCACCTAGGGCTGGAGAGGAGATGAAAAATCGCCTATGGGGAGAGGAGAGGGTTTGGCGTCGGTTTCTTCTGAAATAGGGAGAAACTGACGTATTGTCAGTTTTGATATGGGAAGAGATGGAATTTGAAGTTCTTAAATTATATCCTATTAACTTATTTATCTTAAATAATTAATTTCTAATATTTAATTATCAAAATTAAATACTACTTAATTCTATATTTAATCCTCTCTATTAATTCTCATACTTAATTCTTAATTTATTGTCATTAATTGCCCTTAATCATATTTAATTCTCGTTTTATCCCGTAATTACTCTACGGAGGGTGCGGGGCGTAACATTCCACCCCCTTACAAAAAGTTTCGTCCTCGAAACTTGTGCGTTACGAAATCAATGACTTAGTATAGTCCCTCATAATTTATTTACTTAGATCATGACCGAAATTAGTATCCCTTGCGTATTCCGGTATGGTACCCATTTCACTTCCTCGATACAGGACTAAGTTCTGAAATCATTCAGTGTGTATATACACAATGTACTCTTTAAATCCATTGTCTTCCGTCTGATAGATCGTAACCTATTCTTGTGTAGTTCTCGAATCAACCTTAAGGGTACCGTCATTATAATGGCATCATAACTTAATCGTCGGGCTATATCGTACTTATATTGGTTATCATGAACAACCCTCTAAAGTCAGTTCCTAGGTGTAGCCCAATCTTTAACTTACGCCCTGCTCACAAGACTCATCCCTGAAGCCATATGTATTTTTCGAAATACGATGTACTCTAGTACGATTTAATTTAGTCAGTACTAACGTCTCTCAAGGGGACCTAATCCTTATGCGATTCAGTCCTTACTTAGTCCTCGATAATGAGTGCTTACGATCTTCCACTTACACCACTTGACGTGTTTCACCCAACTTATTACAACCTACAATACCCGATTCATAAACTTATCACATATGATTTATCACTCAGATGCTCAATCATACTAACATCCTTGTGTATGCCAGGATGGTAATCGTTACCCCTCTTTAACACGACTAAGTCCTCAAAAGCAGTTCTTATATACTTACCAACTAGATCTATGATCATGCTCTTAATTTCTCAGAGATACCGTCATAAGCCTAGTATACGAAATATATGTATGGACATGCTTCTTTTTTTAAATAAAATGTAGTTTAAGTGGCTATAATTCAAAATATAGCTTTAACTATTTATACAGTATCTAAATTTTTTTTTGTAAACATGAGAGCTAAAGTATTAGGAAATCGTTTTCGCAGGTGTTGTTACGCGTGACCTCTTATAAAAGGAATGACTAACTTGTTCGCAAGAGTGTCTCAATCATGGAAAAAAGAATATGGGTATAATATACTCACAAAAGTGTTACATGTAAGACCGCCTTAAAACCATTTGGAACTCAACGACGTAAAGTTTTATAAAACAATTTGGAAATGATATATCTCTCTCTCTAAAAAAACATGTACATTTTGAAACTACTTTTTTTTTCGTTTCGCAAAATTTAGGTAACTTCAAGGCAAGTAGTTGATAATTCCAAAAATAAAATGCTTGCATTATCAATAGTCGACCACTCAAATTATTTTAACAAAATAAACATAGCTAAACGGAAATTTGTGAAATAATATAAGAAATATATAGACATATTGCTCTTCAAATCATCAACATTTTAAAACGTATCTATTTTTCAGAGTTTGTCAGTAGTAGTTGAAATTCCATCAGGTTGGAATACGAATACGGAAGAAAATATAGCATTGTTAAGTTAGCAGACTATATAAATAAGCAAACTAATTAAAATACTTAGAAAAATTGAAAAATCTTTGAAATATAGGGTATATCTGGGTGTACGTGCTTATGTATAAATATTTAACCGCTTGAAAAATATTTATCCATACTTCGTATAATTTCTATAATCCACTCTTACGGTCAAGGATAAATCTACCTAAGTATCGTAACTTATAGGTCTAATGTTCGTCTACTCATGCTAACATCTTTAGCTGAGACTGTCCAATCCTAGCATGACAAACTAAATATTAATCGTCTTAAGGTATTCTCATTCACCGCACTTCCATGCGCCACCATAATCCATCGCACTTCTTACTGGGTTGTTTTTAACCGCTAATTCTGATTCCGTTAAATCTCACCTGAGAAGCAATCATTACTTGTTCATACTTGCTCCCTTGCAATTTCAAGCCTAGCCGACTCGAGCCAAGTAACTCATTGTTTCTAGGGGTTCATCACTTAGCGAAAGATTTTATGACACCTTATTGTTTCCAAGGTGTATAATATAGTCGGTTCTCGTATGTCGCTACCGATCAATATCGCTAATAAGACTAATATGACCGGCCTATTTTGGTAATTCTAAAATTGGCATCTTAATTGTGAACTATAAACTCCGTTGACAATATCTTTCACTAACTCTACTGATCATAACGCTAATCGTTATTTAGTTTATATCACCCCACTATAAATCATCGCTTAGTATTTACTCTATTATTACAATTCATTTCTTAGTAGCTATGGTCCTAAATTAGTCCTAAGCATGTGTTGAGAAATATGTTTGGATAATTTTCAAAGTCATGATTTTAAGTGTTACATGTCACATATGGTGTTATAAATGAAAAAGATGAATAAGTGAAGAAAAATGATATTGATGTTTAGTTTTTTTTTGAAATAATTTTCTAAAATGTGATGAATTGGTTGTTTTCATTTGTGTATGATTTATACATGTTCATTATGTGAATATTATGTGTTTTTGGTGATTATTATTGTCTTGTGACTAACATGCCTTGGAAGTTTCTACAACTTACCAAAAAGGGCAAAATTGGTATTTTGAGTTTTGTAGGAACATGATATGATGGAAATATTTCAAGAGCATATTCTTATACTATTTATCATGACAAAGGTGATATCATGAGTATTTATGACCATCCGGGTCATTTCTGGAGTTTTCTTACACCAGGGGTATTTTGGTCATTTTACCCCCAGGGGTATTTTTGGTATTTTCACTCAAGGAATCTCTTGAGTATATTATTATCTTCATTCTGGAGTTGTGTTATTATTATTTTGAAGATAATATGGTGATCTTATATCTTATTCTCTCAACCGATGATATTATTGACTATAGCTGGATATGTGACGATTTGAGATGTCACATTCTATTTTTTCTCGAAGACCCTCTTATATATGTTATAAGAGAACATTTATCATCAATATTCAGAGATATTAAAGGTGTCAAAGGTGTGGAAATGATCTCAACATATAAGAAGAAATATTGGGGAATTTCGGTGTTACACGTTGACATAATCTTGTCTAGTGTTATCTATTTATTTCTTCTTCAAAAATCTGAGTTGCTACACATATATATGTGTTGAAAAACGTGCATGGACAGTTGGGAATGATACATTATTCATTTTATGAGTTGGAGACAAATGGACCAACCAAAAAGGAGCTAGTTGGCAAAATTGCCAACTTGGAAAATTCAAAAAGTGCCCAACGGTTATATTGCTTTTCTTGGGTATTTTCTGCAGATTTTTTGAAGTCAAATGGAGCTCTCACATGCCCTATTATGTTGCTTGAAGTTGGGGATAATTTGGTGGTATTATTCTTTCTTATTTTATTAAGAAAAATCAAAAGGAATTTTTGTAAAATTCTTGGAAAACCAACAGCTAGTTTGAAGTCTTGAAGCTGAATTTTAAAGTTTGAAATTGTCAAGTCTCACATGCCTATTCTTGTGCCAAAAAGTTGAGAAGATGATGGAGTTGTTGTGGTGCTATTATCTTCACATTTTCAAGATAATTCCAAGTCACTTTTTAGGTGGAATTTTCGACAACAAGGTGATGTCAAGGTGGACCAATCATTGTGTTTTATTTTGCCAAGTGTACAAAGCCAACCAATGATGAGAAGACATTTGGAGTTGATGATGAAGATGATGACACATTGGCATTCTTATCTTCAAGGCTCAAATCACACTATAAATAGAGGCATTGGTGAAGAAGATGAAACACACTTGAAGCTCACAAGCATTCTATAGTTTTCATATTCATCTTCTTGTTCTTGTTGTTGTATTTTGTTGTAGCAAAGTTGTTCTTAATATTTTGGTGAGCTACAAGCCTTTTGAGCTTCATTTGTAAGATTGATTAGCCATCTTTATAAGGCTACATCAATAGGTGTTGGAGGTATTGCAACTAAGTGTTGCTTAGAAGGTGATTATCCAAGTCTTGAGTAGGGTTGGTGTATAACCCAAGGATCAAGCTTGGCTCTTGTTGTAAGGTGTTCATATCATAGTGAAATCCAAGGAAAGGTGTTCCTTGGGACTGGAGTAGGTCACATTGACCGAACCAGGATAAATCATCGGTGTTCTTCTCTTGTTTCTTTATTTCTGTTTTCTGCCCGTTTTTGACTGCAGTTTTCACCCAACTTCACACAATTTGAAAAAATAGCTAAACATTTTCAAAATTCGTGATTTTTGGTGGAGTTATACTTCAGACTGTTAGCTTTCATTTGCAACAAGAATCACTTGATTTGAGCAAGTAAAAGTTAGTCTTTCAGTCTTTGCAAGATAACTGCTCCAATCTGGCTGCAATCTGACCAGTTTTGAGAAAAGTTAAATTCTGTATTTTTCAAGAATTGTTTGAGGTCAGGGCCTTTTGGAAACTTCATCTACACATCCTAAGAGTGTTTTAATATAAAGATCAACCTTTTTGGTTGAGTATTCAAAGAGAAACACTATTTTCAAAATCAGCAACATTCTGTCCAATTCTGTCCAGATTGACCATCTAAATCTTTTAATTTGTTTGAAGGGTCAAACGATCTTATTTTTGTCTGATTTTTGGACAGAGTCTTGTTAACTCATTGAAGTTTAATTCTGGAAAGTTTCATAATTTTTGGAGTTGTGTACAATTATTTGTGAATTTTTGAAAAACGGGTTCTGAATCTGAGGTGGTCTCAGATTCTGTTTTCAAGGGGATTTTAACAAAGGGTTGTAGTGTAATTTCCGCTAACCACTATTCACCCCCCCCTCTAGTGGTGTTCATTGCAGGTGCACGGTCCAACATTTGGTATCAGAGCCAGACCAACACCACTCAAAAGAAGCAAGATTCAACACCGTACGAACAATACAAGGCCAAGAAACAACAATTCATAATATACTGCTTGTCTCAAATCAAAGGTACATACTATGGCTATTGTTTCTCACAAAGGTGAGTTGGAAGGTATGTCCACACAACGCCCTCCTCTTTTTGATGGCAATAATTTTGTTCATTGGAAACTAAGAATGAGGCTATTCTTAATGGCTATAGACATCGATTTATGGTCTATAGTTGAAGATGGGCCGTACATTCCAATGAAAGTTGTACAAGTTAGTGGAGTAACTCAAGAGGTTGAAAAATACAAAAGTGAATGGTCATCAGATGATAAAAAGAAAATGTCCATGAATGCTAAAGCTATGCAATTACTTTTGAATGGACTTACAACTTCTGAAGCAGGATATGTGTCAAATTGCACAAGTGCACACGACATGTGGAAATCACTTGTATTAAAGCATGAAGGTACTAGTGGTGTTAAAGAGTCAAAAATAAACATGCTTATGACTGAATTAGAGACTTTCAAAATGTTGCCAAACGAATCCATAACATCTATGGATTTGAGGATTACTAATATTTTCAATGCCCTTGAAGCTTTAGGGAAGTCATTTTCGAACAATGAAAAGGTTCAAAAGGTGCTACGAAGTCTCCCTGCTGAATGGGATCCAAAGGTGACTGCAATCGAGGAGACAAAGTCAATCACCAAGATGGATGAATTGATCGGGTCTCTTAAAGTCTATGAGGTAAAACTGAACCAACGAAAGTCTGAATCGTCTAAGTCATCCAGTAAGTCAATAGCCTTCAAAACAACCGAAACACATGCTAATAACGATGATAGTAATAGTGATACTGAATTAGACGATGACTTGATATTGATTGCTAGAAAACTTAGAAAGTTTTTCAAACGCCCAAATAGGAATAGACAACATAATTCTTCTTCTTCTTCTTTTTCTCAATCTAAGAAAAATAACACAAACAAATGGTATAATAAAGAATTAAAGTGTTATGAATGCGGTCAAAAAGGACATATTTCATACGATTGTCCAACAAAGAAAAATAATAATAAAAACAACAATAATAAACAAGCCAAGGACAAGGAAGCTCAAACGTCAAATACAAAGGAGTCTAAGGCAAGAAAAGGGAAACGAGCAATGAAGGTGAGCACATGGAGCGACTCATCCGACTCAGAATCCGAAACTGAGGAAGCTCAAGTGTGCTTCGTATCCAACGAGGTATGTTCTTCTTCTGATAGTGATTCTGATAGTGACATGACATTTGATAAAATGTATGAAGAATTCCTACGAATGCATGCTCACTGTAAGAGGCTTTCTAAAGAAAAGAAGAAACTAGTTGAAGAAAATGACAAGTTGAAGACGTCCAACTTGGAATTTTCCGATCAACTAGAATCTCTTAAACAAGAGTCTACTAATACTCTTGATTCTTTAGAGAACAAAATTGAATCATATAGGAAAGATGAACAAAAGTTACAAATGGAAAATAAAATGTTGAAATCCAAGTTAGAAAGTTGTGAAAATGAAATAGTGCAACTTAAGTCTTCTAAATTTACCTTAGAAAAAATGATAGAACAATTTAAATCGGGTGCAAATATGTTAGATACACTTATCTCATCACAAAAGTATGGCAATGATAAAACCGGCCTAGGCTATAAAGAAGAAAACGAAAAAGTAAATGAAAAGACTAAGTTTGTTTCATCTAGTACAAAGTTGCCATATAATACAAAATCAACTTTGCCTGCTACATCTTCTTCTACACCTTCTTCTACTCATATCAAGGCAAAAATACAACACAAACCCACTAATATGCACACGCATAAACATACATCTAGGCCAAATTTTGCATCTAGACAACCTAGAAATCATGCCTACATGTATACAAATGCAACTAGACCAAATAAAATGCATCCAACTTTTTATGAACCTAAGCATAAGCAACTCTCATACAAGTCTTATAGAAATACACATGAATATACATATAGAGCACCATATAAGAAACAAAATCGCATGCCTTATACACATTATAAGATTCGGTCATCCTATAATGATTATCAACCATGGCGCAACATGTATAACAATGCATCCTCACTTATGTGGAATAATCATCTATATGCTTATCCTTCTTACTTTAACCATGCTAAAAATGTGCCTAGAAAGTATATTCAAGTTTGGATACCTAAGGGTTATCTAAACAAGAATAATGCCCCTAACATTCAAGGACCCAAATAAAGGGTACCTAAAACTTTGTCTCCATTGTAGGAAAAATGCAAGGAATGCAAGAAAGAGGCAAAGTCAAAGAATCTAAAAACCAAATGGTTTTTAGATAGTGGATGTTCGAGGCATATGACGGGCAACCCCAATCTATTCACCGAACTTGAACATATTGATGGTGGAAAGGTAACATTCGGTGACAACAACAAAGGAAAAGTTGTTGGAAAAGGAACAATCGGGGACCCAAACACATTTCAAATACGAAATGTGTTTCTAGTAAGCAATCTCTCTTATAATTTACTTAGTATTTCTCAACTTATAGATTGTGGTTATAATGTCTCCTTTCTTCCCAATTCTTGTGATATAATAAATGAAAAAGGAGAAACGGTTTTAAAAGGAAATAGAGATGGAAATATTTATACCCTTACCTTAGATAACATGTTAAATGCTAAGGTTAAGTGTCTAATATCACATGACTTAGATGTGAATTTATGGCATAGAAGATTAGGCCATATAGGAATTTCAACCATTAGGAAATTATCTAAAAAGAATTTAATTAGAGGTATGCCTAAGTTAGACTTAGATAATTTTCAAATGTGTGAAACATGTATTAAGGGAAAACACATTAAAGAAACCTTAAAACCGAAACATGAAGTGAGTACTAGTCATGTACTAGAATTGCTTCACTTAGACTTATTTGGTCCAAGTAGGACAAGAAGTCTAGGTGGACACTACTATGTGTGTGTCATAGTAGACGATTACTCACGCTACACATGGACATTGTTCTTAACACACAAAGACGATGCTCCATTAGCAATCGAAACCCTTATCAAGCAACTTGAAAACATTTACGAAGAAAATGTCAAAAGAATTAGAAGTGATAGAGGTGGAGAATTTAAAAAATAAAGACGTAATCAAATTTTGTGAACTTTATGGAATAAACATGAATTCTCACCACCTAGAACACCACAACTCAATGGAGTTGTTGAACGTAAAAATAGAACGATTCAAGAAGTTGCAAGGACAATGCTGTGTGAAAATAAATTACCTAAGTATTTATGGGCTGAAGCTGTTAACTGTGCATGTTATATTATAAATAGGCTCACTATTAGAAAGAAATTAAATAAAACGCCTTATGAATTGCTAAACAATAGACAACCTAAAATAGATTATCTTAAAGTATTTGGATGTAAATGTTTTGTGCTAAACACTAAGGATAATCTAGATAAATTTGAACAAAAGTCTATTGAATGTATATTTGTTGGATATTCAACTAACTCAAGAGCATATAGGTGTTATAATCCTGCATCTAGAAAAATAATTGAATCCATACATGTGAAATTCAATGAAAATGCATGCTTTGAAGTTAGTGATAAACATCAACATAAACAAGAAACAAATGTTGAAAATATGTTTGATGATGAAGTATTACTTGAGCCTGTACTTGATCATCTAGAACCAACTCCCCCTGAACAAGACATGCATGAACCCTTAGATGAAATGAATCAAGAAAATTTGCAATTGGAAGATGATACAACTAATGATCCAATTACATATGATAACATTCACACTAATGAAACTTTTGAACAAGATGAGGGTGAACCTAGTCAATCTAGGAATTGGTGGCACCCTAGAGAATTAATCATTGGGGATCCAAGTGTTGGGGTTAGAACACGTAGAAACATAAGTCAACTTGAAGGACATAGCTTAGTCTCACACATAGAACCTAAGAATGTTAAGGAAGCCTTAGGTGACATATCATGGATAGATGCTATGCATGAGGAATTAAATCAATTCACAAGGAACAACGTATGGGACTTAGTACCTAAACCTAAAGACAAGTCTATCATAGGAACTAAATGGGTCTTTAGGAATAAAATGGATGAACAAGGAAATATTACAAGAAATAAGGCTAGACTAGTCGCACAAGGTTATAATCAACAAGAAGGAATAGATTATGAGGAAACCTTTGCACCCGTTGCACGACTAGAAGCAATTAGATTGTTACTTGCGATTGCAAGTCTAAGTAACATTAAACTCTTCCAAATGGATGTCAAGAGTGCATTCTTAAATGGATACATCCAAGAAGAAGTGTTTGTCAAACAACCCCCTGGATTTGAAGATCCAAAGAATCCTAACCATGTTTACAAGCTTAAGAAAGCTTTATATGGTTTGAAACAAGCTCCAAGAGCTTGGTATGATAGATTTGCAAACTTTCTTATTGCGAATAATTATGAAAGGGGAACCATAGACAAAACATTATTCCTAAGAAGAAAAGGTAATGATTTGTAATAGTTCAAATATACGTAGACGATATTATCTTTGGTTCAACTAACCCTACCTTAGTAAAAGACTTCGAAGAATGTATGAAGTCAGAGTTTGAAATGTCAATGGTAGGAGAGTTGAATTATTTCTTAGGACTCCAAATCAAACAAACCCCTCAAGGAATTCACATTAGCCAACTTAAGTATGTCAATGATATGATTAAGAAGTTTGGCTTTGAAGATTTGAAACCTACAACTACCCCCATGAGTGTTAGTACCAAACTCGATAAGGATGAAAATGGTAAACCTTTTGATGACACACTCTATAGGTCTATGATTGGCTCATTGTTATACTTAACTGCATCAAGACCTGATATCATGTTTAGTGTGTGTATGTGTGCTAGGTTTCAATCTTGTCCTAAGGTATCACATTACAATGCAGTGAAAAGATATTTAGATATCTTAAGCATACACCTCACTTAGGACTATGGTATGATAAAAATGCTAAGTTGGAATTACACGCATATAGTGATGCTGATTATGGTGGTTGCAAGTTAGATAGAAAATCCACTAGCGGCACATGTCAATTCATAGGAACCAATTTGATCTCTTGGTTTTCTAAAAAGCAAGCTAGTGTAGCTCTTTCTACCACTGAAGCCGAGTATATTGCTTTGAGTTTATGTACTACCCAAATACTTTGGCTTAAACAGCAACTTAGTGATTTTGGCATTAAAATGAAAAAGATTCCAATTTTCTGCGATAGCACAAGTGCAATCAATCTTTCCCGGAATCCGGTGCTTCATTCTAAGGCCAAACACATTGAGGTGCGATACCACTTTCTTCGCGATCATGTTCAAACTGAGGACATAGTGATAAACCATATAAGAACTAATCACCAATCGCCGATATCTTTACCAAACCCCTTAATCAAGCCACGTTTGAAAACTTACGAGCCAAGTTAGGTATGATGACTTACGATACCATTGTATTAGTTCTATCTTTTGCATGATTTGCAAAATAAAGGGGGAGATAGCATAAGCTGTAGCGCCCCGCTCCCGAGCTCCACCTCGGAAACGGTGCACCCGCCGTATCTCACTCAGGAGAATACTAGGCGTCACATCAACCTGCTACATGTCAGTGCTGACATAGAAAAAGAAAATTTTCCTTTTCTTTCTGCGGAAACGATAAGTCAATTACTAATTCCGAAATTAAATAACTTTAAGAAAATAACGATGGAAAGTCTAGGCTGACCGGGCCTTACAAATCAAAGTCAAATGTCTAAATTTTAAAGAACATGAAACTGTTTCCAAAAGTAATACTGAATATGAAAATAAAATGTCTGTGTCACCCCAAATCATCATAAGAACTCCATCTCCATCCTCGCTGCGTCATTCTCTATGAGTCACTCAGCCCACTCCACAGCGTCAGATCCATCTTCGACATAGATGTAATCATACTCTGCCTCGGCTACATATGGAATAGTAGGTGTGAGTGATGGTAATCACCCAGTAGGTGCCTCTCAAAACAATACAAAACTTACATACCCAAACGATATCTCCACGTAACCACATAGAACAGATAGCATACAACCGGAAAGTAAGACCACTCCACGTACTCAACATAAACTACATGACATGGCTTATACGGAAATAAACACTCCACACAAGATGCATGCGCAAGTACGTGATGCATGCTCACATAACGTGTCAGACGCAACTAGAACATGTCAGGCAATATGCTCCTAGGCCTATATGCAATGCATGCTCCCGGGACCTAGTTCCAGCGTCATGGTCTCTAGCCACCACTTGCCGTTCTGGACACCCACGCCCTATAGACGCTGTGTATCGTACGGCACCACGCCCTATAGACGCTGCGTATCTCATGACACCCACGCCTATAGACGCTGCGTATCCGTACGACACCCACGCCCTATAGACGCTGCGTATCACATGACACCCACGCCCGACCGACGCTGTGTATCATCACGGCCCCCACGCCCTATAGGCACTACGTATCCTCCGAACCACGCACACCCTCAGACAATGGGTACCTCATGCAATGCACGTGCCATGAATGCAAGGGAAAGGGAAAGAAAACAGTTGGACGTCATCCTCTGACGTCGATCGTTCGACGTGGTTCTGAGGCACGTCGAACCCTCGGCCATGGGACGTCGATCGATCGACGTGGTCCTGAGGCACATCGAACCCTCAGCCCCTGGACGTCGATCGATCGATGTACATCTGAGGCACATCGATCTCTCACCTCTGGACGTCGATCGATCGATGTCCATCTCAGGCACGTCGAACCCTCAGCCTCTGGACGTCGATCGATCGATGTCCCCGAATTTCAGAATCTCATTCTGAAATTTCTGCAATCCTTCCATCCAATCCCAAACAATCTTTCCCCCATCCCACATATCCGTACTCGCTTCAAAACCTCACAACCCCAATTAACAACGAAGCATACAACAACGATACCACGTTGAATCAAGAAACATATAACGGGAAATACACACGTTGCACATGATCCAATAAATCAAGAACCAACGACAACCACATCACATAAAAATACCCTTTTGCCTATGCAAGCCTTCATACCGTTTTTGAGGAAATAATGATATGCACCTACCTCGATTCCTAGCGAGAATTGATATAGAAAGGTGCGATGATCTATGAGCGCTTGATCTCCCTTCTTTTGAATCTTGGATCAAGGATCTTTCTCTCCCTTCCTTCTCCTTCTTGGCCGAAAATTTGAGAGAGGGGGAGGGGAAAAAGTGGCTGCCGAAATTTGAGAGAAGTGGGGAGAAAAGATTAGGGTTAATTTGGTTTTTAAGGAGGAGGAATTAAGGGAAGATAAGTATGGGATGATGGTAGAGGAAATTTAGGGAAATCAAAAAAAAAAAGGTAACCTCCATTTGATTAAGATAAGATTTGCTTAATTATCATTTAGATTTTTCTTTCTTTTTTTTTTATACTCGGTTATAACATCCTACCCCCCCTTACAAAAAGTTTCGTCCCCGAAACTTGTCGTACCTTAAACAAATAGGTGAGGGTATAGCGGTCGCGCATTTGCTCTTCTAGTTCCCATGTCGCTTCATTCTCTCGGTTGGTGCTCCATTGAACCTTTACGTAGGGGATGATCCGTCTTCTGAGCTCTTGGTCCTTCGATCCAGAATTCGTATCGGCACCTCTTCATATGACGCATCGGGTCTGATCTTAAGGGGTTGCGCATCCAACACATGACTCGGGTTCAGGTACGTACTTCCTTAACTGCGAGACGTGGAATACGTTGTGCACTTGAGCCAGCGTCGGAGGGTAACGCCAATTTGTAAGCCAAATCTCCAACTCTTTCTAGTATTTCATATGGTCCAATATAACGCGGCTTCAACTTCCCTTTAACTCCAAACCGTGTCACACCCTTCATGGGTGGACACTTAAGATAGACCTTTTCTCCCTCTTCGAACTCTAAAGGTCGTCTCTTCGTGTCGGCCCAACTCTTGCTTCTATCTTGAGCCGTCTTAAGACGTCACGAATTAGCTTCACCTGTTCTTTAGTTTGCTCAATTATTTCTGGAGCCGTCAACCTACGTTCACCACTTCGTCCAATGCACAGGTGACCTACACTTTCGTCCCATATAAGGCCTCAAATGGTGCCATATACCTATGGCACGTGTGATGGCTGTTGTTGTAAGAGAACTCTATCACTTGAGCATGCTGTCCCAATTTCCTTTAAAATCCAATGCGCATGCCCTCAACATATCCTCCAGAGTCTGAATGGTCTTTCAGATTGACCATCGGTCTGAGGGTGAAAAGCAGGTACTCAGTCGCAACTCAGTCCCCATCTTCTTCTGACACGGCTGCCAGAACTGAGATTGTAAACTTCGAGTCACGATCCGATACTATGCTAACTGGCACTCCATGAAGGCAAACAATGTTATCAATGTACATGGTTACCAACCTCTCCATAGTAAGTCCGGTGGGAATAGGCAAGAAGTGAGCGGACTTAGTCAGTCGATCCACGATTACCCATATCACGTCATTTCCATTTCTTGTCTTCGGGAGTCCCACCACGAAGTCCATTGTTACATGCTCCCACTTCCATTCAGGTATCTCTAAAGGTCGCATCAATCCCCCCGGTCTTTGGTGTTCCGCTTTAACTTGCTGGCAAACAAGACATCTTTCCACAAACTCAGCAATATGCTTTTTCATGCCATTCCACCAATAGTGTCTCTTGAGATCATTGTACATCTTCGTAGCACCAGGGTGAATAGACAGTCTCGAATTATGTGCTTCTTTCAACAACCCCTCCTAAGGTCCTCAACATCCGGTACACACAACCTTCCTTGGTACCACATACTGCCGTCGTCATGCACTTGAAATCCATCCACTTGGCTGGTTAGCATTCTTTCTCGCGTCTCCTTAATTGTTGCATCGTTCTTCTGTGCTTCCTTAATTTGGTCTACCAAGGTTGGAGTGATAATTAGCGTCGCCAGAATGTCTGCGGTAGACTCTACAAGATCCAAATCAAATTCTGCCATCTCTTTTTCTAGAGTAGCATGTCGTGCATGGCTCGACTTTCTACTTAAGGCATCAGCCACTCGATTGGCTTTCCCGGATGATAGCTGATGGTCAAGTCGTAATCTTTCAACAGCTCTAACCATCTCCTTTGGCGCATGTTCAGCTCCTTTTGCGTGAACAGATACTTAAGACTTTTGTGATCAGTGAACACTTCGCACTTCACTCCATATAGATAGTGACGCCAGATTTTCAGGGCGAATACCACCGCCGCAAGTTCCAGATCATGAGTCGGATAGTTCTGTTCATAGGGCTTTAGCTGTCGTGAAGCATATGCAATGACCTTGTCGTTTTGCATCAACACGCATCCTGAAATATAAGAGTTAGACCACATCTTTAATTGTATACAAAATCAGTTGAAATCATACACAATTACCTAGCCCATTCTTAGAAGCGTCACTGTAAATGACAAACCCTTCTGAAGCGGAGGGCTGAGCAAGAATAGGGGCTGTGGTCAGTCTCTGTTTTAGTTCAGCAAAGCTTTGCTCGCACTCGGGGGTCCACTCAAACTTTGACTTCTTTTGTGTCAATCGGCTTAGGGGTACGGCGATGGATGAGAAGCCCTCGACAAACTTCCTGTAGTATCCAGCCAGACCGAGAAAACTTCTTACCTCGGTCACATTAGTAGGCCTAGGCCATTCGGTGATCGCCTCCACTTCTTTGGATCCACTGAAATTCCTTCTTCAGAGACCACGTGACCCAAAAAGGCTACGCTCTTCAGCCAGAACTCACATTTGCTGAACTTGGCATATAATTTGCTTCTCCGAAGTGTCTCTAAAGCCTCCCTCAAGTGTTCAGCGTGGGTCTCTTCGTCGGGGGAGTATATCAGAATATCGTCAATGAACACTACAACATATTTATCCAGTTGTTTCCGAAATACTGTGTTCATTAAGTCCATAAAGGCGGCTGGAGCGTTGGTTAATCCAAAAGGCATAACCAGGAATTCGTAATGACCATAACGTGTTCGAAAAGCGGTCTTGGCTGTATCCCCAGATTTGATCCTCAACTGGTGATAACCGGATCGCAAATCGATTTTGGAGAACACTCTAGCTCCCCGTAGCTGATCAAAGAGATCCTCAATTCGAGGTAGTGGATACTTGTTTTTGATAGTGATCTTGTTGAGTTCCCGGTAGTCTATACATAGTCTCATGCTCCCATCCTTTCTTCACGAACAGGACTGGAGCACCCCAGGGTGATACACTAGGTCGGATAAACTTACGGTCCAGCAGTTCTTGTAATTGCTCCTTCAACTCCTTGAGTTCTGCTGGAGCCATCCGGTAGGGTGCCCTGGATATGGGTTCAGCACCAGGTATGAGATTGATCTCGAACTCTACCTCTCTTTCTGGTGGCAGTCCTGGTAACTCCTCGGGAAAGACATCTGTAAATTCCTTTACCACAGGGATTTGGTCGATCTGCGGAATCTCTTGTTCAGCACCCATTGAATAGATCAAGAATCCTTCTCCTCCTTTCTTTAGTGCTCGAAAGGCTTGAGCCGCAGTCAAATAAAGCTTCTGGGGCACCTTCTTTAATTTAGGGTTCCCTTGAAAAATAGTTTCGCCCAGTTCAGGTTGCTTCATGCTGACTTGGAGTTGCCGGCAATTAATATTTGCATGATACTCCGCCAAGAAGTCCATGCCCAGAATAATGTCGAAATCGAACATCTGGATCGGTATCAGGGTCGCAGAAAACTGTAGACCGTTAATCTCCAATTCACACCCATTGTAACGTTGATGAGATACGAGTACTTGGCCACCCGCGGCCTGTATACGGTATGGAGTCTCAATCCATTCGGGAAGAATGTCCAGATTCTTGGCAAATCTCTTTGCCATAAACGAGTGACTTGCTCCACTATCGAATAGAACATTTGCTGGCACTTTGTTAATTAAAATCACACCTACCACATTCAGGTTTTAGCACATAACCATAACAACACATAAAAATGTACTCCAACTACGAAATTAAGTACTTAAATAAATGTACCCGTCACCACGTCGCCCGACTCCTCGACTTCGGCATCCGTCATTGCGTGTACCCGGGCATTGGTCCGGCCTCGTCCTCCCTGCTGAGCCTGTGTCTGCGAGTTCACCTGTGCCGGCGCTGAGCATTCCTTAGCAATATGTCCTTGCTTCCCGCAGTTATAGCACACTCTCTGATCCTTCCGACATGGTCCCGGATGAAAACGTCCGCACAGGGTACACCGTGGGATAGGTGCCGCAGTCCTTACTGGTTGCGCATCAGTCGGTGCTGGACCCTCAATCATCGGGGTCTGAATCACTGCACTTTGCTGTCGTTCCGGCCGGAATGGTTGCCCGGACTGTGGGCGGCGAGGTACTTTCAACCATCTCCCTGATCTACCCGTCTGCAACTCCTCACGGGGCCTTTTTAGTCTCTAGTGCAGCTGCCCTTTCCAAATTTCTCTCGACACGTCGACATACCTCCAGCAATCCCTCAAATGTGGTAGTCTCTGCACAAACAATCGCCTGCTGGATGCGGAAACTCAACCCCGTATGGAACTTTAGCATCTTGGCCTCCTCGTTGTCCATGATGCATGACATGTATTGGCCCAGTTCATGAAATTTCTCAGAGTATTGATCCACCGTCATGGACCCTTGGGTCAACAGCTGGAACTCCGCCATCCTTCTCTGAATAGCACTACCCGGAACGTAGTGCTTCTTATACTCCTCAACAAATTGCTCCCAAGTCACTGGTGGAGTCAGTTTGCGTTTCACTCCGTTCCACCACCTCTCAGCTTCCCCTTCCAAGAACGGGGTAGTCACCTCCACTTTCAGATTCACGGGTACTTGTATCAGTCTTATTTGTTCAGTTACATTTTTAAGCCAAATCTCGGCTTCCTCAGGCCGAGTGGTACCCCTGAACATTGGTATTCGGGAGTTCTGCATCTCCCTGTAATAGAACCTCAAACCCTGCTGTGTGGTGCGGGCGGTGGTGGTGGCGGTTGTTGTTGCTGCTGTTGCTGAGTGTGCTGAAGTATTTGGGCAATCTGTGCCTGTTGCTCTGCCATCTGGGTATATTGCTGGGCCATCTGCGTCTGCTGATGAGCTATTAAGGCCGTCAGATTGGCCAGTGTGTCTGTAAGGTTTTGGGGAATCGCCCCTTGCCCCTGACGTTCATCTCCGTCATTTCCACTATTTCCTGATGGCTCACGACGCGGAGGCATTGTCTGTGGACAAATCAAAACTCGTTAGCCAAAATTGACTTAAGAGTATTGTAAGAGATACAGGAATGGAGGCCAAAGGAAAAGATAACCTATCCCGTCTACATACTAACGGCACTCACCAACCAAAACCCCAATCATAGCTTATGTCTACTTCATTTTATTCAAATTTGAAAATCATTTGAAAACGGACCGTCACTTATCTTAAGGTAATTAACTAATCTACTACGTTCCCGAGGCGTATCTGAAGCCTGGGCTCTGATACCACCTGTAGCGCCCCGCTCCCGAGCTCCACCTCGGAAACGGTGCACCCGCCGTATCTCACTCAGGAGAATACTAGGCGTCACATCAACCTGCTACATGTCAGTGCTGACATAGAAAAAAGAAATTTTCCTTTTCTTTCTGCGGAAACGATAAGTCAATTACTAATTCCGAAATTAAATAACTTTAAGAAAATAACGATGGAAAGTCTAGGCTGACCGGGCCTTACAAATCAAAGTCAAATGTCTAAATTTTAAAGAACATGAAACTGTTTCCAAAAGTAATACTGAATATGAAAATAAAATGTCTGTGTCACCCCAAATCATCATAAGAACTCCATCTCCATCCTCGCTGCGTCATTCTCTATGAGTCACTCAGCCCACTCCACAGCGTCAGATCCATCTTCGACATAGATGTAATCATACTCTGCCTCGGCTACATATGGAATAGTAGGTGTGAGTGATGGTAATCACCCAGTAGGTGCCTCTCAAAACAATACAAAACTTACATACCCAAAACGATATCTCCACGTAACCACATAGAACAGATAGCATACAACCGGAAAGTAAGACACTCCACGTACTCAACATAAACTACATGACATGGCTTATACGGAAATAAACACTCCACACAAGATGCATGCGCAAGTACGTGATGCATGCTCACATAACGTGTCAGACGCAACTAGAACATGTCAGGCAATATGCTCCTAGGCCTATATGCAATGCATGCTCCCGGGACCTAGTTCCAGCGTCATGGTCTCTAGCCACCACTTGCCGTTCTGGACACCCACGCCCTATAGACGCTGTGTATCGTACGGCACCCACGCCCTATAGACGCTGCGTATCTCATGACACCCACGCCCTATAGACGCTGCGTATCCGTACGACACCCACGCCCTATAGACGCTGCGTATCACATGACACCCACGCCCGACCGACGCTGTGTATCATCACGGCCCCCACGCCCTATAGGCACTACGTATCCTCCGAACACGCACACCCTCAGACAATGGGTACCTCATGCAATGCACGTGCCATGAATGCAAGGGAAAGGGAAAGAAAACAGTTGGACGTCATCCTCTGACGTCGATCGTTCGACGTGGTTCTGAGGCACGTCGAACCCTCGGCCATGGGACGTCGATCGATCGACGTGGTCCTGAGGCACATCGAACCCTCAGCCCCTGGACGTCGATCGATCGATGTCCATCTGAGGCACATCGATCTCTCACCCTCTGGACGTCGATCGATCGATGTCCATCTCAGGCACGTCGAACCCTCAGCCTCTGGACGTCGATCGATCGATGTCCCCGAATTTCAGAATCTCATTCTGAAATTTCTGCAATCCTTCCATCCAATCCCAAACAATCTTTCCCCCATCCCACATATCCGTACTCGCTTCAAAACCTCACAACCCCAATTAACAACGAAGCATACAACAACGAGACCACGTTGAATCAAGAAACATATAACGGAAAATACACACGTTGCACATGATCCAAATAAAATCAAGAACCAACGACAACCACATCACATAAAAATACCCTTTTGCCTATGCAAGCCTTCATACCGTTTTGAGGAAATAATGAATATGCACCTACCTCGATTCCTAGCGAGAATTGATATAGAAAGGTGCGATGATCTATGAGCGCTTGATCTCCCTTCTTTTGAATCTTGGATCAAGGATCTTTCTTCTCCCTTCCTTCTCCTTCTTGGCCGAAAATTTGAGAGAGGGGAGGGGAAAAAGTGGCTGCCGAAATTTGAGAGAAAGTGGGGAGAAAAGATTAGGGTTAATTTGGTTTTTAAGGAGGAGGAATTAAGGGAAGATAAGTATGGGATGATGGTAGAGGAAATTTAGGGAAATCAAAAAAAAAAAGGTAACCTCCATTTGATTAAGATAAGATTTGCTTAATTATCATTTAGATTTTTCTTTCTTTTTTTTTTTATACTCGGTTATAACATAAGCATAGCATAAGCACATGATTTTAGATTTTAGTTGCTTTGGTATGAAATGATAAGTTTCAAATATAAGTTAAGAGTTAAGTATAGGTTAAGGGGGAGAGTATGAGTTGAGGGGGAGCAACATACTATTTAAAAGTTGAAAACATTTGGTTAAACTTTTTAAATTTTTGGTTATAAGTTGTGACATTAAAATCATGTTAGGTTATTTTGAAAATCATCCAAAAGGGGGAGAATGTTGAGAAATATGTTTGGATAATTTTCAAAGTCATGATTTTAAGTGTTACATGTCACATATGGTGTTATAAATGAAAAAGATGAATAAGTGAAGAAAAATGATATTGATGTTTAGTTTTTTTTGAAATAATTTTCTAAAATGTGATGAATTGGTTGTTTTCATTTGTGTATGATTTATACATGTTCATTATGTGAATATTATGTGTTTTGGTGATTATTATTGTCTTGTGACTAACATGCCTTGGAAGTTTCTACAACTTACCAAAAGGGCAAAATTGGTATTTTGAGTTTTGTAGGAACATGATATGATGGAAATATTTCAAGAGCATATTCTTATACTATTTATCATGACAAAGGTGATATCATGAGTATTTATGACCATCCGGGTCATTTCTGGAGTTTTCTTACACCAGGGGTATTTTGGTCATTTTACCCCCAGGGGTATTTTTGGTATTTTCACTCAAGGAATCTCTTGAGTATATTATTATCTTCATTCTGGAGTTGTGTTATTAATTTTGAAGATAATATGGTGATCTTATATCTTATTCTCTCAACCGATGATATTATTGACTATAGCTGGATATGTGACGATTTGAGATGTCACATTCTATTTTTTCTCGAAGACCCTCTTATATATGTTATAAGAGAACATTTATCATCAATATTCAGAGATATTAAAGGTGTCAAAGGTGTGGAAATGATCTCAACATATAAGAAGAAATATTGGGGAATTTCGGTGTTACACGTTGACATAATCTTGTCTAGTGTTATCTATTTATTTCTTCTTCAAAAATCTGAGTTGCTACACATATATATGTGTTGAAAAACGTGCATGGACAGTTGGGAATGATACATTATTCATTTTATGAGTTGGAGACAAATGGACCAACCAAAAAGGAGCTAGTTGGCAAAATTGCCAACTTGGAAAATTCAAAAAGTGCCCAACGGTTATATTGCTTTTCTTGGGTATTTTCTGCAGATTTTTTGAAGTCAAATGGAGCTCTCACATGCCCTATTATGTTGCTTGAAGTTGGGGATAATTTGGTGGTATTATTCTTTCTTATTTTATTAAGAAAAATCAAAAGGAATTTTTGTAAAATTCTTGGAAAACCAACAGCTAGTTTGAAGTCTTGAAGCTGAATTTTAAAGTTTGAAATTGTCAAGTCTCACATGCCTATTCTTGTGCCAAAAAGTTGAGAAGATGATGGAGTTGTTGTGGTGCTATTATCTTCACATTTTCAAGATAATTCCAAGTCACTTTTTAGGTGGAATTTTCGACAACAAGGTGATGTCAAGGTGGACCAATCATTGTGTTTTATTTTGCCAAGTGTACAAAGCCAACCAATGATGAGAAGACATTTGGAGTTGATGATGAAGATGATGACACATTGGCATTCTTATCTTCAAGGCTCAAATCACACTATAAATAGAGGCATTGGTGAAGAAGATGAAACACACTTGAAGCTCACAAGCATTCTATAGTTTTCATTCATTTTGTTCTTGTTGTTGTATTTTGTTGTAGCAAAGTTGTTCTTAATATTTTGGTGAGCTACAAGCCTTTTGAGCTTCATTTGTAAGATTGATTAGCCATCTTTATAAGGCTACATCAATAGGTGTTGGAGGTATTGCAACTAAGTGTTGCTTAGAAGGTGATTATCCAAGTCTTGAGTAGGGTTGGTGTATAACCCAAGGATCAAGCTTGGCTCTTGTTGTAAGGTGTTCATATCATAGTGAAATCCAAGGAAAGGTGTTCCTTGGGACTGGAGTAGGTCACATTGACCGAACCAGGATAAATCATCGGTGTTCTTCTCTTGTTTCTTTATTTCTGTTTTCTGCCCGTTTTTGACTGCAGTTTTCACCCAACTTCACACAATTTGAAAAAATAGCTAAACATTTTCAAAATTCGTGATTTTTGGTGGAGTTATACTTCAGACTGTTAGCTTTCATTTGCAACAAGAATCACTTGATTTGAGCAAGTAAAAGTTAGTCTTTCAGTCTTTGCAAGATAACTGCTCCAATCTGGCTGCAATCTGACCAGTTTTGAGAAAAGTTAAATTCTGTATTTTTCAAGAATTGTTTGAGGTCAGGGCCTTTTGGAAACTTCATCTACACATCCTAAGGAGTGTTTTGATATAAAGATCAACCTTTTTGGTTGAGTATTCAAAGAGAAACTCTATTTCAAAATCAGCAACATTCTGTCCAATTCTGTCCAGATTGACCATCTAAATCTTTTAATTTGTTTGAAGGGTCAAACGATCTTATTTTGTCTGATTTTTGGACAGAGTCTTGTTAACTCATTGAAGTTTAATTCTGGAAAGTTTCATAATTTTGGAGTTGTGTACAATTATTTGTGAATTTTTGAAAAACGGGTTCTGAATCTGAGATGGTCTCAGATTCTGTTTTCAAGGGGATTTTAACAAAGGGTTGTAGTGTAATTTCCGCTAACCACTATTCACCCCCCCCTCTAGTGGTGTTCATTGCAGGTGCACGGTCCAACAGCATGTTCTGATGTTACCATCCAAGTAAGGATATGGGTCTTCTTTAATTTATCCTAATGGGGTCAAGTACCATGTTGCAGTTATGGTAAGGTAGTCCGAGTTACTGCCTGACCCATTAATATTGACCTAAGTTTTGTACTGGGATATTCTGATTAATATCATAATTCATTCAATTCAATTATATGGTGTTCAACTAGGGTTACTAAGATCATGGCTTAGAGAGTTGTGATCAACCTTAGATAAGGGAGAATTGTATGAGATATCTTAGATATATGTGTTTCCAAAACCGTTGGCCCTCTATAGTTTAGGATCATAACTTATCTCTAGGATCGTTCTTAGCATCATCATTCTTACCTCTATGATCGTGTCTTATCTCCCAATCATAATTAGTACATAATCAACACCTATTACTAATTCCGTACTTATGTCTAAAGTCAACTTGTAATCAAGATTGTTACTTTTGTCCAAGATCGTGACTTATGTTCAGAATCATCGCTTATAACTGAGGTCAGTACTTATGTTCATGGTCATCGCCTTAGGTTCAAATCATCACTTAGGTCTAAGATTGTGACTTAGAGGCAAAATCGTAAGTTATTTTCTAACATCAGGGCCTGGGAAAACACGATGTGCGATGGAGCCGCATCCTCAGAGTGGTTCCCTCAAAGGTTGGGACATGCATCCTTCGCATCTCCCCAGTGTAATACCGTATGTCACGCTGAGGCGGTGGTAGAGGAGGGGGGTTGCTGCTGCTGCTGAGCAACACTTTGCGCAAACACCGTTATGGCGTCCATTAGAGCTTGAGGCATTACCATTTATGGTAACTGTGAGTTCTCATTTCTGTTGCCTCCATTCCCTTGGTTTTCCCCTTTGAGGAGGCATTGTGTGCCAGATCACGCTTATTAGCATTCAGTCATCCCAAAGATAATACTGAAAGCCTTTATGCGTTGTACAGAACGGGACTCGTAAACTAACTTAAAATAACATTATTGATTAAAATCTATCGCACTCGCACACACCCATCCCAATCAAACTTATATCTAAGATCACGTACTTAGACCTAAGGATCAGCTTAGGGTCAAGATCATAACTTAAGATTCTACATGATATAACCTAGGTCTCCGAGGTAGATCTGAAGCCTAGGCTCTGATACCACCTGTAGCGCGCCGACCCGGACCGCAGAATTCGAACCGGTGCATCCGTCGTAGCTTACTGAGAAGACTACAAGACGTCTCATCTCTCGAATACACATCAGCAATGACGTCAGAGAAATAAGTGCGAAAACACGTATCTCATAAATCTAAACCATCAAAGGTGAACTTCAACGTATAACGTAATTACAAAAGAGTTCCTTGAAAGCCAACTAAATCCTCAAACGAATGAAAGAAACGGAAACAAATGACAACAGCCTCAACCATCTCCCAAAATGTCTCTATGTATCCCATTCAGCCCACTCGCCATCGTCTTCTATGAAGATCATATCGTAGCTAGGCTCATCTGCAATGACAAAGGTAGTACCCTTAGCGAAAACGCTAGCAAGTAACCCGCTTATAAGACATACGGGATTAACACATGGCAAGACATGAGTAATATATAATTCAAGGGATAGTGGGGCACATGTCTTGTATACTTTCAAGAGCATATAAATATTTAACAATACCAGAGCATAAAACAGTAATTCTTACCCATTAACAGTAACAACCATTCAAGTCACATGGCAATCATCCCAACTGACTCACATGATGCATGTCAAAATATGCACTATACTACTCAGTCACAAATGCATGAACAATTTCCTTTCAAATCAGTGCAATGCATGTCACAATGTCCGGTCTTATAACTTTATACCCTGTAACGCACCCCGGCTTATTTCCATCCCGGTTAACGTTACAGACAACTTTATACCCTGTAATGCACCTCGGCTTATATTTCCATCCCGATTAACATTACAGACAACTTTATACCCTGTAACGCACCCCGGCTTATATTTCCATCCCGGTTAACGTTACAGACAACTTTAAACCCTGTAACGCACCCCGGCTTATATTTCCATCCCGGTTAACGTTACAGACACTTTGTGCCCTGTAATGCACCTCGGCTTATATTTCCATCCCGATTAACATTACAGACAACTTTATACCCTGTAACGCACCCCGGCTTATATTTCCATCCCGGTTAACGTTACAGACAACTTTATACCCTGTAACGCACCCCCGGCTTATATTTCCATCCCGGTTAATGTTACAGACACTTTGTGTCCTGTAATGCACCTCGGCTTATATTTCTATCCCGATTAACATTACAGGTCACCTTCGCAAATCTGTGCCGAAGCACAGCTCTTTTCAAAACAATATGCAAATGCAAGTGCCATGATGCACGACTCTTCATTTCAAACACATTCTTCGATCAAGTAATCAATTCACGTTCACATATTCAATTCACATTCAATATCACTCAACCACATGAGATTCCCCTCACTGACCCATCAATACTTAATCTTCAAGCTAGGTCGTCAACACTTAACCTTGATTCTAAAATTTACAAACCAATGTGAATTCCCCCACATTCCTCCAGTGATCTTCATAAAACCTCATACGTTCATTTCCTAACCCTCTTAGCTCATTCACATTAAAATCAAATTCGAATACCCTTCAAATTCTCCAAATTTGGTTCACCATCTTAAGTCATGTTCCCAAGAGTTAGACTAGCCTCAATCAGGTCCTAAGAAGTCTCTAAGATCACCCAAAAGGGTCTCCTAGCTTCCTCTTTCTTCCCTTATTTTCCCACAAAACTGCAGGACGTCATACCCTAACGTCGATCGATCGACGTACGTCATACCCTGACATCGATCGATCGACGTCCATCTGAGGGACGTCAAACTCTCACTCAATCTACGTCGATCGATCGACGTCTATCTGAGGCACGTCGATCTCTCACACATCCTACGTCGATCGATCTACATCCTTCTGAGGCACGTCATCCCCTCACTTACTATACGTCGATCGATCGACGTACGTCATACCCTGACGTCGATCGATCGACGTCCCCGTTCCAGAATCCCAATTTGCAGTTTTCTGCAGAAACTGTAGAAAACACCCTCAATTCGATCCCAACTTCCTTCCAAACCATTCCAAGCCTATTTCCCAATATCAATCCATCCTTAATTCACCCAAGACAACACCTTTAACATACGATTCACGGATTCAAGCCTAGCACTCAAAGTATTCATCAAAACAAGCCCAAAAAAATCTAATCTTTTCACTCTCCCTTTTCTTCAACCGCCATTATCAACAAAGTATGGTTCAAGGGATTGGGATTTAAATGATTTCACATTAACAACAACATCAACAATGATCTAAATCAAATAACGGCCAAATCTCGAAATCAAAACATATAACTCACATGTAGATTCACAGAAAGAAACTACTGCATGGTGATCCATTTGAATATCAAAAATAGGCCTTTTTCTCTTTCGCAAAACGTAAGAACTTATAAGTAGATTACTTGCCTTTGATTACTCGAAGAAGAATCGGAAAACAAACGAAGAACGGGTTGTGTTCTTGAAGGATCTTCACCTAGGGCTGGAGAGGAGATGAAAAATCGCCTATGGGGAGAGGAGAGGGTTTGGCGTCGGTTTCTTCTGAAATAGGGAGAGAAACTGACGTCTTGTCAGTTTTGATATGGGAAGGGATGGAATTTGGAGTTCCTAAATTATCATATTAACTTATTTATCTTAAATAATTAATTTCTAATATTTAATTACCAAAATTAAATATTACTTAATTCTATATTTAATCCTCTCTATTAATTCTCATACTTAATTCTTAATTTATTGTCATTAATTGCCCTTAATCACATTTAATTCTCGTTTTATCCCGTAATTACTCTACGGAGGGTGCGGGGCGTAACAGTTCCCACCGACAGAGACGATTGACTTTAAACTGAAATTGAACTTTGTTACACACGGTAAAAAAAAAGATAAAAGAAAAGATAAGATAAAAAAAAGGTTACAATAACTCTCTTATCTACCCTATGAAACCCCCAACATAACTCCAATTATCCTTATCCTCATTATTAATCTCTTAACTCCTTCATTTAATAAGGGAAAAAAACTTAGATTCTATTATATTAGGCCAATCGGCCAAACAACAACAGAAAAGGAAAAATGTGTTGAGAGCAGAGAAGAAAAAAGAGAGAGAGAGAAAAGAGAGGAAAAGAAAGGAGAAGAAAGGAGGAGGAGATTAGCACCACCACAACCATCACAACACCACCATTTGCTTTAGACTACAACCAAGAGGTAGGTGGCCTCTCTCTTTGAGCTAATTTCATATATGTAGTTATTTGCTATTTGTTTTATGTGTCGTTTAATTTGCTTGTTATAATACAAATTGATATTGGTTATGTGTTATATGCTTTAATTACCATTATTGTAGAGTAGGAATTTTATATTATGTGTATGGCTGGTATATAAGAAAAAGAGCTGGCCGATTACTGTGGGAAACGTTATTTTTATATGAATTCATTGTGGGTGTGGTAGTAAATTGAGTAGTCTAGTAATTTGTTTTATTAATATAAGTTGTGAGAAGAAAAAAAAGGTTTCAGGAACATTTAAATAACAAAGAAAAGGATTGCTGGCAGAAACTTACATTGTGCATGTGTATATTTTGGATTCATAACGGTATTAGGTTATATGTTTAAATATTTGTTTGCCTGAGGTTTCGCATAAATTATATACATTTGCATAGCGTGCAATTTCCAGAGATAGCTATATATAATTTATAAATAATTACGGTTCCTGATGTATTATGTCTAATTATATGTAAACTGTTTGATGACATATATATATATATATACGCACTTGGTTACTTAGTTACTATTTTTGGGTTTTTCATTTGAATATATATGTGGCACTAATAATAACAAATTAATAATTAAAAGAGTTAATTGTTTGAAAGCCTAGAAAAATAAAATAAAGTGTAGAAACCTAAAATAAAGTCTAGAAAGATAAAATAACGGTAGAAGATAAAATACAGTAATGAACCCCACGCAACATAGGGTAACTACGCAATATAGGTAATACGCAACATAGAATGGAGCATGCAACATAGGAGAAACGGAAGTGTGAAAGTGTGACGCATTCATGGCACGAGCATTGCATGTGGTCCTACGGGACGTGTGGCCCTACGAGGCGTGTTGCCCTACGAGGCGTGTGGCCCTATGAGGCGTGTTGCCCTACGAGGCGTGTGGCCCTATGAGGCGTGGCCCTACGAGGCGTGTTGCCCTACGAGGCGTGTGTGGCCCTATGAGGCGTGTGGCCCGACGGGGCGTGTGGCCTGACGAGGCGTGTGGTAGGATCACCTCGAGGTTCATGCATTGCACGGTAGAGAGACAGGCATTGTATGTGAGATGTGTTGCGTGTGACACAAGCATGCATCATGACATCGCATAATTGTGTGTTGTGCTTTTATTTACTAGTTATTCATGTTATACATATGCTACGTGCTATTTGTGCCATATATGAAATTGTTCGAAGATGGGGACCTACTGGGTGATATTTCTATATCACTCACCCCTTTATTTTTCCCAGGTGAGCAGGAGTACGACTACATATACATAGAAGACGGAGCTGAGTTCGGGCAGGGGGGTAGTTAGAACAAGAAGATGTCTACTTTGGCAGTTTATTTTCTTTATGTTGAAATGTAATAATGAACTTAGACATGGCACTTACTGATGTGGTTTGAAATGTTGAAATAAAATGAATGTTTATTTTATTTATTTCGTTTCCGCTGCGAAATTTTCTACGTCTCTGCTGACGTGTAAGAGAATGGATCGACGCTTTGTAGTTCTCGTAGTAGACTACGGCGGGTGCACCGTTTCCGATACTAGGGTTCGGGAGCGGGGCGCTACAGGTGGTATCAGAGCCGAGGCTCCAGATCCGCCTCGGAAACATAGGATTAACTAGATCACATAGACGTAAGTGATGATTTAGACTTAAGTTATGATCGGGATAAGGGGTGTGAGGACCGTTAGGTAATCACTACTGTTTTACTTCTAGAATACGTAAATTACCACAATACCCTGTTATGAAACTGACTAAACTGTGAATTGCAGAGAGAAATGGATCCTAGTGGAAATATCGGATCGGGTCAGGCTCAGAATCAGAATAATAACATCGCTGAAGCTTTGGTCACTCTGACTAACATTGTTGCTCATCAGCAGCAACAACTGAATCAGCAAGTTCCTCCACCAGCACCACAGCCTGGGCTGAGGTTCTTTTATAAGGAGATGCAGAATGCTAGGGCTCCTACTTTTAGGGGTACCTCCAAGCCAGAGGAAGCTGAGATATGGCTGAAGGAGATGACAGATCATCTTCGACTTTTGCAGGTTCCTGATGAATTGAAGGTGGAAGTTGTGGTACCTTTTCTGATAGGAGACGCCGAGGTCTGGTGGCGTAGCGTGGAAGTCCAGTTGACTGCACCGATCACTTGGGCACAGTTCCGAGAAGAGTTTAAGAGGTATTATGTGCCAGACAGCGTGGTTTTGCAGCGAATGGCAGAATTTCAGGCTCTGACTCAAGGGAATATGTCTATAGCGGAGTATGTTGAGAAGTTTCATGCCTTGGGACAGTATGTGCCGTCGACTATGACTGATCAGAGATTGAAGATGTTGAAGTTCAGAACTGGTTTGAGATCTGAGATCCAGACCGGGCTTGTGAATGCGAGGGCACGAACATTTGATGAGCTGCTTGAAGCGTGTCGTGAAGTGGAAGGGGACTTCAGGAGAGTCAGTGCGGAGGATCGTGGCAAGAGGCCACGAGATGACTTTGGATCTGGTAGGTCTGGACGTTGGGTGAAAGTACCCCGACGCCAGCCTATAGGAGTGCAGTTTAGGCCACCGCAGCAGCAGCCTCAGAGAAACTTTGGTCCGCCTCAGGAGAATGCTGGACCACCAGTGCCATGTGCTTATTGTGGCCGAAACCATCCGGGTGAATGCTGGAGGAAGAAGAATGTGTGTTACAAGTGTGGTAAGACTGGACACTACGCCAGGGAGTGTTCTGAGTGGAAGGTGGTGCCACAGCAGCCGCAGGGTGGTCAGCCGAAGGGAATGCCGAAGACGAACGCCAGAGTACATGTCATGACTGATCCTGAGGTGGAAGCGACAAACGAAGTTGTGACAGGTACCATTTAAATAATTTAGTTATTTAATTGTTATACATGTTCCACTATGTGATAAATATTTGCGTATTTAGTTAACTCTTGAATTGCGGTAGGATCAATATTGGTTAATGAAGTTCCGGCTAACGTACTTTTCGATAGTGGCGCAAGTCACTCGTTTGTCTCGAAGAGATTCGTGAAGTACTTGAACAAGTGTCCGGAATGGATAGAAATTCCGTATCGAGTGCAAGCTGCTGGTGATACAGTGATAATTTCACATCACCATTATAAGGGTTGTGAATTGAAAATTGAGGAAAGATGTTTACTGCTACGCTGATTCCGATTCAGCTAAGCGATTTCGATGTCATTCTTGGGATGGACTGGCTGGCGGAGCATCACGAATATAAATTGCCGGCAGAAGCAAGTCAGTATTAGAGGTCCAGATGCAAAAGAGGTGGTGTTTCAAGGAACTTTAAGTTGAAGAAGGTTGCGAAGAAAATCTATCTGACAGCAGTGCAGGCACATCAGATGCTGCAGAAAGGCGCAGAATGTTTTTGGTATATGCAATGGACTCAAAGCAAGAGGTGCCGCAATTGATCAAATTCCGGTAGTGAACGAATTCAAAGATGTGTTTCCGGATGAGTTACCGGGTTTGCCGCCAGTCGTGAAGTTGAGTTTGAGATAAATCTCATTCCAGGAGCTGAGCCGATATCAAAAACACCTTACCGTATGGCTCCGGCGGAGTTGAAAGAACTGAAAGATCAGTTGCAAGAACTTCTTGATCGAAAGTTTATCCGTCCAAGTGTTCACCGTGGGGAGCGCCGGTGTTGTTTGTCAAGAAGAAGGACGGAAGCTTGAGACTGTAAATTGATTATCGTGAAATCAATAAGATCACGATAAAGAATAAGTACCCGCTACCGCATTGATGATTTGTTTGATCAGTTGAAAGGCGCCGAGTATTTTCTAAGATTGATCTACGGTCCGGATATCATCAGCTGAGAGTTAAGAAAGAAGATGTGAGAAGACAGCGTTCCGTACCCGATACGGTCACTATGAATTCTTGGTGATGCCGTTCGGTTTGACTAATGCTCCAGCTGCATTTATGGACTGATGAATACAGTATTCAGAGAACAGCTGGACAAATTTGTGGTTGTCTTTATTGATGACATTTTGGTGTACTCTCCGAGCGGTGAGAAACATGCTGAACACTTGAGAGAAGTACTGGAGACTTTGAGACAGAAGAAATTGTACGCTAAATTCAGCAAATGCGAATTCTGGCTGAAGAGCGTGACATTTTTGGGACATGTAGTATCGGAGGAAGGAATATCGGTGGATCCAAAGAAAATAGAGGCAATCACCGAATGGCCACGACCAACCAATGTGACTGAAGTCAGAAGCTTCTTGGGGTTGGCTGGCTATTACCGAAAGTTCGTAGAAGGGTTTTCAAGAATAGCAGTTCCGCTAAGTCGATTAACGCAGAAAAAGACGAAATTTGAATGGACTGCTGAGTGTGAGAGGAGTTTTAAATGAGAAGAAGAAGAAACTGACCACAGCACCTGTATTGGCGCAGCCCTCTGGTTCTGATGGGTTCGTCATATACAGTGACGCGTCCAGGAATGGACTGGGTTGTGTACTTATGCAAGAAGGCAAGGTTATCGCATATGCCTCTCGACAACTAAAGGCATATGAGCGGAATTACCCAACTCATGATCTTGAGTTGGCAGCAGTGGTGTTTGCACTCAAAATATGGAGACATTATCTTTACGGAGCAAAGTGCGAGGTTTTCACGGATCACAAAAGTCTAAAATATCTGTTCACACAGAAGGAGTTGAACATGAGGCAGCAACGATGGTTGGAATTGTTGAAAGACTACGATTTGACCATCAGTTATCATCCGGTAAAGCAAATGTAGTAGCTGATGCGTTGAGTCGTAAATCTAGTCATGCAGGCCAGACACCACTAGAGAGAGATGGCTGAGTTCGATCTTAATATTGTTGATTCACAGCAAGTGTCCTGGCTGCACTTACTATTACTCCTACACTGGTGGAGCAGATTAAGGGGAGGCAGAAAAAGATGTTGATCTGAAAATGGTCCGTGATCGCATGTTGACTAGTCAGGTGGATGGATTTCAGGTACACGATGATGGTAGTTTGTGGTTTCAAGGAAGATTGTGTGTACCGAATAAAGAAGAACTGCGGAAGGAATTGTTGAAGGAAGCTCATAATTCCAAGTTATCTATCCATCCGGGAGCGACAAAGATGTACAACGATCTTAAGAAACATTACTGGTGGAGTGGGATGAAGCGTCACATTGCGGAATTTATCGAGAGATGTCTGGTTTGCCAACAGGTGAAGGCCGAACACCAAAGACCTGGAGGGTTAATGATGCCATTAGAGATACCTGAGTGGAAATGGGAGCATATTACGATGGACTTTGTTGTCGGACTCCCGAGAACCCGTAATGGTAATGATGTGATTTGGGTGATCGTAGATCGGTTGACGAAGTCGGCTCATTTTCTACCTGTGCCGAATAATGCGACTCTAGAAAGACTTGTGACTTTGTATATCGACAACATTATCAGCTTGCATGGAGTGCCAGTAAGTATCGTATCGGACCGGGATTCGAGATTTACATCTAGATTCTGGTCGGCATGTCAGAAAGATTGGGCACTGAGTTGCGTTTGAGTACGGCATTTCATCCGCAGACTGACGGGCAGTCGAGCGGACGATTCAGACATTAGAAGATATGTTGCGAGCTTGTGCCCTAGATTTCAAAGGTAACTGGGACAGTATGGTAAAACTGATCGAATTCTCTTATAACAATAGCCATCACAGCGCTATTGGTATGGCCATTTGAGGCGTTATATGGTCGCAATGTCGTCGGTGTACTGGGATGAAGTGGAGTCGAGTGAGCGATCAGGGCCCGTTGGTTGAACAGACAAAAGAAAGATAAAGTTATTCGTGATCGGCTCAAAATAGCTCAAGATCGGAACAAAAGTTGGGCTGATTCGAAGAGGCGACCACTGGAGTTTTCGGTTGGAGACAAAGTATACCTAAAGGTGTCGCCGATGAAAGGTGTAAGTCGGTTCGGGGTGAAAGGAAAATTGAGTCCTCGTTACATTGGTCCTACGAGGTACTCGAAAGAGTTGGAACACTGGCTTACAAGTTGGCTTTACCACCGGCTTTAGCTCAAGTCCATAATGTGTTTCACGTGTCGCAATTAAGAAGGTATGTTCCGGATCCGAGTCACATACTGGACGAAAGACCGTTGAAGGTTAGGCCTGACGTGACTTACG
This sequence comes from Eustoma russellianum, assembly GCA_036186865.1. NCBI lineage: Eukaryota > Viridiplantae > Streptophyta > Magnoliopsida > Gentianales > Gentianaceae > Eustoma > Eustoma russellianum. The sequence continues at coordinate 20,287,750 of AP025074.1, read as the reverse complement.
AAGAGATTCCGGTGAAGATCGTAGACCGCAAAGATCAAGAGCTTGAGACGAAGAATTATACCATATGTCAAAGTTCAATGGAGCAACCATACCGAAAGAGAAGCGACATGGGAGCTTGAAGAGCAAATGCGCGAGAAGTATCCGCATCTATTTGCCTAAGGTACGCAAGTTTCGAGGTCGAAACTTATTGTAAGGGGGGTAGACTGTTACACACGGTAAAAAAAAAGATAAAAGAAAAGATAAGATAAAAAAAAGGTTACAATAACTCTCTTATCTACCCTATGAAACCCCCAACATAACTCCAATTATCCTTATCCTCATTATCTAATCTCTTAACTCCTTCATTTAATAAGGAAAAAAAAACTTAGATTCTATTATATTAGGCCAATCGGCCAAACAACAACAGAAAAGGAAAAATGTGTTGAGAGCAGAGAAGAAAAAAGGAGAGAGAGAAAGAGAGGAGAGGAAAGAAAGGAGAAGAAGGAGGAGGAGATTAGCACCACCACAACCATCACAACACCACCATTTGCTTTAGACTACAACCAAAAGTAGGTGGTGCCTCTCTCTTTTGAGCTAATTTCATATATGTAGTTATTTGCTATTTGTTTTATGTGTCGTTTAATTTGCTTGTATAATACAAATTGATATTGGTTATGTGTTATATGCTTTAATTACCATTATTGTAGAGTAGGAATTTTATATTATGTGTGGCTGGTATATATAAGAAAAAGAGCTGGCCGATTACTGTGGGAAACGTTATTTTTATATAAATTCATTGTGGGTGTGGTAGTAAATTTAGTCTAGTAATTTGTTTTATTATATAAGTTGTGAGAAGAAAAAAAAGGTTTCAGGAACATTTAAATAACAAAGAAAAGGATTGCTGGCAGAAACTTACATTGTGCATGTGTATATTTTGGATTCATAACGGTATTAGGTTATATGTTTAAATATTTGTTTGCCTGAGGTTTCGCATAAATTATATACATTTGCATAGCGTGCAATTTCCAGAGATAGCTAATATAATTTATAAATAATTACGGTTCCTGATGTATTATGTCTAATTATATGTAAACTGTTTGATGACATTATATATATATATATACGCACTTGGTTACTTAGTTACTATTTTTGGGTTTTTCATTTGAATATATATGTGGCACTAATAATAACAAATTAATAATTAAAAGAGTTAATTGTTTGAAAGCCTAGAAAAATAAAATAAAGTGTAGAAACCTAAAATAAAGTCTAGAAAGATAAAATAACGGTAGAAGAAAATACAGTAATGAACCCCACGCAACATAGGGTAACTACGCAATAGGTAATACGCAACATAGAATGGAGCATGCAACATAGGAGAAACAGGAAGTGTGAAAGTGTGACGCATTCATGGCACGAGCATTGCATGGTCCTACGGGACGTGTGGCCCTACGAGGCGTGTTGCCCTACGAGGCGTGTGGCCCTATGAGGCGTGTTGCCCTACGAGGCGTGTGGCCCTATGAGGCGTGTTGCCCTATGAGGTGTTGCCCTACGAGGCTATGAGTGTGTGTGGCGAGGCGTGTGGCCCGACGGGGCGTGTGGCCTGACGAGGCGTGTGGTAGGATCACCTCGAGGTTCATGCATTGCACGGTAGAGAGACAGGCATTTGTATGTGGGTTTTGTTGCGTGTGACACAAGCATGCATCATGACATCGCATAACTTGTGTTGTGCTTTTATTTACTATTATTCATGTTATACATATGCTACATGCTATTTGTTGCCATATATGAAATTGTTCAAAAGAGGTGGGACCTACTGGGTGATATTTCTATATCACTCACCCCTTTATTTTTCCCAGGTGAGCAGGAGTACGACTACATATACATAGAAGACGGAGCTGAGTTCGGCAGTGGGGTAGTTAGAACAAGAAGATGTCTACTTTGGCAGTTTATTTTCTTTATGTTGAAATGTAATAATGAACTTAGACATGGCACTTACTGATGTGGATTTGAAATGTTGAAATAAAATGAATGTTTATTTTATTTATTTCGTTTCCGCTGCGAAATTTTCTACGTCTCTGCTGACGTGTAAGAGAATGGATCGACGCTTTGTAGTTCTCGTAGTAGACTACGGCGGGTGCACCGTTTCCGATATTAGGGTTCGGGAGCGGTTCGCTACAAACTTGGTGCACCAGAGCTGAAATAGATGAGAATTAAGCAATGGGTGAACTGTTTGAACTTGTAAATTAATTTAACCTTACAAAAGAACGAAAGGGAAGAGGTCTTTCGAGTTTGCCTCCATAAAATTCTTTAGACGCTCAGATCAGTTGCAGAAATTTCAGAAGAAACAGACTCGGGAGTTTTTAGGTCTATAGAAAGAAATTACGGTTCAAACCCCTCACATGTGAATCATAAGCTTCTATATTTTTTACGATGGGCCACAAAAAATAAGTTTAGATAGTCTAATTGTCGTGTGACACGTATGCGTTTATTTATTCTCTATCACTCAATATATTGTTTATGAAGCGCTGATACGCATTTGAAAATGCATGGTAGGTATACAAACACATTTATAGTTTCTCCTTTTAATGTTTTACAATATATGAAGGTTCAAGGGATATTTGATATACTTGTAAAATATTTATCTTTGTTGTTTCTTGAAAATCTTATTTTCATAAGTTTTTTATAAGACATAACAACTGATTCTCTTTACAATAGAAATTCTCCCTGCCTAAACATTACCTCTATCAAACAATCAATTCCATTATGTACTTCGTTCATGCAAATGTCGTTTAAGAATTTATTTCATAATCATTAACTGGAAAAATAGGACCACTACATTGCTTACTTAAGGTAATCAGTTTAATTATAGCAACTGCTAATTGAAAATAGAAATACTTTGGCTGACTACATATTTTCATTTTGGATTGCTCTTTTAAGATGTTGGTTAAACTTGTGAGCCAGTTTGTAATATTATGGCTGTTTGTTTGTTTTTTTCTAGTAGATTATTACATTGGAAAATCGAATATAACACATTAATTGTTATGAATATAATTATTTTAATTTATATATGTAATACAATTTCAGGTTACATCTAAACTTAACTGATTGATATTTAAAATATACTCATTATTATTTCTTACTTATGATGTATATGTATTGATATCATATTGAACCAATGAGTTTTTTTCTAGATACTCCACGTTGAAATGGTAACATAACTTTCAATAGTTCTATTATGGTTAATAAACTATCGTGAGATACCTTAATTGTTACTCAATAAAGAATAATATATTTATAAGTAAAGAATAACAAATCAGGAGAAATAACTGTACTTAAGACGGTCGGGATACCAACCCACATTTCTCCATCTCGT
>AP025074.1:20227608-20277743 GCA_036186865.1 Eustoma russellianum | reverse complement strand
CGTACACAACACATGGAACATTTTTGGCACATCATACGACACGTATCTAGACACTTTTTACATATGACATACATCTCAAAGTGTTCTAGAAAATTACATTAAGGACTGATTGGAATATACCATGTGTGTATTATTAAATGTGCACTATTTTACAAAGTTTGCAAAAATAAAATTCAGCATATGCATATACATGTTATACACGCCTATACAGCTGAGATGGAGCATATGTGGAGCCTTGTTGGCGTATTGATTGGTCAAGAATCAATCATACAAAGTTGGTGATTTAAAGAAAGAAGCTACAAAAGGTAATATTTCAAAGTTTGTCACAATTGTGACACATGCTGAAATTTCAGCATGTGCACTATAGTGTGAGGCGTTTTTGACTACATAATGAGCATATAATTTGTGTCTTGAAACATGGGATCAATTGGAAGAAAAATTGGAAGTAATCTGAAACAAGATATAAAGTCATAAAGTGTGATATCTTGAATATCACACATGCTGAAAAAAAAAATTCAGCATGTGTGTATGCACCTTGGCCGAATCTAGGCCTTATGAGTGTCCAAATTTCATTTCCAAAATGATGAGAATATTTGCTACTAATTGGTGATTTATTTTAAAAGAAAAATCAATGAAAATTTGGAAGTTATTTGAATTATATCACCATGTAATTTCAGCATGTCAATTAGTCTTTATGGCCGGATTTTTCAGCTATTTTGTGGAGAATTTATCTTGCTTGATTTGGGTGATAATCTTATGAATTATGCCAACTATTCTATGTTGATTTTGTCACATGTTTTTAGTGGAATTCTCAGATTTTCCAAGTCATCAAATGATGACAACATTCAACCAATTAATGAGTGTCAAGTTAGCAAAAGTTAAATGATCATCCAATGAGGAGGTGCCAAGTAAGCAAGATCATGTCACAATGATGCCACATATTCTTCCAAAGACTTAGAAGATAATTTTCAAGAGGGGAAGGCACCAAAGGGGGCGGCCAAGACTTGTTAAAAAGAAGGAAGAAGAACAAAACAAGAACAAGAACAAGAGTTGAAAATTCAAAGATCAAAAAGTGTTCTAGCCTTCTTCTTCTACACTCTCTTTCTTTCTTTCTTTCTTGAAAGCCTATTGTACTTATATTCTTATTCTTGAATAGGCTTATCCCAGACCACTACACATTCTATATCTTTGTAAAAGATTGATCAATGTATGATCAATCTTCATTTTTGCAAGGTGGTGGTGTTTGTGCGAATTGTATTCATCGTACAAGGTTTGTAAAGGGTTGGAGTTGGTGTGTAACTCCATCAACCCTATATTAAGGTGTACTTGCGTGTGTGACTAGTGTGAACCGAGGAAGGTGTTCCTCGAAGACTGGAGTAGGTTGTTTATAACCGAACCAGTATAAAATTCTCGGTGTCATTTACTTTCAGCACTTATATTTTGTTTCTGCACTGTTTACTCTTTTTGTTTACGTTTGTAAAAATAGTAAACGATTTTCAAAAATTACAAAAATTTCTAAAAACATAGCCACACGTCTTAGGGTAAATTTGACACAAGTTTTAACCCTTCTGGATAAGTATAAGTCAATCAAACATCCAAAGTTCTGAGACTAGTGCAGTCTAATTTTCAGGCTTGCAAAGGTTGAGACTTTGAGCGTATTTGACTAACTTTCCGAAAGAATTTTTCAAAATTGTTTCAACCCATTTAAATAAAACGTATAAGGGGTTAGTGGTTAAAATTTTAGAGCATTTGGAGTTAAGTACAAATATGAATAAATTTTTCAAAACGGTCTACAGTTTCTGGCAGATTCGCACAATCTGACCACCAACGATTTTTGAAGGGGTTAAAGGTTGAATTTAAATCTGAAATTTTTAGGAGACACTTATAACATCTGAGGCTAAGTTCTCTCCATATTTCAGAATTTTTGAAGACCTGCAACCTAGTTTTAAAAGCGTTTTAAAACTGGTTCTGAAAACAGAAACTGTTTTCAGAAGTTGGGTTTTTGGTTCATACTAATTTTAAAAACCACATTTTCCGCACCCACTATTCAACCCTCCTTCTAGTGGTGTCTTGCAGATCCTACAGTACTCACCCAGAAATTTTTGAATTAGTCGTTATGTGGTAATTTAGAAATTAAGTAGCCGTTGGGTGTAACAACCATCCAGAATTAAATTAACTGTAGCGTGTCGATTATGTTCAAGAAATTGTATAATTATATAAAAAGTTTTACATACGTAGAGAGTAAAAGAAAATGTAAAAGGTAAATAATATAAGATAAAAAAAGAAGAAGTTCATTAGGATAAGAATAAGGGATGGAAAAAATAATAATAAAATAAAATAAAGTAATAATAAATGAATGAATGTGGGTTAATTGAAAATTAATAATGATTAAATTAAAAAAAGGTAAAACATGGGTCACAGGGGAGAACCGTTGCCCCCCCACCAAATATCGCACAAATCAAGAAATTAAAAGGGGCAGCGGGGAGGGGAAAACAGACGAAATGAAAAAGGGAGCAAAACAGAGAAAGGGGAGGCGACCAGAGAAGAGAAAGAGGAAAGAGAGAGAGAGAAGAAAGAAGGAGAAAGAGAGAAGAGAGGAGAGGAAAAGAGAAGGGAAGAAGCAAGCAAGATTCAACGTAATTGTGTCTGCAACGAGGTAGGTTTTCCTTTTCTCCCTCCAATTTGTACAACCCAAGCATGCCTTAGTGTATTTTGTGTGTTTTTGTTGTTTTAAATTGTTGAATCCCATAGCATGTTGTTAATCTATGAAAAGCATGAAATTTTGGAGTCTGTGGAATGCGTGTACTGTATGGCGTGTCTTGGATTTGATGTTAGGGATGAATTTGATAATCAAAATAACACAATCTTTGTATGATTAGGGTTTTCCGTTTTTGTTTTAGCCTTAGAATATGTTTCCATAGACAGAAAATAGGTGGAAACATAGATCGGGGTCGAAAAACAGGCGCCGAAGGCCACCAGTGCGCCTCACACGCCGCTGGAGTGGCCGCGCATGGCCTTCACGTGCGCACGTGAGGATGCACATGCCTCCTGGATGCTACTGGACGCAAAACAAAAAAAATAAATAAAATAAATAAATTCGCTAAGGGCTGGCCTGCCAGCGTGCAGACCAGGCCAGCCCTTAATGGGCCGCGGTCTGCAGCTGCAGGACCAGCCCAATTGCAATGGTATATTAAAAAAATGGTGGCAGGCTAGTAGCCGGCCGGGCCGGATGGCCAGCGGGCCGAATCAGTTACATGCCAGCCCAATAACATATAATTAAAAGAAAAGAAAAAGGGAGCAGTAGATCGGTCCCTGGCGGGCCGGACCAAAGGCAACGCGGATCAGGGCTGGCGGAAAGGGGCCAGCCCAAATGTAATTTATTAAATAATATAATTTCTGAATTTCTATAAATGTTATTTAATTAAATAAAAAAGTAATAAATATAGGAAAAATATTTATAAATATCAGAAAATTATTAATAATTTTCAAAAATTATAAAATGCAAATTAAATTATTTTCACTATATTTCTGTAATTACGATAATTTATTTAATTCCGATAATTCGGTAATAAATAGAAATAAATAGGGAAAAACTGAGAAAAAATATAGAAAATGTTTGATAAATGTATACAAGCGGTGGAAAATGGATTTGATGTCGAACAGTGTTTAGCTAGCATTCGAGCAATAACTGGACCTAGATTTGAGTGCCGGAGGATGGTGAGGATAGGTTGGAAGGCCTCAGGCGATGTTGTTTTTAGATTCATGGCACGTGCATTGCATTTATGGTGCGTCGTGACGTACAGGTCACGGACACTCAGTATGGTGTGCGGTGGCGGGGCCACAAACACTCAGTATGGTGACTGTGGGTGGGTACGACCCACAGCCACTCAGTGTGACCCGGGATCATGCATTGTACGGTGGAGATATCGGCATTCTTTTATATGATTAGATTATGTCATGTTCTATGTGCTATGTGTTATATCATTTCGGTATGCTCCCCTTGTATTAGCGGAGGCAGGTTCCTACTGGGTGATTTTCTGTCACTCACCCCTACTCCCCCCACTAGGTGAGTGCGCGAAAGAGTACGACTATGTCTTTGCTGAGGACGGGGCTGATACGGTAGAGTGGGTAGACTGACAGTCGCACCTAAGACACGAGGATACCCTGTGGTTGTTTTTCATCATTTACTGAGGTTCACCAGAGATTACCTTGTATAGATCTATAGCACTTAGATGCTAGCACTTGATGTTGCTGGCAGGACTTGTTCAGTATTTTATCGAGGACTTTCTTTTATTCATGAAATTTAATGTTATGATGTTACGTTTCTACGAGAAAAATTTCTACGTCTTTTCGGACATGTTGGAAATTTATTCGACGCCTTGTATTCTCCTTAGGAAGATACGGCGGGAGCGTTCTCGATGCTAGGGATCGGGAGCGGGGCGATACACATCTATTCACTAATGCATCTGGTTTAACCCCAACGAGTAAGGGTCCTTGCCATCCCCGGTCCCACAGAGTGTGTAAGGATGTAAATCAGGTTTCTAGGCCCACTAATATGAGTTTGTCATAGCACAGGGACAACACGAGGAGCCCATTGGCACCGAAGAAAAAACTGACAGGTCGGCCTGTCAGCCTATCAGGTCATTCCACGGGCCAATAGTACTCCCACACTATGCAGCTAGTCTGGAAGGGTTCAAACATTCTTGCCTTCGGCAAGGTTCGAACCCCTGACGTTTCTTTCAAAACCCCCTACCTGGAACCACTGAGATAAGAGTTTCGAGTTGCTTGATAAGAGTTTCGATTGCCAATTGAGCATCGTCTTTGTATGTTAAGAACAATTCCCATGTGTATCGTGAGTAATCATCTATTGTGACACACACATAGTAGTGTCCACCTAGACATCTTGTCCTACTTGGACCAAATAAGTCTAAGTGAAGCAATTCTAGTACATGACTAGTACTCACTTTATGTTTTGGTTTTAATGTTTCTTTAATATGTTTTTCTTTAATACACGTTTCACACATTCGAAAATTATCTAAGTCTAACTTAGGCATGCCTCTAACTAAGTTCTTCTTAGATAACTTTTCAATAGTTGAAATTCCTATATGGCCTAGTCGTCTATGCCATAAATTTACATCTAACTCATGTGATATTAAACACTTAACCTTAGCATATATCATGTTATTTAGTGATAGTGTGTAAATGTTACCATCCCTATTTCCTTTTAATATAATTTCTCCTTTTTCACTTGTTATATCACAAGAATCAGGGAGAAAAAGAAACATAGTAACCGGAATCTATAAGTTGTGAAATGCTTAATAAATTATAAGAAAGATTTCTTACTAACAACACATTTCGCATTTGAAATGAGTTAGGGTCTCCGACTGTTCCTTTACAACAACTTTTACTTTGTTTTTGTCACCGAATATCACCTTTACCTTTCATCCATTTTCGATGTGTTCCAACTCGGTGAATTGTTTAGGGTTACCCGTCATATGCCTTGAACATCCGCAGTCTAAAAACCATTTGGTTTTTAGATTCTTTGATTTTGCATCCTTCTTGTATTCCTTGCGATTTTCTTCGTTTGATACGAAGCAGACTTGAGCTTCCTCAGTGTCGGATTCTGAGTTAGACGAGTCGCTCACGTGCTCGCCTTCATTGCTCGTTTGCCTCTTTTTGATTTGGACTCCTTTGCCTTAGGCTTTTGTGCCTCCTTGTCTTGTTTATTGTTATTATTATTCTTGTTATTGTTGTTTTTTCTTTGTTGGACAATCATAAGAAATATGTCCTTTTTGCCCACATTCATAGCACTTTAATTCCTTATTATACCACTTGTTGTTATTTGAGTTATTTTTCTTAGATTGAGAAGAAGAAGAAGAATATTGTTGTCTATTCCTGTTAGGCCGTTTCAAAAACTTTCTAAGTTTTTTTTGCTATTAATATTAAATCATCGTCTAACTCACTTTCGCAATTACTTTCATCATTATTTGTATGTGACTCAGTTGATTTGAAAGCAATAGATTTACCAGATGATTTAGATGACTCGGTTTTTCGTTGGTTCAGTTTTACCTCATAAACTCTAAGTGATCTGATCAATGCGTCCATTTTTGTGATTGATTTTGTTTATTCAATTGCCGTGACTTTATGATCTCATTCAGCAGGAAGGCTTCGCAGCACCTTTTAAACCTTCTCGTTGTTGGTAAATGATTTTTCTAAAGCTTTAAGGGCATTGAAAATATTAGTAATCCTCTAATCCATAGATGTTATGGATTCGTTCGGCAACATTTTAAACGATTCAAGTTCAGACATAAGCATGTTTATTTTTGAATCTTTTACACCACTAGTAATTTCACGCTTTTATTCTAGTGATTTACACATATCGTGTGCACTTGTGCAATTTGAAACATATCCTGCTTCAGAAGTCGTTAGTCCATTCAAAAGTAATTGCATAGCTTTAGCATTCATGGACATTTTCTTTTTATCTTCAGATGACCATTCACTTTTATATTTTACTACTTCCTATGTTACACCATTTACTTGCAAAATTTTCATTGGAATGTATGGCACATCTTTAACTATAGACTATAAATCGATGTCTATAGCCATTAAGAATATCCTCTTTCTAAGTTTCCAATGAACGAAATTATTACCATCGAAAAGAGGACGTTGTGTAGACATACCTTCCAACTCACCTTTGTGAGAAACTATGACCATTGTATGTACATTTGATTTGAGATGTGCAGGCTACAGAGAATTGTTGTTTCTTGGACTTGCCTTGTTCGTATGGTGTTGAATCTTGCTTCTTTGAGTGGTGTTGGCCTCACTCTGATACTGATTGTTGGATCATGCACTTGCAGTAAACACTACTAGAGGGGGTGAATAGTGGTTAACGGAAATTACACTACGACCTTTAACAAAAATAACACCTTACCACAGAGGGTTGATGGAGTTACACACCAACTCCAACCCTTTACAAACCTTGTAAGTGATTACAACGATCACGAACACCACCACCTAGCGAATGCAAGATTGATCACACCTTGATCAATCGTTTTCAACAATAAAGAGTATATGGTGGTATGTAATAAGCCTATTCAAGATGTATGAATATGAATATGAATACAATAGGCTTTAAGAGATAAGAAAGAAAGAAGTGTAGAAGGAGAGTGTAGTGAAAACGTTTTTGATCTTTGAAATTGTAAGCCTTGTCTTGTATTTTTGTTTGCTCTCCTTCTTCTCTTTTTATCACCATATGTGCCGCTCCCTATTGCCTCTTTCTTCTCTTGAAAATTATCTTCTAAGTCCTTGGAAGAGTATATTGCATCATTGTGACATTTCCTTGCTTACTTGGCAACTCCTTATTGGATGATCATTAAGCCCTTGCTTACTTGGCACTCATTGATTGGATGGAAGTTGTCATCATTTGATGACTAGATAAATCTGAAAATAACCTTTAAGGACATGTGCCAATTAGCCATAAAAGTGTTGCCATAAGTCACATAATAATTCCACATAATTATCAAGACAAATTATCACCATTAACCTTCCAAGAATTCGGCCACATGCTTTCTGCACATGCTGAAATTTCAGCATGTGTGATATTCACACTATATTCAAATTGTTGCCATGTTTGCATTAGATTAATTCCTTGAAAATAAAGAAGAAATCAATCATCATTTAGTACATAACATTTCTACTAATTTTGGAATAAAATTTGTAGCCATGGAGGCCATAAAATCGGCCAAGTGCATTCCAACACATGCTGAAAATTTCAGCATGTGTGATATTCCAAGATACCATCACATTATTTCCATAATACTTTTAAAACATTGCCATATTATCTTTCAATACATCCATATAATTCAAAGTAGTAAATATGGCACCAATTAGTAGAAAATTCGGCCAGCAATAACCTAGACATGCTGAATTTTCAGCATGTGTCACAAATGTGACAAAGTTTGAAATGTTACCTTGTGTAGCTCCTTTCTTTATGTCACCAACATTGTATGCTTCATTATTAGCCAATCAAGATGCCAACAAAGCTCCACATATGCTCCAACAAGGCTGAGCTAGGCGTGTATGAACTTGTACATGTGCTGAATTATTTTTGCAAACTTTGTAAAATAGTGCACATATAATTATACACATATAGTATATTCCAATCAGCCCTTAATTGATTTTTCTAGAACACTTTAGAATGTATAGAGTATGTAAAAAGTGTCTAGATACATGTTATATGTAATGCCAAAAATGTTCCATGTATCGTATTCGTAGAAAATCGAATTTTCGACGTTTGTCGATTACCCGATTTTTCTCCGATTAAATTCCAAGTTTTTGCACATGTTATATATATTATGTTACACATAATATACATAAATTAAACTTTAATATTCAGCATTCATGGCTGATTTAAAGTGGCGCCTAATCATGTGACAAAAACTAAATTTGGAATCTTGACAATTTGGCCTTAATTTGGGGTGGTTTGTGTGCCAACATGGAATGATTTTATGGCTGTATATACCATGTAAGACACGAAATTTGTGGCTATTTTTGAAGTGTAGGGGCTGGCCATCTATATATGGCAAGTACGTGACACGTTGGCGAAGTTTCGGTATTCACCCGATACGATAATTTTTGGTTTAGAACCTTTTAACGTGTCGTAATAAATTTGTCATCACCATGACTTATATCATATGATATAAGACCTGAATATACTCACAAATATGAGGTAAATATAGTGGTGTGACGTTAACGTACGTTCGTAAAATATATAACGTGTCAGTAGTACGTTGGAATCTATGTGTATGTGCCTTTTTATAAAAATCTCAATATATATAAAAATATATGTATAAGACGTGTATAAAGGAGAGGAGAAAATTTCCATTCTTCAAATTGTTGCCTTTGTGCCTTTTCCAAATATAGCTTCCTTTAATGAACTACTTAGTTTATTTAACTAAGTACTTCACTTTAATGAACTAGTTTAGTTCATTAATGATGGCATCTGAAAATAGTTCAAACACAAAAAATGTTTGCCATTTGATGTAAGTTTTAAAGCTTCATGGCTCATTAGTACGCAACAATATATATGAACTATATAAGGCAAGTTTCATGCAAAAACGTATCATGTCATAAAACATGTCATGCATTTCTTTAATACACGTTATTTAAATCATGCATTTTGTAATCACTCAAACCCCCTTTTCTCAACATTTACTATAGCAAACCCAAAAATGTAGTTTTTGGGTAAAATATGGTTTTTTTTTGCATTGGAGATGCCTACACACACATTTACAATTGAAATACTAAATGAAAGAAAAATTTGTGTACAAAATAGTGATATTGTCTATAAAATTGGTTTGTTATGAGATCAAGATGAATATCATATTGTATATTTTATATTGCATTAAAGTAGGTTTATGTACCAAATTTATTGAGTTAGATGATTAAAATCAAATAACTCCATAGATTTTTAAGTCATAAGATTTAAGTTATACTCACTTGGTCTGAAAAATGTTATACTAATCTGTCTTAAACATAACTTTTATCAACTATACTCAAATCAAACTATGATAAACTATTTGCAAAAAGAGTAATTATAATTGCATCTCAAACAGTAGCTTCAGATTTATGAGGTTTAATAGTCACTTGTATAATATGGACTGATCTCGATCCACTTTTGCCTTTTTTTTAATACATTTCTCGACATATATTATTTTCACATGCATAAAGTTGTTTAAATTAAATTAGAACGATATTTTTATATGACTAATTATAATGACATTGTAATATGAGAACCAATAGTCAGATTTATAATATGGACGGATCCGGATCCACTTTGCTTTTTATGCATTTCTCGACGTCTATTATTCTCAGTGATGGAGTCTGTTCCTGTAGCGCCCCGACCCAGACCGCGGAATCCGAACCGGTGTACCCGTCGTAGCTTACTAAAATCCCCTTTAAAAACAAAATCTCAGACCTCTTCAGATTCAGTACCCGTATTTGTAAATTCAAAACTCAGTGTACACAACTCTAACAATTATGAAATTTCCAGAAGTTAACTTCAATGACTGGACAAGACTTTATCCAAAAATTAGATAAAAATAAGATTGTTTGACCCTTCAAACAAATAAAACGATTCAGATGGTCAATCTGGACAGAATTGAACAGAATCTTGCTGAACATTGAAAATGTGTTTCTCTTTGAATACGCAACTAAAAAAGTTGATATTTTTGTCAAAACACTCCTTAATATGTCTAGTTTATGTTTCTAAAAGGCCATGGCCTTAAACAATTCTTGATGAAAACAGAACTTAAGTTTTCTCAAAACTGGTCAGATTGCAGCCAGATTGGAGCAGTTATTTTGCAATGACTAAAAGACTAACTTTCCTTTGCTCAAATCAAGTGCTTCTTGTTACAAATAAAAGCTAACAGTCTGAAGTATAAATCCACCAAAAATCATGAATTTTAAAAGTGTTTTGCCATTTTTCAAAATGTGAGAATTTGTGTGAAATCTGCAGTGAAAACGGGTAGAAAAACAGAAAAGAGAAAATAAGACAAGAACACGAAATATTTATCCCGGTTCGGTCAATGTGACCTACTCCAGTCACAAGGAAAACCTTTCCTTGGATTTCACTATGGTATGAACAAACTTACAACAAGAACCAAGCTTGATCCTTGGGTTAAACAACTCTATTCAAGACTTGGATGAACACCTCTATGCAACTCTTGGTTGCAACACCTCTATCACCTATTGGTGTAGCCTTATAAACTTTGCTAACCAATCTTACAATGATAATCCAAGAAGGCGTGTATATGTAGCTCAACAACAACAAGAAATGAAACACCTTAGCTACACAAAGAAAGAATCAAGAAGAAAAGAATAGCAAGAATGATGTTCAAGTTTGCCTGAAAGTTGTGTGTTCTTCTTCTTCACCTTTGCCTTCTATTTATATGGTGAAATGAGCCTTGAAGATAAGAACTCCAATGTGTCACAATCTTCATCATCAATGCTTAAGTGGCTCCGCGCTATTAGTTAGGCAAAATGAAACAACACAATTGGTCCATCTTGGGACTTGTTTGGCCGAAATTTTTGTCTCCAAAAATGACTTGGAATTGCTTGAAAAATGAAGATAATGCTAAGGGATAATAGCACCAAGAAACCCTCCACTACTTGGCAAGATAATAGGCATGTGACGGCTATAAATTAAAACAAAAATCAACTCCAACCACCATGTAGCCGTTGGCTAAATTTTCAAATATTTCTTAGTTGGCAATTTTGCCAACTAGCTTCTTTTTTGTTGGTCCACTTGGCACAAAGTCATAAAACGAGTACACCATCATAATCAAGGAAGGTGTCCTCGAAGACTGGAGTAGGTTGATTAACTGAACCAGTATAAAATTCCTTGTGTTCTTTACTTTTCAGCACTTACTTTCAGTTTCAAGCACAGTGCATCACATTCATCACATTCTTAAAAATAGTAAACGAACTTCAAAAATCACGAAACTTTGCAGAAATATAGCCGCACGTTTTAAGGTTCACTTGGGCAAGTTTCAACCTTTTTGGACAAGTATAAGGCATCCAAACGTCAAAAGTTCTGAGACTAGTGCAGTCTGATTTTCAGGCTTGCAAAGGTTGAGCCTTTGAACGTATTTGACTAACTTCCCAAAAGAATTTTTCAAAAATGTTTCAACCCAATTAAATACACCTAATAAGAGGTGAGTCATTAAATTTTCAGAGTATTTGGAGTCACGGTTAAATAGGAATTAATTTTTCAAATCAGACTACCGTTTCTGGCAGATTTGCGCAATCTGACCATCAACGACTTTTAAAGGGATTAAAGGTTGAATTTTAATCTGAAATTTTTAGGAGATACTCAGAACATCTGAGACTAAGATATCTCCAAATTTCAGAATTTTTGAAGACCTGTAACTTAGTTTTCAAAACGTTTTAGACTAGGTCCTGAAAACAGAAACTGTTTTCAGAAGTTGGGTTTTTGGTTTAAAACAATTTTTAAAACCACATTTTCCGCACCCACTATTCAACCCCTCCTTCTAGTGGTGCCTTGCAGATCATACAAGTGGTATCAGAGAGCAGGAACACTCACAACAAGAAGATCCAACGATCTAAGTGAGATGGCAACCACTAGCTACAATACCGTAAAAGAAGGAATGTCAACCATAAGGCCTCCTCTTTTCGATGGTGAGTCTTTTATTCAATGGAAATTAAGAATGAAACTTTTTATTATTGCTATTGATATTGATCTATGGTCCATCATAGAAGACGGTCCATTTGTTCCCTCTAAGTTGTCAATTGTTGATGGTGTCACACCAGAGGTTATAAAAACGAAACAAGAATACACTAGTGATGACAAAAAGAAGTTGAGTGAATGCTAAAGCCATGCAACTACTCATAAACGGTCTAAGTAAAAATGAGTCTAGTTACGTGTCTAATTGTTATAGTGCTCAAGAGATGTGGAAAATTCTTGAAATGAAACATGAAGGGACTAGCCAAGTAAAGGAGTCCAAGATTAATATGCTTATGTCCACACTTGAGTCCTTTAAACTATTGCCAAATGAGTCTATTGTTGAGATGGATTTACGATTGACTAATATCTATAATTCTCTTTAGTCTCTTGACAAAGCTTTCTCCACGCTGGAAAAGATCCAGAAGGTACTACGAAGTCTTCCATCTGAATGGGACCCTAAAGTCACATCAATAGAGGAAAGTAAGGAAACGAAATCAATAAAAATGGAAGAACTAATCGGATCTTTAAAGGTATATGAAAACAAACTCACCTTAAGACATTCCGAGTCTATTTTTAAAAATGATAAGGCTATAGCATTTAAATCAAATGAATACGTCATAGATGATAGTGACACAGATTTCGATGATGGGGATTTAATCACGATGGCTAAAAGATTAAAAAAAATCTTGAGAAAGTCGATTAAAAATAAACATAAGTCTACTTCATCTAAGGATCATAAAAATAAAAATAAGGAAATAACGTGTTATGAATGTGGACAACCTGGACACTTGTCATATGATTGTCCAAACAAGGACAAACAAACGAACAAATACCTTCACAAGGATCGGACAAAAACTATACTCGTCTCAGAACCTAAACAAAGGAGAAGAGCCTTCAAAGCCTCCACTTGGAGTGACACATCCGACTCTGAGACTGACAATACGGAAGAACAAAAGGCACAAGTATGCTTTACATCTAAGGCATCAAATGAGGTATCTTCCAACTCTGATTCTGGTTCTGAATGTTCTTACGATGATTTTTTTGTCAATATTTAGAGTTGAATAAGTTCTATAAGACTCTCGCAAAAGAGAAGAAGCGATTAATTAAAGACAAGAAGTTGTTAAAATCTTCTAACACGAATCTTGTTGCTCAATTAAACGATTCAAAAGAAGAGTCGTCATGCATCATAAATTCATTAAAGTCTGAAATTTCATCATTGACATCCGAGAACACTGAACTGAAAGCCGAGATTTCAAAGTTGAAATCAAGAAACGAAGATCTAGAAAAGACTAGAAAACAATTCGATACGGATGCTTGTATTCTAGATCATCCTATCTCTTCTCAGAAGGATGGAAATGATAAAACCAGAGTAGGATACGTTAAAGAAAATAAAGTTCAAAATAAGGCTACAAAATTGATTTTATCTACATCTATAAAACAACATGAAACTATACAACCTAATAAGAAGGCTAGTACATCACTCATCTCATCTCATCATGCTTCTTATTCTTTGTATTATACAAAGTGCAATCATGTGCCATATAGATATGAAAGAAAGCCACTGATGCATATGCGACATTCATATCATAAAAATGCATCTAAATCACTCTCCGTGCATGCAAACCGAAATGCATATCAAAAACGAAAACGATACTATATGCATGATAGGATTCTTGGCCAAAGGCCAAAAGCATTTGCCCCAAACGTGTATTATGTTGTGTCTTCATCACCTTTCCCACCTTTTGGAAGACCTAGAAAGGTCACCCAAATTTGGGTACCAAAAGGGACATTTTCAAAGGGTTGAATAAATAACCCTTACGAACGCACGTTTGATGTTATTTGAAATGCATGATTTTTTTTTGCTATCTTCATCTTTACATGCGCTTTTGATTGTCTTTCCAAAATAAAAGAGGAGAGAATGCATGATTTAAGGGGGAGATAGAAACATTAATTGCACAAATCAAGGGGGAGAGAATTCAAAATTCAAATTTGAATTTGTGCACGATTGGAGGGGGAGCGACAAAATTTAAATCATGAACGTAGGTTATTTTATAAATCATCAAAAGGGAGAGATTGTTGAGAAAAGGGGGTTTGAGTGATTACAAAATGCACGATTTAAATAACGTGTATTAAAGAAATGCATGACATGTTTTATGACATGACACGTTTTTGCATGAAACTTGCCTTATATAGTTCATATATATTGTTGCCGTACTAACGATCCATGAAGCTTCAAAGCTTACATCAAATGACAAACATTTGTTGTGTTTGAACTATTTTCAGATGCCATCATTAATGAACTAAACTAGTTCATTAAGTGAACTACTTAGTTAAATAAACTAAATAGTTCATTAAAGGAAGCTATATTTGGAAAAGGCACAAAGGCAACAAATTGAAGAATGGAAAGTTTCTCCTCTCCTTTATACATGCCTTATACATATATTTTTATATATATTCAGATTTTTTGTAAAAAGGCACATACACATATATTCCAACGTACTACCGACACGTTATATATTTTACGAACGTACGATAACATCACACCACTATATTTACCTCATATTTATGAGTATATTCAGGTCTTATATCATATGATATAAGTCATTGTGATGACAAATTTATTACGACACGTTAAAAGGTTCTAAACCAAAAATTATCGTATCAGGTGAATACCGAAACTTCGCCAACGTGTCACGTACTTGCCATATATAGATGGTCAGCCCCTACACTTCAAAAATGACCACAAATTTCGTGGCTTATATGGTATATACAGTCATAAAATCATTCCATGTTGGCACACACAAATCACCCCAAATTACGGCCAAATTGTGGAGATTCCAATTCAATTTTTGTCACATGATTAGGCGCCACTTTAAATCAGTCATGAGTGCTGAATATTAAAGTTTAATTTATGTATATTATGTGTAACATAATATATATAACATGTGCAAAAAGTTGGAATTTAATCGGAGAAAAATCGGGTAATCGACAAACGTCGAAAATTCGGTTTTCTACAAACACGACACATGGAACATTTTTGGCATTACATATAACATGTATCTAGACACTTTTTACATACTCTATACATTCTAAAGTGTTCTAGAAAAATCAATTAAGGGCTGATTGGAATATACCATATGTGTATAATTATATGTGCACTATTTTACAAAGTTTGCAAAAATAATTCAGCACATGTACAAGTTCATACACGCCTAGCTCAGCCTTGTTGGAGCATATGTGGAGCTTTGTTGGCATCTTGATTGGCCAATAATGAAGCATAAAATGTTGGTGACATAAAGAAAGGAGCTACACAAGGTAACATTTCAAACTTTGTCACATTTATGACACATGCTGAAAATTCAACATGTCTAGGTTATTGCTGGCCGAATTTTCTACTAATTGGTGCCATATTTACTACTTTGAATTATATGGATTGATTGAAAGATAATATGACAATGTTTTAAAAGTATTATGGAAATAATGTGATGGTATCTTGGAATATCACACATGCTGAAATTTTCAGCATGTGTTGGAATGCACTTGGCCGATTTTATGGCCTCCATGACTACAAATTTTATTCCAAAATTAGTAGAAATGTGATGTACTAAATGATGATTGATTTCTTCTTTATTTTCAAGGAATTAATCTAATGCAAACATGGCAACAATTTGAATATAGTGTGAATATCACACATGCTAAAATTTCAGCATGTGTAGAAAATGGTGATAATTTGTCTTGCTAATTATGTGGAATTATTATGTGACTTATGGCAACACTTTCATGGCTAATTGGCACATGTTCTTAAAGGTTATTTTCAGATTTATCTAGTCATCAAATAATGACAACTTCCATCCAATCAATGAGTGCCAAGTAAGCAAGGGCTTGATGATCATCCAATGAAGAGTTGCCAAGTAAGCAAGGAAATGTCACAATGATGCAATATACTCTTCCAAGGACTTAGAAGATAATTTTCAAGAGAAGAAAAAGGCAATAGGAGGCGGCACATATGGTGATAAAAAGAGAAGAAGGAGAGCAAACAAAAATACAAGACAAGGCTTACGATTTCAAAGATCAAACACGTTTTCACTGCACTTTCCTTCTACACTTCTTTCTTTCTTCTCTCTTAAAGCCTATTGTATTTATATTCATACATATTGAATAGGATTCTTACATACCCCCATATACTCTTTATTGTTGAAAAAAGATTGATCAAGGTGTGATCAATCTTGCATTCGCTAGGTGGTGGTATTCGTGATCGTTGTAATCACTTACAGGGTTTGTAAATGGTTGGAGTTGGTGTGTAACTCTATTAACCCTGTGTGGTAAGGTGTTATTTGTGTTTTATGATTAGTGATAACCGAGGAAGGTGTCCTCGAAGACTGGAGTAAGTTGATTAACCGAACCAGTATAAAATTCCTTGTGTTCTTTACTTTTCAGCACTTGCTTTCAGTTTCCAGCACAGTGCATCACGTTCATCACGTTCTTAAAAATAGTAAACGAACTTCAAAAATCACGAAACTTTCCAGAAATATAGCCGCATATTTTAAGGTTCATTTGGCGCAAGTTTCAATCCTTTTGGACAAGGATAAGTCATCCAAACGTCAAAAGTTCTGAGACTAGTGCAGTCTGATTTTCAGGCTTGCAAAGGTTGAGACTTTGAACGTATGTGACTAACTTTCCAAAAGAATTTTTCAAAACTGTTTCAATACAATTAAATACACCTAATAAGGGGTTAGTCATTAAATTTTCAGAGCATTTGGAGTCATGGTTAAATAGGAATTAAGTTTTCAAATCCGACTACCGTTTCTGGCAGTTTTGCGCAATCTGACCATCAACATATTTTAAAGGGGTTAAAGGTTGAATTTTAATCTAAAATTTTTAGGAGATACTCAGAAAATCTGAGACTAAGATCTCTCCAAATTTCAGAATTTTTGAAGACCTGTATCCTAGTTTTCAAAACGTTTCAAACTAGGTCCTGAAAATGGAAACTGTTTTCAGAAGTTGAGTTTTTGGTTTAAAACAATTTTAAAAACCACATTTTCCGCACCCACTATTCACCCCCCTTTAGTGATGCCTTGCAGATCCTACAGTAAATTCTGCTCCAACGCAAAACACTAAATTCTGCACCAAATAAGAATATTCTTTAAAGATTCTTCCAGCATTCTATATTTAATTCATTATTAAGATATTTATACAAAGACTTTAATTAATTTGTTGAATTATTTATTAAATTATTTATACTTAATATTTTTATAATTATTAATTTTATTTAAATAGTTTATGTTATTTTATATTATGTAACATCTTTACGTGCAAAATAAAGTTTAATATAAAAATTATAAACTAAAGCGTGTAACAATAAAAACATAAGCGCGTTTTATTTAGCTTTTATTGCGTAAACAAACATATGAAAAACATAAAATTACCAAATAACATATGAAATAATAAAGTTCAAGGTCCCTCAAAATTAGTATATTCCTCCCGTAAATGCTATCAATGCATTGCGTAGAGCAAAATGAGCTTCTTTATTCTTGATTTGATAAAAACGATCTAAAAATCTTTTGAATCGAGCATTTTCATCTTCAATAACTTCAACATTTAGGGGTGACACTTCCGTCGGTTCTACAATCGGTGCATTCAGATCCCTTTCATCCTCTACTATCATATTATGCATGATAATGCAAGCTTTCATAACATCATGCAACACCTCTTTTCGCCAAAAACGTACGGGACCTTTGATAATTGTAAATCTTGATTGTAGAATACCAAACGCCCGTTCCACATCTTTTCCACATGATTCTTGCATCATAGGAAATACTTTTTCTTTGGACCACGTGGCTCATGAATAGTTTGTACAGATATCCTTTAATTATCTTTCAATTTATAAATATAAAATATTATTTATTATTTATTAATATTGGGTTTAAATATTAAAGAAAATAATAAAAAATGATGAATAGTATTTTTGGGGTATGAATAGTGAAACACAAAAATAGGGAGAAATAGTGTTTTGCACTAGTAGGTTTTTGGGTTGCATTGGAGTGGTTTTTTACCCAAAAATGAGATTTTTAGATGAGATTTTGGGTGCATTGGATGCCCATTTAAACTTTAAAGTCAATTTGTTATGAGATATAACCGGAAATCACGTATGTATAACCAACTATGATGAAGCCGGATCTTCACCAAAGGTCTAGACGACCTCAAATTAGCTCCGTCAGTTAACTGGAAGAGTGGTTAACTGGGTTGAAAGTTTGTAGTTGGAATAGCCTCTAAAATATCCTGCACAAGAAAGCACAGGTCAGAGGTCCCGGGGGGTTGGCCCTGGGAAAAACCCTCTAACGCTTAAGTCAGTTTGGGCCATATCTCACTGAGATTATAATTTCAAAGGTGAGTTAGGAGTTTCTCACAGTATAAGCCGAGGAGCAAAGGGTATGAATTCGCTTTAGAGTATGAATGTTTTGAATTCTGGATCCCCTCCTTTGTCTTGGTTGGCTTGCTTTTGTAGACCTTTTTCCCGTCTTTAGCTCCTGATAGTAGATTGTGGATAGGACGTTCTTGGGGCAGAAAGCCTAAGGCGCCATAGGTCTGCTGATGTGATCAGTAGTCTGACTGATGTGACTAATAGGCCGGCCTGGTTGATGTAACTAATAGGCCGGCTGTTGTGACCTTGGCGTGTTCAGAAAGAATAACCAGCTCTAATCACTATATTTGAATTACACTTCTAATTGAGGGTCCCACGAAGTAATGTCGTGCTGGGTTCTTTTACCGAAGTGCCCAACTGAACTTTGCCGAAGTGCAAGATCAAGCCTTGCCGAAGTGCATGACTTGGCCTTACTGCCGAAGTGAAAGATCAAGCCTTGCCGAAGTGCATGACTTGGCCTTACCCAGCTGAAGTGGTCTGAAGTGCTGCATTAGGACATAGACCGAATTTGGTGCCGAGGTGCAAACCTTGGCGTATTCTTCGATGTTATAAGGGTGTCATGACGCCCTGCTGAGGTGACGTTGAGGCTGAACAACCATGCTTGGGTGATGTACTGCTGAACTGCAGTACTTTGAGTGCTGAGCTACTGGAGTTAAATCGTTAATCGTTGACTAACAGACGATTTAATTATGGTTTATCATTTGCCCCCAGATTTTGTGTGGCTGAGCTGAACTGCAAAGGCGGACAAATCTTGTTTTAATGGACCCGTGACGTGGCAGACCTTCATTAAACACGCGGTTATCCTTTTACTTGCGCAGTAATTCCCGCTTTTAAGTAAGCGCTAATTCCGACACCTTATCATTACTTTTTCGGCAGTTTCATTCCCCGAGGGAGGGAAATGCGTGAACCTTTGCCTCTTTGTATTTCAAACGAAAAGGTGCAACCTTTCGTTTTCTCTTACTTATAAATAGAGACAATATCCCCAATTCATTCTTTTCTTCTTCCTTTATCCTGCTCATCTGATTATTTCGCTGCACTGTCGCGCTGCTCTTCTTCATCGTCTTCGAAGCTTCCTTTCCGACCTTACTCCAGTTCTTTCAATCTTTTGTAAGCTTTTCTGTACCTTACTCATGGCTTCTTCTTCTTTTACTTCGAAATCCATGGAGCCCTCTTCTTCGGTGCACAACTCAATGTGCACCTTGAAAACCAACGACCTCTCTGAACTATATCAGCATTACAAGGTTGACAGGAGTACTTTTGCTCCCATTCTTCCCCTTCCTCATCAAACTGCTAATGACCCCCCAGCTGGGTACGAAGCAGTTTATGAAGAGTATTTTAGATCTGGCTTCAATTTACCTATTCCGACCCCCTTACTCCAAATACTGTTCGGTTACAAACTTAGGCTTCCCCAAATAACGCCTAATGGGCTGAAGGTTATTCTTAGTTATCTGCTCTACCTAAGAGCATCTGAGAAGAACTTCTCACTTGCAGTTTTTAGGGAGATATTTGTATGTAATCAGGAGGGTAGTTGGTATAGTTTTGATAGGAGATCTCAGAGTAGTGGGGGGCTCTTTGTCATAAACCTTCCCTCCTCTTCCAAAGATTGGAGGGGGAATTTCTTTTTTTGTTAAGAGTGTAGGATCGCCTGAAGGAATCCCTTGAAACACTGGTAATGTAAATAACAGGAGGCCAAGTGAACAATTTCGCAATGAAGCCTCTCAATTGTTACTTTCACCCCGGGTCATAGATTGGAAGAGAGTTAATAAGCAGATTGTAGTGGTTGCTGACCTGGAACATTTGTGGCCGGAATATAATTTTCGACCTCTTATTCCTCTTGCTTTGTGGAGAGTTCGGGGTATATGGCAACATTTTTGAAAATCTTTGACTGATTTTGATATTGCACCTGTGTTTTGATCGTTTTGTTCCTTGTATTTTGCAGAAATCATGGTACGTGGGACCCTTGAGAGGTTGAAGAACTTGGTCCACAGGAAGAGAACATGGTCAGAATGCCAACCTTCCACTTCAGAACAAGCCTCTGCTAGCTCTTCATCTGAAGTGCAGACACGTCCAGGTAAAAGTTTGGCATGTACTAGTCTTGGACATGTTTGTTTCCTATGTAATCATTTGAATATTTTTCCTTTTCAGTTGAAACTTCCGATAATTCTCTCCAAGCCGAAACCCAGGTTCCTGTTTCATCCTCAGCTCAACCTGGGGACGGGAGTGGGGGAATTGATGCCCCCATTTCAATTCCTTCATCTCCTGCTGCTGATGAGGAGAATGTACCTCGTCCAGGTTGGGCTGCTGATGAGACCGGGGAAGGACCTTCTAAGGTGAAAGCATCGGAGGGAGAGCCCCCCAAAGGAAATAATCTTGAAGGGGAAACTTCCGGAGTAAACGCACCTGAAGGAGAATCCTCTGCGAAGAATACAACGGAGGGGGAACCCTCTTCCCGACCACAGCGGGGCAAAAGAACGATAGAGTTCAGCTTCAACAATTCTGCCGAAGATCCTGAAGTAGCTAGGAAATTGACAGAAATGTCAATACTTCCTAAGGATTGGCAGATGTATGACAGTCTGGACTAGAGTACTGCCTTCAACTCATTCGCGAGGAATATGGCCCTGGTATGACTTCCCTCTATTTTCCATCTTTTAACTTGATCCTTCATGCTTTTCTTAACCAATTTGACTTTTGCAGTATCGGGTCCAAGAATTTAACATTCTTAAACGAGCTGAAAAGCTCCACTCCAGATTCTTCAGGCTCTCTGAGACCAATGCCCACCTCAAAAAGGCCTATGATGAGTTAGCTGAGGTGGCAAATCCGAATAGCATAAAGTTGACCGGGCTGGAGGCTGAGGTGAACTATCTGAAGTCTCAAGTTGCTACACTTACTGAAGACAATTCCAGGCTTCAGATGGTAAAGCGGGACTCAGATTCCAAGCTGGCCTCACTTATGGAGGAGAACTCCAGGCTTCAAGCTGAGAAGCAGGATTCTGACGCTAAGCTGGCTGATACCAAATCCCAAGTGATTGAGCTGAAGGAAACGTTAGCCAGCACTGAGTTAGTTTCTTCCAAAGCTCAGGCTGAACTGGAGTTCTACTAAAAAGAACTCAGTATTATTGATCAAGTGTTGTCCAACAGCAAGGCTAAGCTGAACCAGCAACTGGAGGCCGAGAAGAAAAGTAAGGCTGATCTCCTCCAACAGTTTGAACTTCAAGCCGAGGAGATAAAGAAGAACACTATTGCTGAGATCAGACAATCTGAGCTTTTTACTGGGAACTTCCTGAAGATTCAAGGCTCAGCAATTGTTGTTGGACAAACTTGGGTGATTGATGCTTGTTCTGAGGTCTGCCCCAGCCTAGACAAGAACCATCCTCGTATTGCCGAGCTGTATAACCCTGAGGCTGAGAGCTTACTTGAAAACCAAATTGCTCAGTTCCAAAGTGGGGTTGATCTTAGAGAAGATGAAGAAGTTGTAAAGTAGAATAGGACTTTTCCTGTAAATAGTTGTAGTTGTAATAGACTTTGCACTTAATGAGAATCCATTTTTCCCAACTTTTGCTCTTCAGCTTCTTCCAGTTTCTTTAACTGCCTTTGTCTTTAGCATGTGAAGTTTTATTTGATTCGTCTCAATAGTGAATGCAAGTATTTGTCTTTGGCTCTGCAAAGTTTTACTTGCTCTTTTCCCGTAATTTTGCAAGTGTTTGTCTTTAGTACTGCAAAGTTCCATTTTTATTCGCTTTATGCAAATATTTGTCTTCAACTTGCTTATGTTAATAGTTTGCAAGTATTTGTCTTCAGTTTTTGCCAAAAGAGTATCTTTTGTACGCCAGTTCTTCGCCGAAGTACTAAGCTTCAGCTTTTATACTTGGCTCTTCAGCTCTGCTGTGTCCTAATGAATTTTGAGAGGTGGGAAAACCTTTATCCCTTTTTTATCAACCCTCTCAGATTTGCTGAGTTAGTATATAGGTAAACTTGTCTCACTGTTAAGACTTGCTCAACCTCTCAGTCCTGCTGAGGTGAAAACATAGGGAACTTATCCCGCTGTTGAGACCTGCTCAACCTCTTAGTCCTGCTGAGATATAGGGAACTTATTCCATTGTTGAGATTTGCTCAACCTCTCAGTCCTGCTGAGTTAAAAGATATAGGGAACTTATCCCATTGTTGAGACCTGCTCAACCTCTCAGACCTGCTGAGGTAAAGATATCGGGAAACCTGTCCCATTTTGTTGAGACCTGCTCAACCTCTCAGACCTGCTGAGATAAAGATATCGGAAAACCTGTCCCATTTTGTTGAGACCTGCTCAACCTCTCAGACCTGCTGAGGTAAAGATATCGGGAATCCTGTCCCATTTTGTTGAGACATGCTCAACCTCTCAGACCTGCTGAGGTAAAGATATCGGGAAACCTGTCCCATTTTGTTGAGACCTTTTCATTGGGTCATTGGGAAACAACATTTGCGTGTTTTAACACATGAGTATGATTGCATACATTCGACCCCCCGTACCCCGTCATAGGCGGGAGCCTCTATAGCAATGAGATAATATTGTTGTTGTTGTTCATATGGCTCCATATTTGGACAAGCGGGCGTCGCCGATAGGTGCCTAGGGACCTTTTTCAGTCCGAAACTTAAGGATTTTCGTGTTATTGAAGATATATCTCTTATAGAGGCTACACCAATTTTTATATGTTTTGGCCATGCAATATGCACCAATTTATTAAGTTACTCGTTGTCATAAGAAAATGACCACACTTTGATACATGGCTCTTCACCCTTCAGGATTTTCATGCTATAGAAGGTACATCTCTTATGAAGACTACACCGATTTTATATGTTTTGGCTACGTAATATGCACCAATTACTAAGGTATGCATTGTCATAAGAAAAAGACCACACTTTCATGTATAGCTCTTCACCCACAAGTCACAATCAAGACAATCTCCTTAGTAAACTTTATGAGTTATTATTATTATTTTATTCTTAGTTAGTTAGTTGAGATAAAAAAAGATCATATAAGTGTTAATTAAAAGAACAACATAACTACTAATACTTATTATTTTTTTCAAAATAAACAATATTCTTTGAACGAGATAATATTTTTTTTGGGAGAAATCTAAAACATATCAAGAGGACAAGCATAGTCTTGGATGCAATTATGAACATGATTATAGTATGACACGTAATGGACAAAGTCCAGATTTCCTGATGAGACTTTTTTCTAGGTAAGGCAGTCATAGTTTGTAACATAAGTTGAAAGATCATATTACCATCGACACATGCTCCTTTTGAAAACCTCACATACAAAATTCTTGTAATTTAAATAGTAATGTATAACCGATATGACTATTACATACAGTTATTCTAATGAATTTATTTGACTTGTAAATGGATGAAGACGATATAACATTTTACTATATATACATACATTATATGATACGTTTATTATGAAAAAGAGGGAGAGTCCACAAATTTAACGTCCATAGAAAGCTAAACGAGATTTTAGTTTTTTAGATGATATGGTAAGTTTGCGTACATCATATCGTAAAGCGATTCGGTCTCTTTTTAGAACTTGAGCAAACGTGGAAGCCTAATATATTGAAAACGTCTGTTACATGATAGGGATTTTGCTATACCTTGGAGCAAAAAGTCATTCTCCGGCTCTGAGGGCCCACTGTCCCAGCCTAAGGAGCATTGTGGATGATGCAAATTAGGAGACCAGCGGCTTCCTAAGTTGGGTGAGGACTTACCCAGTGACCCACACAAGGGGTCCCTCCCGTAAACCCGTCATTCGGTCTAGCAGCAGTGAAACATCCATACTGTGCATGTCCCTGTAATCGAATTCTTGACCTCTTAAAACCTAAATATCAAGTGAGCTATGCCCTGAATCAGCTATACCTACTTCTACATTGTTGTTGTGCGAAGGGAAATCATAATTTGAAAACTACCAAATTTGTACTCGATAAGGACAAAAGATTAATGATTCTGTAGGACGACTAATTCACACACAAAGTAAAGACCAAAAAGACAAAAATTATTATACAAATGAAATTTTACAACATAATTATAACCACCAGCAACAATACACATAATATATGACGCAGCCAGTAATGGTTGTGGGAGGCAGGAATACATTGTATTGTCTGGACCATATAGTTTGATAAACCATAATTAGATCGTCTGTATAGTCAACGATTAACGGTTTAACTCCAGTAGCTCAGCACTCAAAGTACTGCAGTTCAGCACTACATCACCCAAGCATGGCTGTTCAGCCTCAACGTCACCTTAGCAGGGCGTCATGACACCCTTATAACATCGAAGAATACGCCAAGGTTTGCACCTCGGCACCAACTTCGGTCTATGTCCTAATGCAGCACTTCAGACCACTTCAGCTGGGTAAGGCCAAGTCATGCACTTCGGCAAGGCTTGATCTTGCACTTCGGCAGTAAGGCCAAGTCATGCACTTCGGCAAGGCTTGATCTTACACTTCGGCAAAGTTCAGTTGGGCACTTCGGTAAAAGAACCCAGCACGACATTACTTCATGGGACCCTCAAACAGTAGTGCAATTCAAATATGATGATTACAGCTGGTTATTCTTTCTGAACACGCCAAGGTCACAACAGCCGGCATATTAGTTACATCAACCAGACCGGCCTATTAGTCACATCAGTCAGACTACTGATCACATCAGCAGACCTATGGCGCCTTAGGCTTTCTGCCTCAAGCAAACGTCCTATCCACAATCCACTATCAGGGGCTAAAGGCGGGAAAAAGATCTACAAAAGCAAGCCAACCAAGACAAAGGAGGGGATCCGGAATTCAAAACATTCATACTCTAAAGCGAATTCATACCCTTTGCTCCTCGGCTTATACTGTGAGAAACTCCTAACTCACCTTTGAAATTATAATCTCAGTGAGATATGGCCCAAACTGACTTAAGCGTCGGAGGGTTTTTCTCGGGGCCAACCCCCCGGGACCTCTGACCTGTGCTTTTTTGTACAGGATATTTTAGAGGCTATTCCAACTACAAACTTTTAACCCAGTTAACAACTCTTCCAGTTAACTGACGGAGGTAATTTGAGGCCGTCTAGACCATTGGTGAAGATCCGGCTTCATCATTTAGCGCTAGAAGGAGGGCCCTTTAGTCCCTTAACCCAGAAAACAGCTACTCAAAGCTCTTCTAATGACTATTCAAAGTTTTTCTAATTACTTTAGGAAGTTATTGAGAGAAAGATGAGTAGAAAAGATAGACAAGTGTCCAAGCAACCTATGACATCCAGGAGGAGCCAAAGGTCTTCTCAGCGACAAACTGATCAATGCTCTACGGAGCCGGGAGAATCCTCAACTCCCACCATTGCCTTCACATATGAAGAGCACATGCGAGCCATTCGCTACGTGGCTCAAAACCCAGAGGTCTTCCAAGCTGTAGTGAGGGAGATGAAGGGGAAGGCCTCTGCAGCAAAGTCCAGTGGCTCTCATTCCAGTAACTCTCACCCACTTACGTGTCGATCAACTGCTACTTCACAATATAAGAAGCGCAGCTAATTTAGTGAGTCATTTTGCTTTATTCCATTATATTCCAAAGTCAAGGAAGAGTGTGTCCTTATAGAGCCATATGAACATAATGTACAATGTGCAGGCAGAAACTCAGAATCATCTGGCTCGATATTCCTCCTAAAAGGTAACATATATGATACAGATAGATTTCTTTTGGGGTCAACAATTTGAATCATGTATGTTATCTGGTAAGATAGGAATGTCGAGCAAATGACTTGAGTTTTAATTTTGAGTTCCTGCCTTCACATTGTCAACATGATGAAAGTTGTATATTATGCATCAATTATATCAAATGAAGAGTTAAATGGGATATAATTGCTACATTTATCAAGTTATCGACTCAATGTATCTTGTATACTACCTCCTCGTTTTAAAAAAAATGTCTTAGTTTCTATTTTGGTTTATTCTAAAAATAGTAAAATACTAGTTTTCCATATTACCTGTCGATTAACATTTACTTAATTTCACTAGTTTACCTTAAGAGTAAAATAATGATAATGACGAAAATAATTTGACTTCTTTAAATTATGTTTAAGTCAAAGTAGATAATATTTTTGGAATGGAGATAGTATTTATAATGAGAAATGATAATTATTATTTTTTATTTTAAATACAAAATTATACCTTTTTTTGTTACTTGTTTACTGCAATTAGTTCTTTTTTTTTGGTTCTCTTTTTTGAAAAAATAGGAGATATTGCGTCTTTCAGTTACGTTATAATTTTTTTAGAAGACTTCTTATAAGCTTAGAGGTTTTGTCCAAGTAATTGGCTAAGGTATGAAACTAAATTGTATCATGTTTAGTTTTTGGTTTTGTCAGTTATGCTGGCATTAGTGACATATGGATTTTTATGTTATGAATTGTTTGGTTTTTATGTGACAAAGTTGTTTAAGAAGGAAAACAATAATGTTAGAATTTAGAGAAGAATGAAAGAAAGAAACGATTTTTCTCTTCATTGATTTATTCCTTTCTTCTTTAAGTCTTTTTATAGTTGCATAACAAGCCTAACTAAGGAAAGTTTAGATAACATGTGATATGATTGATTCTACAGTTATGACCTCTCCTATCAAATCAAATCTTCAGTTATGACCGAATATTCTACTTTCCATCACTCCTCCTCAAGTTGATCATTGAGATTCCCAATGTTCAACTTGCCAAGCGTTGATTGAAACACCTTCCCTGCCACAGGTTTAATAAGTATATCGGCTAGTTGATCTTCTGACCTCATGAACGGAATCTCGATAATTCTCTCCTCAAGTTTCTCCTTGATGAAGTGTCGATCTATTTCCACATGCTTGGTTCTGGCATGTTGTGTAAGATTCTCAGAAATACTTACCGCAACCTTGTTGTCACACTTCACTAGAGCTGGTTGTGTCGAATAGAAGCCCAATTCACACAGTATTTTCCTTAACCACGTCACCTCCATTACTCCCTTAGCAATGCCTCTGAACTCTGCCTCTGCACTAGATAACGCAACAACTTTTTGCTTCTTGCTCCTCCATGTAACAAGATTCCCTCTAACTAAGGCAAAGTATCCAGACGTAGACCTTCTATCATTCGGATTTCCTACCCAGTCTGCATATGTATATATCTCTATGTTTAAGTGCCCATGTTGTTGGAACAATATGCCCCAGTCTGGTGTTCCTTTCAGATATCTTACTATCTGCATGACTGCCTCGAAATGTTCCTTCTGAGGTTTGTGCATAAACTGACTTACAACTCCAACTGCAAAAGCGATATCTGGTCGTGTAAGGGACAAATAGTTTAATTTCCCTACCAACTTTGATACCGATATCTGGTCGTGTAAGGGACAAATAGTTTAATTTCTCTATCAACTTTGATACTGCTATCGGTCTACCATTGGAGCCCCTTCTGTAAACCCCAACTTTGCATTTGTTGCCATTGGGACCTCACTCGGCTTGCAGTCCACCATCCCTACTTCAGCCAACAAATCCAACACATACTTTTGCTGTGTTATGAAAATACTCTTTGAAGACCGACATATCTCTATCCCCAAGAAATACTTTAGGCTCCCCAAAACTTTCATCTCGAACTCAGCAAATAGTCTGCCTTGTAGACTTTTTATCTCCTCCTGATCACTACCTGTAATAATCATGACATCCACATAAATAATTAGACAAGTCACCATACGTAGCGCCCCGACCCGGACAGCGGAATCCGAATCGGTTCACCCGTCGTAGCTTACTGAGAAGACTACAAGACGTCTCATCTCTCGAATACACATCATCGATGACGTAAGAGAAATAGCGCGGAAACATATCTCGTCAATCTAATCCATTTATACAGAACGTCAAAAGACAATGTGAATACCAAAAGAACTGTGTATGGTCGCAGCCAACTGAAACCTCACATGAACCAAGAAACAGAAATAACAGAAACTATCTATTCAATTCTTTCCTCAAGGTCTAGGCATCCCATTCTGCCCACTCGCCGTCGTCCTCAATGAAAATCATATCATAGCTAGGCTCATCTGCAATGACAAAGGCAGTACCCTTAGCGAAAACGCTAGCAAGTAACCCGCTTATAAGACATACGGGATCAACACATGGCAAGACATGAGTAATAGGTAACTCAAGGGAATTGTGGGGCACATGTCTCGTAAACTTCCAAATGTAGAAATGAGTCACGTAATAGCAAGTACAGCAATTCGAAATGCAATTAACAAATCAATATCAATCAATTAACGTGAACATTCATTCCACAACGACTCTCGTGATGCGTGTCAAAATATGCACTACACTACACAATCACATATGCATGAACACTTTCTCTTTTCAAATCAATGTAATGCATGTCACAATGTCCGGTTCCTAACTCATTTCCTTGTAACGCACCCCAGCTTATATTTCCATCCCGGTTAACGTTACAAGCTCATATGCTCTGTGATGCACCTCGGCTTATATTTCCATCCCGATTAACATCACAGATCTCGCAAAACTCTACAATGCACCTCGGCTTAAATTTCCATCCCGATTAACATTGTAGAGGACTTTATACCCTGTAACGCACCCCGGCTTATATTTCCATCCCGGTTAACGTTACAGTCTTTTGTGTCCTGCAATGCACCCCGACTTAAATTTTCATCCCGGTTAACATTGCATTTCACCTTCGCAAATCTGTGCCGAAGCACATCTCTTTTTCAAAACCTTATGCAATGCACGTGCCATGATGCAAGACTCCTTATTTCAATCACACTTTTCATTCACATACGCAATTCACATTCACATGCGCAGGTACAAGTAACACACAAGAATTCACTAGCTTATTCGTTAACACTTAGACTTCAACTAGCTCATCAACACTTAACCTTGATTCTAAAGTTCACAGCCCAACAAGAGCATCCCTATCTTTCCTTCATTGAGCTCTAGGACACCTTGTTCGTTCATTTCCTAACCCTCCTAAGTCACTCCCGTTGAAACTCGGTTCAAGAACCCATTGAAGACTCCAATATTGATTCACCATCCTGGGTCATGTTCCCAAGACTTAGACTATCGTTAATCAGGTATTAAGAAACCTCTAAAGTCACCCAAGGACTTCCCGAACTTTCCTCTTTCTTCCTCTATTTTCCACAAAACTGATGGACTTCATCCCCTACTTCGATCGATCGATGTCCAGCTAAGGACATCGATCCCTCCACTTCGATCGATCGATGTCCAACTGGGGACATCGATCTCTTAGACTCACCCAACATCGATCGATCGATGTCCTTCTGAGGACATCGATCTCTCAACCTGCACCTACATCGATCGATCGATGTCCGTCTGGGGACATCGATCTCTCAGACTACCTGCACGATCGATGTCCTTCTGGGGACATCGATCTCTCAGACTACCTGCACATCGATCGATCGATGTCCTTTTGGGGACATCGATCTCTGAGCAATCTGTACATCGATCGATCGATGTCCTTCGTGGGACATCGATCTCTGTCATCGATCGATCGATGTCTGCGGTTTCTCCAAAGTTTCTCTGCGTTTTCTGCAACTTATGCAGAACCAAAAACACCAAAGATCCAAACTTCATCCCCAATCAATCTAAGCCTAATCCCGGCTACCATCCATGCTTAAACTATAGTTTCAAACGCTTATACGCATATCGTACCATGGTTCAAGCCTAGAACGCAATTTTACGACTTCCTCAATCCCAAAAATCTCATCTTTTTCCCAAACCCTCGCAACTACGCAATCACATCAAGAAGGGATTCAAGGGATAGGGATTTGCATGATTTCACATAGTCAACAACAACAACGAATGCTTTTCCATATACATTGGCCAAATCTCGAAACGAAAGCACATAGATCATAAACAAATAATCAAAGAACAAATCTACTGCATGGTGATCCAGTTTGATATCAAAATAGGCCGTTTTTCTTTCACAAATCGTAAGAACTTATAAGAAAGTTACTTGCCTTTGATTACTCGAGATCGGATTGAAGAACGGATGGAAGTTGAGTGGAAATTCGAGGCCTTCTTCTCTAGGGTTGATGGAGTCGTTTATGGGGAGAGGAGACTGCGTCAGTTTTCTCTGCGTAATGAGGAAACTGACGTTGGTCAGGTTTTTATATGGCCAGGGTAAAGTTTGGTGTTTCTAAATTATATATATTATCTATTTATCTTAAAAGATAAATTCTAATATTTAATATAAAAAAATTGAATACAAATTAATTTCTAATATTTAACCCTTCATTTAATTCTCATTAATCCTATTATTTAATTGTCATTAGTACGGTTGACCGTCATTAATTTCCGTGAACTCCTTCTTTGTCTTTTAATTACCCTGCGGAGGGTGCGGGGCATAACATTCCACCCCCCTTATAAATAGTTTCGTCCTCGAAACTGGCGTACCTTATTGGAAAAGATGTGGATATAGCTCCTTCATTTGCTCCTCAAGCTCCCACGTGGCTTCGCGCTCCGTATGGTTGCTCCACTGAACTTTGACATACGGAATGACGCGTCGGCGTAGGACTTGATCTTTTCTATCCACAATCCTTATTGGCAGCTCTTCATAAGTGACGTCTTCTTTCACATCTAAGTGTTGGGCTTCAAGGACATGGCTCGGATCCGATACGTATTTCTGTAGTTGAGATACGTGAAATACGTTGTGGACTTGTGACAAATTCGGCGGTAAGGCGAGTCTGTATGCTCTTTCCCCAACTTTGCCTAACACTTCGTAAGGGCCAATATATCTAGGGCTTAACTTGCCCTTCATTCCGAATCTTGCAACCCCCTTGGTAGGTGAAACCCGTAGATAAACCTTTTCACCTTCCTCAAACTCCAAGGGTCGTCTTTTGGTATCGGCCCAACTCTTATTACGATCTTGAGCCACCTTCAGTTTCTCTCTTATCACTTTGACGTTTTCAACAGTTTGTTCAACCAACTCGGGTGCAGTGATGGTCCTTTCCCCAACTTCATCCCAACAAACAGGGGACCTACACTTACGTCCGTATAAAGCTTCAAATGGTGCCATACCAATTACACTGTGATAGCTATTATTGTACGAAAACTCCATCAACTTCAGCATGCTATCCCAGTTTCCTTTGAAGTCCAGGGCGCATGCTCTCAACATGTCTTCCAATGTTTGAATGGTTCTCTCGGATTGCCCATCCGTTTGTGGATGATAAGCAGTACTTATCCTTAACTCCGTACCCATAGCTTTCTGGAATGCCCTCCAAAACTTAGAGGTAAACTTGGGATCGCGGTCTGATACAATAGTGACAGGGACTCCGTGCAAACTCACAATGTTATCCACGTAGGTGTTGGATAGTTTCTCATAAGACGTACCATGTGGCATAGCTATGAAATGAGCCGTCTTTGTTAATCGGTCTACTATCACCCAGATCATCTCATTTCCATTTCGGGTCTTGGGTAGTCCCATTACGAAATCCATCGTCACGTGTTCCCACTTCCACTCCGGAATCTCTAGCGGCATCATCAAGCCACCAGGTCGTTGATGTTCGGCCTTGACTTGTTGGCATACCAAACACCTTTCAACATACTCCGCTATAGATCTTTTCATCCCTATCCACCAATAATTTCTTTTGAGGTCCTTGTACATCTTAGTGCTCCCGGGGTGGATAGACAACCTTGAGTTATGCGCTTCTCGGAGCAATTCCGTTCGAAGTTCGTCTTTAACTGGCACGCACAACCGATCCTGGAACCATAGACTTCTGTCTCCTTGCAATTGGAAATCTTTTACAGGCCCCGCGGATAATTTGTCGCGGATTTCTTTCAGTGCTGGGTCCTCGTGCTGCACTACTTTGATTCTGTCTACCAAGTCTGGGCTGATAGACAAAGCTGTAAGGACATTTGCCACTGAATCCACCAATTCAAGATCAAACTCCTCGATCTCTCTTTCCAATGAGGACTGTCTTGCGTGGCTAGACTTTCTGCTCAATGCGTCCGCCACTCTGTTGGCCTTACCCGGATGGTAATTGATGGTCAGGTCATAGTCCTTTAGTAACTCCAACCATCTTCTCTGTCTCATGTTTAACTCCTTCTGCGAGAACAAGTACTTCAAGCTCTTGTGATCAGTAAATACGGCGCACTTTTCTCTGTACAAATAGTGTCTCCAGATCTTAAGAGCGAATACCACAGCTGCGAGCTCCAAGTCATGCGTCGGGTAATTCTGCTCATATGGTTTCAATTGTCTTGACGCGTACGAAATAACTCGTTCATTTTGCATCAAGATACACCCTATAAACAGAAAGTTAATTCATGACTAGCATAAGTATGTACAATGTATTAATTGTAATGATGTACTTACCTAGTCCTTTCTTGGACGCGTCGCTATAGATCACGAAACCGTCGGTGCCGGAGGGTTGTGCCAACACCGGGGCTGTGGTCAATCTCTTCTTGAGCTCGGTAAAGCTCTGCTCGCATTCAGCAGTCCATTCGAACTTAGTCTTCTTCTGCGTAAGTCGACTCAATGGTACTGCTATCGTTGAGAATCCCTCAACAAACTTCATGTAGTAGCCTGCTAAGCCCAGGAAGCTTCTCACTTCAGTCACGTTGGTAGGTCTTGGCCATTCAGTGATGGCTTCTATCTTCTTAGGATCCACAGAGATCCCCTCTTCCGAAATCACGTGACCAAGGAAGGCTACACTTCTTAGCCAGAACTCGCACTTGCTGAATTTGGCATAGAGCCTTTGTTGTCTCAATATTTGCAACACCACTCTTAAATATTCAGCATGAGCTTGTTCGTAGGGGGAATAGACCAAAATGTCATCGATGAACACTACTACAAATTGATCCAACTGTTCTCGGAATACAGTGTTCATCAAATCCATGAAAGCTGCTGGGGCGTTAGTTAGCCCAAACGGCATCACCAGAAATTCATAATGCCCATAACGAGTCCGAAAAGCAGTCTTAGGGACGTCTCCCGCTATCACGAGCAATTGATGGTATCCTTGACGAAGGTCGATCTTTAAAAACCATCGGGCCCCCTTTAACTGGTCAAATAAATCCTCTATCCTTGGTACAGGATATTTATTCTTGATGGTGATCTTATTCAGTTCCCGACAATCGATGCATAACCTCATGCCGCCATCTTTCTTCTTTACGAATAGCACAGGAGCTCCCCAAGGTGATACACTGGGGCGAATTAACTTCTTGTCCAACAACTCCTGAAGTTGCCCCTTTAGCTCCTTAAGTTCAGCTGGAGCCATTCTGTAGGGTGCCTTTGATATAGGCTCGGCTCCGGGTATCAAATTGATCTCGAACTCCACTTCTCTCGATGGCGGGACTCTCGATAAATCATCCGGAAATACGTCCTTAAATTCATTGATTACCGGAATTTGATCCATGGAGGGAACTTCCTGCTTCGCATCTAATGCAT
The DNA here is from genome assembly GCA_036186865.1 of Eustoma russellianum. NCBI lineage: Eukaryota > Viridiplantae > Streptophyta > Magnoliopsida > Gentianales > Gentianaceae > Eustoma > Eustoma russellianum. Next base: position 20,243,674 of record AP025074.1, on the reverse strand, counting down.
ACACCATAAATCCCTCTGCTCCTTTCCGTAAAGCTTTAAAGGCCTTAATCGCCGTCAGGAATATTTTCTTTGGAGCTTTGGTTATCTTGATATTTCCTTGTACAGTGACGTCATTCATCTCAATATCTTTGAGAGTCACTTGCTTGAGTTTACAGTCGATATTGGCATGATTCTTGGTCAGCCAATCCATGCCCAATATTACGTCAAAGTCCTTCATCGGAATAGGGACTAGTGTCACTGAAAATACTTTTCCGTCCAACTCCAACTCACATCTTTGTACTGGTGGTGAGAAACCAGTACTTGTTCTCCTGCTGCCTGTACCCTAAATGGGTTCTCAAGCCATTCGGGTAGACAGTCGAGTCCTTTGGCGAAACGCTTAGAAATGAAGGAGTGACTAGCTCCACTATCAAACAGCACATTTGCGGGTACTTTGTTAACTAGAATCACACCTAATCACAAGAGGGTAACACATGAAGGTTTTCACATAACAATATACAATCATCAACTTAAAGGACTAAAATTCAGCTTAAACAACTATTATTAAACTTACGTCGTACCTGTCACCACGTTTGCATCCTCCTGGACTTCAGCGTCCGTCATCGCGTGGACTCTTGCATTGGGCCTGCCTCTCTGCTGTGGAGCCGGCCCTGGTCCTGCAGCTTGAGGCTTAGGGTTCCATTCAGGGCAGTCCCTGATCCTATGACCCGTCTTTCCACATTTGAAACATGCACTGCTAATTTTCCAACATTCGCCCACATGTCTTTTCTGGCAGTGTGGGCACTCTGCCGGTGCTTGACGATTCTGCTGGTTCTGTTGCGGTGCCCTTTGAGCTGGCTCCGCTTGCCCCTTTCTGGGGATCTTGACCCAACGTCCGGGCCTACTCCCACTTTGCTCAACCCTCGGCCTCTTGCTCGATTCTTCACGAGCCTCTCTGTTCTGTGATCTTCGCATGTCACTCTCCACTCGGTAACATGCGTCCAGCATCTCCTCGAATGTTTTCAGACTTGACCCCGGGATTGCTGTCCGTATGCGGGGGTTCAGACCCTCTTCAAACTTCAGCATTTTCATCCTATTGTTCTCCAATACCAAAGGTGTGAACTTGCCCAAGGCATGGAATCTATCCGCATAGTCTGAAACAGTCATCCTTCCTTGTTCAAATTTATCGAACTGCCTCATCTTCTCTAAAATGGCAGTCTCAGGCACATAATAATCTTTGTAGGCCTTCACAAACTGACTCCACTGAATGGGAGGAGTCATCTTGGGTAGAGTGCCGTTCCACCATGCATTCGCTCTGCCCGTCAGAAAAGGCGTGGCTACATCCACCTTGTGTTCTTCAGGCACTTGCACAAGCCTGAAGCATTTCTCTACTTCGTCCAGCCAAAACCCAGCCACCTCTGGGTCAGTGGTCCCTTCGAAATTAGGGGCATGCATCTTCCGCATCTCCCCAATGTAATACCTGATGCCGTGCTGAGGCGGTGGAGGCTGTGGTTGCGGTTGTTGCTGCTGTTGAGCAACCCCTTGTGCTATTACTGTGATAGCATCAATCAACGCTTGGGGTACTAGTACTGGAGGTGGTGGTGGTGTGTCATTGTTCCTATTGCCACCATTTCCTTGGTTGTCACGTCTAGGAGGTATTTTCTGCAAGGTCACGTTTATTAGTATCTAGCAGTTTAGAATAACTCAGTGTTTGAAATCCATAATGAGTACAAGGCGGTGTTTACGAACTAAAATAATTAACATTTATTACTTACACTTAATCGCGCTCGTACACACACCCATCCCAATCAAGCTTAAATCTAAAATTGCATACTTAGACTTAAAGATCAACTTAAGGTGAAGATCATATCTTAAGACTCTACATGTCATAACCTAGGTCTCCGAGGTAGATCTGAAGCCTAGGCTCTGATACCACCTGTAGCGCCCCGACCTAGACAGCGGAATCCGAATCGGTTCACCCGTCGTAGCTTACTGAGAAGACTACAAGACGTCTCATCTCTCGAATACACATCATCGATGATGTAAGAGAAATAGCACGGAAACATATCTCGTCAATCTAAGCCATTTATACAGAACGTCAAAAGACAATGTGAATACCAAAAGAACTGTGTATGGTCGCAGCCAACTGAAACCTCACATGAACCAAGAAACAGAAATAACAGAAACTATCTATTCAATTCTTTCCTCAAGGTCTAGGCATCCCATTCTGCCCACTCGCCGTCGTCCTCAATGAAAATCATATCATAGCTAGGCTCATCTGCAATGACAAAGGCAGTACCCTTAGCGAAAACGCTAGCAAGTAACCCGCTTATAAGACATACGGGATCAACACATGGCAAGACATGAGTAATAGGTAACTCAAGGGAATTGTGGGGCACATGTCTCGTAAACTTCCAAATGTAGAAATGAGTCACGTAATAGCAAGTACAGCAATTCAAAATGCAATTAACAAATCAATATCAATCAATTAACGTGAACATTCATTCCACAACGACTCTCGTGATGCGTGTCAAAATATGCACTACACTACACAATCACATATGCATGAACACTTTCTCTTTTCAAATCAATGTAATGCATGTCACAATGTCCGGTTCCTAACTCTTTTCCTTGTAACGCACCCCGGCTTATATTTCCATCCCGGTTAACGTTACAAGCTCATATGCTCTGTGATGCACCTCGGCTTATATTTCCATCCTGATTAACATCACAGATCTCGTAAAACTCTACAATGCACCTCGGCTTAAATTTCCATCCCGATTAACATTGTAGAGGACTTTATACCCTGTAACGCACCCCGGCTTATATTTCTATCCCGGTTAACGTTACAGTCTTTTGTGTCCTGCAATGCACCCTGGCTTAAATGTCCATCCCGGTTAACATTGCATTTCACCTTCGCAAATCTTTGCCGAAACACATCTCTTTTTCAAAACCTTATGCAATGCACGTGCCATGATGCAAGACTCCTTATTTCAATCACACTTTTCATTCACATACGCAATTCACATTCACATGCGCAGGTACAAGTAACACACAAGAATTCACTAGCTTATTCGTTAACACTTAGACTTCAACTAGCTCATCAACGCTTAACCTTGATTCTAAAGTTCACAGCCCAACAAGAGCATCCCTATCTTTCCTTCATTGAGCTCTAGGACACCTTGTTCGTTCATTTCCTAACCCTCCTAAGTCACTCCCGTTGAAACTCGGTTCAAGAACCCATTGAAGACTCCAATATTGATTCACCATCCTGGGTCATGTTCCCAAGACTTAGACTATCGTTAATCAGGTATTAAGAAACCTCTAAGGTCACCCAAGGACTTCCCGAACTTCCCTCTTTCTTCCTCTATTTTTCCACAAAACTGATGGACTTCATCCCCTACTTCGATCGATCGATGTCCAGCTAAGGACATCGATCCCTCCACTTCGATCGATCGATGTCCAACTGGGGACATCGATCTCTCAGACTCACCCAACATCGATCGATCGATGTCCTTCTGAGGACATCGATCGATCAACCTGCACCTACATTGATCGATCGATGTCCGTCTGGGGACATCGATCTCTCAGACTACCTGCACATCGATCGATCGATGTCCTTCTGGGGACATCGATCTCTCAGACTACCTGCACATCGATCGATCGATGTCCTTCTGGGGACATCGATCTCTGAGCAATCTGTACATCGATCGATCGATGTCCTTCTAGGGACATCGATCTCTGTCATCGATCGATCGATGTCTGCGGTTTCTCCAAAGTTTCTCTGCATTTTCTGCAACTTATGCAGAACCAAAAACACCAAAGATCCAAACTTCATCCCCAATCAATCTAAGCCTAATCCCGGCTACCATCCATGCTTAAACTATAGTTTCAAACGCTTATACGCATATCGTACCATGGTTCAAGCCTAGAACGCAATTTTACGACTTCCTCAATCCCAAAAATCTCATCTTTTTCCCAAACCCTCGCAACTACGCAATCACATCAAGAAGGGATTCAAGGGATAGGGATTTGCATGATTTCACATAGTCAACAACAACAACGAATGCTTTTCCATATACATTGGCCAAATCTCGAAACGAAAGCACATAGATCATAAACAAATAATCAAAGAACGAATCTACTGCATGGTGATCCAGTTTGATATCAAAATAGGCCGTTTTTCTTTCACAAATCGTAAGAACTTATAAGAAAGTTACTTGCCTTTGATTACTCGAGATCGGATTGAAGAACGGATGGAAGTTGAATGAAAATTCGAGGCCTTCTTCTCTAGGGTTGATGGAGTCGCTTATGGGGAGAGGAGACTGCGTCAGTTTTCTCTGCGTAATGAGGAAACTGACGTTGGTCAGGTTTTTATATGGCCAGGGTAAAGTTTGGTGTTTCTAAATTATATATATTATCTATTTATCTTAAAAGATAAATTCTAATATTTAATATAAAAAAAATTGAATACAAATTAATTTCTAATATTTAACTCTTCATTTAATTCTCATTAATCCTATTATTTAATTGTCATTAGTACGGTTGACCGTCATTAATTTCCGTGAACTCCTTCTTTGTCTTTTAATTACCCTGCGGAGGGTGCGGGGCATAACACCATACCTCCCCTTCGCTTGTAGAACAGAGTATTTTATGTGTTGCTTTATTTGTACTTATTTTGCTTCATGACCTTTGTGAATCTTCTGAACCATACCTATGGTGATTGCTTCAAGCTGTACAATGCTCGTTTCAATCGACATACCTCATTTTTTTTTGAAATTCCCCTGAGAAACCCGGTGGTGCTTCCATATACACTTCTTGAAATTCTCCATGCAAGAAAGCATTTTTCATGTCAAACTGCAACAAAGGCCAGTCATTATTTACCGCAATAGAAAATAACACCCTAATTGTATCAATTTTTGCCACTGGAGAGAACATACCTGAATAATCAATCCCATATGTATGAGTGTATCCTTTTGCAACTAGTTGAGCTTTGTACCGTTCCACTGTTCCATCGGATTTGTATTTGATCATGAAGACCCACCGACATCCTACTAGTTTCTTCCCTTTTAGTAGAACGCACTTCTCCCATGTCTCATTTTTCCTTAGGGCTTCTATTTCTATGCTCAACACATCCCTCTATTCAGAGCACCAGTTGGCTTCTTCTACTGTCCTGGCAACCGATGCCAAACATGCCCTAGTGCTTCTGCCTGACAATTCTCCTTCTTGTGTCACATACACTGGATATCGGACAAAACGGGACTTGAGTTCTAGTGAATACCTGTATGGTGGTACCCCTCTGTTCCCTCTGGGAGGAAGGATTAGGACATGTACTTCAGGGGAAGCAGCAACAACAGTACTTTCTGGGTTAACACAAGGAATACTAGAAAGAAGAACTTCAACTTCACTTACCTCTGCAGCAACATCCACTAAAGGAGGTTCCGGGATTGACCTTGTCACTTCTGGGTGATCTACTTGTTCAGAGGTCTGCTCGTTGGCACCACCTGCTTGTCCTTGTTGGACAGTCTCTGGCATACTCTGGTTACTTAACCAGTCGAGTGGCACACCTGTTATGATCTCCCCCTGGGCCAAATACTGGGAATGATCGAAGTATTATGATTCAAGGATGACACAATCCATAGTAACATGAATGTGCCGGGTAGATAGATTGTAGCATTGGTAGCCTTTTTGATGGACGACATAACCCACAAAGACACATTTGACAGCGCAAGGATCAAACTTAGTGTGTGCAATTTTTGGAGTATGCACAAAGACAGAACAACCAAATATGCGAAGAGGAAGAGTAAGGATGGATGGAATGCTCACCTGAGCCGAAAAGGCATCCAAAGGTGTAGTATGATTAAGAAGTTTATTAGGCAGGCGATTAAGTAGATAAGCGGCGGTGGCGACTGCTTCAGGCAAAAAAATGTGAGAATAGCAGACTCAATCATCATAGCTCTAGTAAATTATAGGAGAAGCCGATTCTTTCGTTCGGCAACCCCATTTTGTTGAGATGTATAGGCACAGGATGTTTGATAGATGATGCCATTGTCTCGGAAGAATTGGTGGAGAGAAGTTGAGATGTATTTTCCACCATTATCGGAACGAAGAATACGTAAGGTTGCACTGTACTGAGCTTGAATCATATGTATAATATCACGAACTCTGTCAGCAACATCCATTTTATTCTTAAGAAAATATATCCACATCATACGAGTACAATCATCGATAAATGTAACAAAATATTGAAACCCTTGTGGTATAGGAACAGGGGAAGGACCCCAAACATTAGAATGAACTAATGAAAACATTGTGTTTACACGAGTATTATTTGGACGGAAAGTATTCTTATGTTGCTTTGCAAGAACGCAAGTTTCACAAGACAAACTAACAAAACGGGTGGAAAGGCTAGAAAAGAGAGATTTAAGATAACCGAAAGATAGATCTCCCAAATATTGATGCCATAACTAGATCTGTCGTTGGATCGTACCGTGGGCAAGCATGAACCGACCCATTTGAGATACCTCATCTAGGTAGTACATCCCATCATGTTCAGTGCCACGCCTAAGAATCTCCCTCAAATGAATGTCCTGCAGAATGAAGAAATGGAGATAGATTAGTATAGTGCAATCAAGTTCTTTGGTAAACTGGGTAACAGAGAGTAATTTAGAAGAAAGTTCAGAAACATAGAGACATTTTTCAAGAACGAGGGGAGAGATATAGGAGATTGGGCCAGTGACAAGAACCCAGATAAATTCACCACTGGCAGTCTCAATTTGAGTTTTATGTGGAAAGTGCAGAAAAATCACTTGGGTCATAGGCCATAGTATCGGTAGCTCCACAATCAAGGATCCGCCGGGAGTGTTTAGATGGTTGAATTGTTTGTGTGTGAGGGGTATTTTCGTAAAAACATGTAGTTGGAAGGTTATTTTTGAAACTGTTGGCATTTCCTGTAATTTCTGAAGAAAACAAGGGTAAAAACATCAAGTTGGCAGGAGATGTAATTTTGTGTAAGGCTGAGGGTAGAGAAGTAAATTCATCAAGAATAGGAAGGGGTTTAAAGACCCAACCCTACCCTTTTCTTTTGACGGGCTGCTGTTTCCTGTTTCTGTCCGCCTCTCTGCTTCTCTCTATTCATCTCCATCTTGGTTATGGCGGCTGAAGATGAAGCTAGCCCTATCCTGGTCTCCACCCCGGTTGTTGGTGCTGCTGGTGACCTCCCATGCACTCACCACGGTGGCACCTCTACCTGCTGGAGCTGACTTTTGTTCTTGCTTTTTTCGCCCCTGTGCTTCCCACCAGTCCGAATATCCTACGAGTTGGAAGCATGTCTCTCTTGTGTGCTTCTTCATGCCACAGTAAGTCTATCGTAGCTTAAATCTATCCTCTTTCTCCCTGTTGCGCGATGACGTCTGAGAGCACATCTGTCCTTTCGAAGGTCCCTCTGACTGGCCTTGGGTTTTTAATCTAAGACCAATCCCTGATGATGATGAAAAATCTGAAGGGATCCCTCTTAGAATCCCCATGTGCGCTTCTTCTCTTCTGATAGCCGCATATGCTGTCTCTAATGAGGGAAGAGGGTCTCGTTTTAGTAGATCCCTCTTCACCTCCTCAAACCTATCACTGATGGCTGTTAGTAGCTGAAGCAGCCGCTGTTTCTGAATCTTCCTGTTGCAAATAGCAATATATTTGGGATCCTTCATAGGATTTGGATCTCTTTCATCTATTGCCATCCAAATACTCTAGAACCGAGTCCAGCAATCCTCCAATGACCCATCTCCCTGTATGATGGAATTTGCTTTTCTGTGTAGATCAAAAACTTGCAATGTGTCCCCTAACACGTAGGTGGTTGCAAGACCTTCCCACAAGGCTTTAGTGGTTGGGTATTGAGACACATTATTTACAAAGCTTGGTTCAATATTGTGAATCAACCATGTAAATACTAACTGATCTTATTGCTCCCACTTGGGATACACTGGATCTCCGGCAGTGGGTGGAGATGGCGTGCCCGTAATGTGAGCTGTCTTGCCTCTTCCATCAATTTTCTTTTTTTATCAGTGCAGCCCACAAAGGATAGTTTGATCCGTTGAATTTGAACCAAGTGATAAATCCTCTGAGTTGGTGACCGTGGTATGGACACATAGACTTTTTTTTTTTTAATAAATTGACCAACTGCAAGGCCAATTCATCATTTCTAGTTTCTGAAGATCTGGGTTCTATCATGATGAATTTGGACACTGTTTTGTTTGGTGTAAGTCTAGTGGGTAGAAAAAGGTATTTGGGGTGTGATTGTTTTTTCCTGAGCTTAATCTGAGGGCTACAGGTTTCTGCTTGCTGGATATGCCTTGAAGGCTAAGAAAGGGTAAAGGGACGATGATGAACAGATAGTATTTCGGAGTCCCACAGATCAGACCTTACGGCTCTGATACCATGTTAGAATTTATAGAAGAATGAAAGAAAGAAACGATTTTTCTCTTCATTGATTTATTCCTTTCTTTTTCAAGTCTCGTTATAGTTACATAACAAGCCTAACTAAGGTAAGTTCAGATTACATGGATATGATTGATTCTACAGTCATGATCTCTCCTATCAAATCAAATCTTCAGTTATGACCGAATATTCTACTTTCCATCAAATACAAATTCCTGGTCGATTTGTTGTAATCATGTTATAAAAACATATTGTGTTATGTTATAACATATGCTATAAAAACAAACTAAAGCCGAATTTGATAATAAATTTAATATGCGGCTCATCTGTCCTTACATCCAGCCCAATATTTATGTTACAATCAATGTGAATTCTTGTTTATATTTACTGAATTCTCTCACTAACACACTAACACATCATACTCCTATTTTTTTTATTATCCAGGTACATATAGAGCTGTGAGTCTCACTGGAAGTAAACTCTCTATCCATTAAGATATAAGTATTGTTTGCATGTCGCTCACCCTTCCAAACTCTAACGATAGCTTTTACTGTTTTTGAGATATACTTGGTATGATTGAGTGATTGAAAGTTAACTTACATTAACCAAAAAAAAAACAAATGGCGAATGAATTGTGAGGAAGGTGTGTGAACTATTAATATAATGTAACGTACATGCAAATGACTTATCCTACACGTTCACGACTGCATATCTTTCGTTTATCTCTGCTGGTTCATTTTATTAAGATTCTATGAGGGACGTATAATCAAAAGACATTTCGATAGATGTTTATAGTGACATATTTTTATAAATGATCAATGTATTTATTTATAAATACACACTCTGGTTAATTTCATACCGTTAGTTTTATTTCATGACTTATTTTTGAACATTGATCAAATAAGATGTGTGTTAATAAAAAAAAGTTTGTATTAATAACTGGCCATTATAAATTTAAACAAAATATGAACTTTCTTTGTCGTCCTTTGTGTTTATATGACACATAGTGTCGGTGTATGAAACCTCTACTTGTGGGTGAGATAGTGCGAGTGCTTTGTTTGGCGGGCAGTAGGGGACCACTTCACTTTGGTTCTTAAAGATAAGGGACCCATGATGAACGGCGAGAATGACTGTGTGATTGTAAGGGCATCCCCTATGAAAGCACCAAAACATCCATTTGGTGCAAAAATTTATTCCAACCAAGCACTAAATCCAACACCAAATAGGTGCAAATGAATATTGTTGCACGTGCAACAATATTCATTGCATCAAATCACTATTCATCGTCACATCATCATTTTAAGCACAATAATAAAATTTTAATTTCGTTAATTTCGTTATAATAATTTTAACTTTGTTAATTTCGTTATAAAAATTTTAATTTCGTTAATTTCATTGTAAGAAAAAATTATATAACGAAAAATTAAAAATAAAATAAGATTCATAACTAATAATTTAAAACAAAGTTACATTAATAAATAATGTACATTAGAAACATAGCACAAAATATTTCACAACAATAAAACTTAATTAGCAACAAGCTTACGAAATAAATAATACAATATAGATATAAATTAAACTGACAACAATTCAATAATCCGGAAGATTATCACCACCTTCACCAAGATTGTTGAAATAGTTGTCAAAATATTTACGTTAAATTTATATGAATGTTAAATTTGTGTTAAATTATTTATAATTATGAATTAAAGATAGAATGATAGAAGAATCTTTCAGGAATATTCTTATTTGGTGTTGGATTTGGTGTTTGTGGTTGTAGTACTTTTTACTGTTTATTGCACCAAATAGATGATTTGATGAAAAATTTAGTGTTTTGGGTTGGAGATGGCCTAAGCAACTCGCCTTTTAATGAAGTAATTCCTCCTCACATTCAAAGTGATGAAGATATCTTACACTTTTGTGGGTCTACCTTCTCATTCCACATTTGCACCCCACATAAGTGTTCTACTTATAAAATTGTTTCTATGATTTGCTTCTAATACGTAGTCTAATTGTTACTTGAGTTTAAAATTGCTACCAAGATTATTTCATACTTGGTTTAATAGACAAATTGTTCATAATATTATTTTTATGATTGGTTTAATGGGCAAGTTTCTGGCTTCGAGCAATCTGCATGGAAATTTCTTTCTAGCTTGAAGACAAATCAAGAGACGTGCTAGATATATTAAATGGAGAGGCTTTTACACATCAAGAAACGACTCGATATATTAATGGGCAGAATGGAACTCTTACCTTTAAAACAGAGAAGCTTTTACACATCAATTAGGGGTGTTTAAAGAATCGAACTGCTCGTGTTTGGTTCGAGTTCGCTCGTTAATTCTAATTAAACGAGCTCAGTCTGAAGACCTAATTGGTTTAGTTCCAAACTCAAATAGTTCAATTCGTTTAAGAAGTTATAATATTATCTAGCTGAACTCACACATGTCTTCAGGCTCAATATGTTAAACGAACTGAGCTAAATTGTTTTTTAACTTAAATAAACCTAAGCTCAAAAACTCTCTATTCAACTCGGTTCGGCTCGTTAACAGCCCTAACCTCAATATACATCTGACTTACCACATGACTATGCCGATGAGACTTTATGTTTCTTCGTTGATTAATGGTCAGTTTCTATTTCCAATGGAGTAAATGATACATTTTTTTTGACTTTGGAATATGATGCAATAAAGCAAAATGACTCACTAAATTGATTGCTATATGAAATAGCAGTTGATCGACACAGATTGACGCAATTTTTATTATAGGTCATCGAGAAGCAATCTCCGTATGTTTCTAACATATGGATACAGTTGCGTGGATCCGACTCTGTACCCCGTTATAGACGGGACCTTTAAGATAATAGGGCAATGTGGTTGTTGTTTTTTCTAAAGGGGAATAATTACTCTTCATGGAGGTGGTTAGAGGTTGGGGATGGAGGTAAAAGAAAAGTACGCTAGTTGCAGATAGAAGAGTACAGAGACGATGGTGGGCTTGTGGCAGAACTTAAATTAAAAAGAAAATCTAAAATGGCATTTAAAATGGCGTTTTAGACGTCTAAATGACATTCAGAATGACATTTTAAGTGATCTAAGGTTTAATTCAGAATATCGACTTAACTATTTGGAAAATTTTTCTTTTTCTACCGTATTTGTATTTTTTTTGTGTTAAAGTTACAATATTTTTTAAATTCTCCAACATAATTATCCTTCCTTCTCTTTCCCTATCTGCCAAGCTTTGGCCCTACTTGCCCTTACTTTACCCTCTATTTTATTTTAGCCACATTGAAACCTCTTCACTTCGATCTGATTTCATTTTCATAATTTCTTATTTATGTCTATTGCGTAAACAAGAAATGTGTTCACGGATAAAAAGGCCAGTCACAAAAAACCTTTAGATTTTGATGATTGATTAACTTTTTTTTTTTTGTTTCATAGACTCAAATTCAAATCCCATCTCTGATTAAAAAGAAAAAGAAAAAGTAGAAAGGTCAGTTGGAATAATAGTTGTACCATAATGTATGTGAAGATAATATAGTCGTATGTCTCAGAGAACTGTGGGAAAGATGAATTATGAGAAATGCTGAAGTTGCTATCTGTCCTGGTCTTTACATACATAAATAAATAAAGGCAAACAACATGAATTTTTGTTTATATACAACCAACAATTCAAGAGTTGGTAATCCATCTCTATAACTTTTACAAGAAGCTTACTAAACCAAAAGCATATGAGGAAACATCAAGGATTGGTTTGACTTTTTAGCTGAAGTGCTATGTGCTTTTTCCTTTTTTCTTTCTTATAGAAATAATCATATTAATGCAAGTGGCATTCTCCAACATATAAGAATAATGCATTCTCCAACGTATGAGAATAAGGGATGGATGCTGGTCGGTTTACATTTTTTTGTCAAAACTTTTCTGCGTTCTATCCAAAAATAAAATGACTGTAACACTGTTTTACTTACATAAAAAACATGGTAATTAATTAATAATTCAATTTTGTATTTGACTTAATAGGTGTTTAACCAACAACGTATCCCGGTGTTTTTCAGTGTTTTTACATTCTGCTCCATACACCGAATTTCAGCGTTGGTGTTACCGAGTTATGGTGTATCTAGAACCAAACCGGTTGTCTTTATGTTTTTCAACAAGTTGTAAATGCTTTATTAGCTACTCAAAACACACTAAACTTGACCTTTGACATAATCACCGCATTCAATGTGGTACATGACTCAATTACTTATCCTTCTCATCTCCTCCAAAATAATTCTCCACTCTATAATTACTCTTGTAACATCGTCTACATTGTGTACACATGGAATATAACTTCATGTTTTCACATTTTCCACTTTCTTTCTCGAATTTTCTTAGACTCCTTCGCTTAAACTCATCTCATTCCATTACCAACGAAATTCGCTTAAACTCATCTCATTCCATTACCAACGAAATAGAAGAATAATAACTAGATAGACTGTAATGACCTGAATTTGCCCAGTCGATTGAAGACCTAGCCTATTCAAGTCCGGCGTATCACTATAGGCAAACACTATTGAATGTCAACTGAATAAGGCTTTTCGTCCTTGCTGTGCCGTAAAAAGATACGACATTTAACACTTGGATCATACTTATAGATCATGTCAACATCTCCCTTCTATTTAATATGGGATTTTTTAGGCTTTTACATCACATTCCCCTTAAAGAACGAGCTTCTTTGCTGGAACTCTACTAAAAGACCAAGATTCTCCGAACATTCTAGATTTGTCTATTTCACTACGGCAATACTAATCGACTCTGATACCATAATAAATGTCACACCCCCGAGTCCCTAAAATCAAGATGTCACACCTCGAGCCAAAACATTGTTTTATTTATTCAAAATGTTTTGCGGTATAACTTTCAGCCAAAGGCATTTCATTCTCGTTTGAGTTCAAAGGAAGTAGTTTTAAATTCAGAAGTTTTGTGTTGTTCTACTCGGTTGATGATAGGTTCAAAATATTAAGTATACAAGAATTGGTTTTGAGAAATTAGTTATTTCTTGAAGAAGGTTGAAAGTATATGCATCAAGAGCACATATTAGACTATTTACTAAGCACTTATTTTTTTCATACCACTACTTATTATTTTGTTACGTATATATATATTAGAGAATGTGACAATGTTTGATTGGACAATGATAATGAGTAGAGAGTGATGAGAAAACGTGGACATTGATAGGTATACTAATCTTATTTTCAATTAGGTGTGTAATTTTATATTTGTGAATGACTATATTTCGGAGATGTAACAGTCGATGCATTGAGGATGTAGATATGATTATGTAGTTGTTAAACAGCCATTAGTATATTCATTGAACTTTATTTCTATTATTGAAGATCGACATGATTTGACAACGGCTTTGTACTTTAATTTTGAGAAGGGTATGATGGATGTGACATCTTGATTTTAAAGGTTCGGGTTATAACATAGACGGTTACAATTATTAAGTTTCATTAACATGTAGATTTTTTTCATGTTTCATTTGCAAAACGTATAGCTTACTGACGAGGTCGGATTGTCTCGCCAAGGTAAAAGTCAAAATATCCGGGGTCTAAGGCCGTCACCCCTCCGTCACTTGTCTTTCTAGGAAGCCTGAGAAAGGAAAGAACGCGTTAGGGGTCCCAGGGCGCTGCCCCGGGGAAACCCTCCGACGCTCAAGTCAGTTGCGGGCATTATAGCGTAGAGCTTTAACTGAAATATAGGTTGGACGAAACCTGTTTGAGGTCGGCCAAGGTGTAGGCCGAGCTGAGATGAGAACAGTGGGGTGTGTTTTCTCACTTGTGATTTGGACTCGGGTTTTTACCTTACAAATTCGACCTGGAGCTTCTTACTGTTGGAGAAGCTCTTTTATAGTTGGTGAAGCTGGGAGCTGCGTGTCTCAGATGGTTGAGATGACGACGTCTGGCCCGCTTGCATGGTAGCCGTGCAGCTGTTAAGGATTGCTGTACTGACACCTTTCCTCCGTATGATTGACATCTGGAAAGCAGGATACTGCATGTAGACCACGTAGCATACAGCTCTGTGACTGTTGTAACCTGGCCGAGATCAATAATCAGAGCCGTGGTCGAGAGCAGATCCGAGGCCGATATGTGTTCCTTTGGCCGAGATGGAACTGTTAAAGGCTCAACCAAGAACCAAGGACTGGTTTCCTTTGGCCGAGCAGGATGTATATCCGCTCTTCTAAATGTCCGAGATACTGTTATTATGGCCGAGGTGCCATTTTGAAGGGCAGAAATGTCGAGGTCTTGTGATAATGCTTGGGCCGAGGTTCTGGGCTGGCTATTTCAGTTGTACTGAAGCCGAGATAAGATCCATTGGCCGAGGTGGAACCTTTAGGCCGAGGTGGAACCCTTGGTTCAGTAGGGTGCTGACCTTGCTGCCGAGATGGCATGGGGCCTCTGTGGCCGAGACGGAGTATTCGTCTGCATGTGACTTGGTCAGTCTTCAGGCCGACCTGCGGCACTTGGTCATTTCTGTACTCTTGCTCTAACGTTGACTGTCATTGACTGACGGGTGAATTTTCTGGTATCATCATTTGCCCCCCAGATTAGTTTGGCCGAGCTGAGCTGAGGGCAGGCTAATTTGTTGATATCGTTGCCTTCAGCCGAGGTGTTACTCTTGATGCCAATTACTCCATAACTGTCAAGCGCAGTGTACGAAGCATCAGTTCGTAGCTGTACTGATTGGATCAAACTGACCAGGTAGATAATCTATTCGGACACATGTCCATCTCGGATTAGTTTGTCCTGCGCAATTATTATCTTCACAGATCGAGGTGGCGGTTCAGCTTTTAATTACGTCGGTTCGAGATTCGATGCCAATCAGCCTTGATGGTGGCACGGGAATCGAGGTCAGCCTAACCCGAGGTGACCTTTGAAATGGCTGAGACTTCTGCCTATAAATAGGTCTTTCCCCTTCATTTTTGCGTTTTTGCTCTCTGCTTACTCTGTCTTCCCGGCGTTTGCTTCCTTCTCCGGCATTCCTCCTACATTCTCCGGTCTCCTTTCTTTTCCGGCAAATCGCCTGTAAGTCTTCTCTGCTAGCTTTCATGTCTTCGGCTTCAGATTCCCAAAATCTTTCTGAGGGAGCTACCTACGTTGGAAACGTAGGAAACCTCAGCTCATCATCAGAGAAGACAATTGTCTCTGAGAACCACCTTCCAGCTCGGCCGTTAGGTGGCGCTGGAGATGGTCCTGGTCCTAGCGGACAGGCTCCGCCGAGCAGAGCTATTAGAGTAATTGAGGTTTCTCCAGAACAGGCAGAAACCATTCCTCCTCCGGGCACGGCAACAGTGCCTAGTAGATCTAGGGTTTCAACTCTGCCGGTAGGAGTTGTCTATAGGGGGTCTCCTTCAGCCGAGGTTCAAGAGTCCTTTTGTACTCTATCCGAGGTGGACGTGTCTTTAATATGCGGGATGTACGATATTGACGTTGAGCAATTCGATCCCATCCTTCCTTTACCCAATCAAACGGCCTATGACCCTCCTGCGGGATATGAAGCCATCTACGAAGAATATTTCCATTCTGGATTCCGTCTTCCCATCCCAGTTTCTTTGTTTCGAATTCTTCATTCTTACAACCTTAGGCTTCCCCAAATCAAGCCTAACAGTTTGAAAATTATTCTTTCTT